>BLKM01000541.1:82547-628435 GCA_013340265.1 Coptotermes formosanus | reverse complement strand
ACACACACACACAAACACAAACACAGACACACACAAACACAGACACACACACACACACACACACACAATAATATCACCCTTCCAGTCTTATACGTCATTACTCCTTTTTATTAAATTTTCCTCCTTCATACCAGCGTCTCTCGCAATTTTAATTTCCCTTTACACAAGCATTTATCATCTCTTTGAGGCAAAAGGAATATATATACAATTACTTATATTTGTAGAGGAATTATTTCACGATAATTTCACCTTCCCCTGCATTTTAACATTCATTTTCTCTCAGGTGTTAAGCCTCACTACAAACCAACATAACGTGTTAGGCATCGCTGGGTTCTCTCAAAACAGGGGACAAATATTTTCTGGTATTTCATATGACTGAATTTGTTAACTTTATGCAACTGCTAAGAGTAATAGTGAGGAAACGTATGTACAACAACAGGTCCTCAGAAACGAACCACGAACCCTGAAACTACAAAGTTGCCTTTTACTGTCGTCACCTTATCAGCATAATGTTAAAATTCAAACTGAAGGTACATTTTTGGCCAGAAAGGATTCCAAGTTGAAAAAATCCGCACAACAGCCACAGTCGTCACAGTTCAACTCAAATTATAACAGTGGTGGATTTGGCAGTTGTGTTCTTGTTGGCGGCGACGGTGGTGGGCATAGTGCTGACGGCAGTGGCAGTTGTAGGTTCACTCATGTATGTACATATATACGTACACAATATATATATGAGTGTGTGTGTGGATATCTATGCAAGCTAAGCTAAAGAACGCCGATCCCAGTGGCCGCGCGGTCTAAGGCGTAGGTCTGCGGCCGTTCGCTTGATGGGATTGTGGGTTCGAAACCCGCCGGGGGCATGGATGTTTGTCTCTTGTGAGTGTCGTGTGTTGTGCAGGTAGCGGCCTCTGTGACGGGTTGATCACTCGTCCAGAGGAATCCTACCGAGTGTGTGTGTGCGCGTGTCTAATTGTTTGTGATCTATAAACCTCGACAATGAGGCAGCCTAGGGTCGATTTGGGATGTTGCACCACAGAAAAAGGAAAAAGAAAAAGCTAAAGAAGAATGGGTAGGAGAGAAAGCATTCGTGAGCGGCTGTGTGATACTATTTTGTAATTCGCTGAAGGGACTGAGGAGAACCCAAGAAACCGTAGTCCAGGCAGTCGTTTCACAATAGGATTCGACTGCGATACTCCCGAATAAGACACCCGCACACTTATTTCCCACTCACACTCTAATATAAGGCACACGAATGCTGTTACTAAGACTGCTAATAGTCCTGCTGCTACTACTAGTAATAGTGGTTCTACTCCTGCTTTTACCTCTACCTCTACAACTACAAAGCTTCTATATTCACTAAATGTTGGCGTGAAACTGGAAAATAATTACAGCTTCGTGGGATAGGCCAGTGTTTAAAGTGTATAAAACCAACATAATGAAAACTGCATGATTTTTTCAATCTAAAACCAGGGCTGTGGAGTCGGCACATAAAACCTCCGACTCCGACTCCTACTCCTTCAAAAAGCTCGATATGTGTTATATGATAGTGGCAAACCTACTAAAGTGAAAAAAGGTATCATAAGACATTTCATCACCACCACATGAATCACCAGGCTACTTTTTAGACTTATAACCTATATTTAAGTATAAGTATAATGGTTATTGTAGCTAGTAACTATTTAAGTTTTTATATCGAGGTCGGAGTCGGAGTCGGTACATTTTTACGGACTCCGACTCTACCCAAAATTCCTTCCGACTCCGGCTCCACAACTCGGACTCCGACTCCACAGTCCTACCTAAAACTATAAAAAATTACGAGATTTTACATTAAGGGACGCTCTCTGTCTCCCTCCTGCTAATTACAGACGTCCACTGTTTAGATTATTTGAGACTTAAATGTAACACAGGTATTAAACTTCAACCGCATAGTGTTTATAAAAAATTTAGCGACATCCCGTCCAGTCTTGCTAACTTGGAGCACAGAAGCACTAACACAAATGAAACTGGCCGTTTATCAGAAACAAAAAGTTCTGACTTCGGTGATGACTTTACACAAGTTAAAAACTGACTGCAAATATTTGCATACTAAAATTTGGACCCCTCTCGCCAAGAATATGTTGTCTTGATTTATGTCATTTTGTAACTGTAGACGTCTTACGATAAGTCGAGATCCCCTTCCCATGAAATTCTACTTCGACTTTAAATGATGCGTTGTCTCAGACGCAGTTCAAATTCGGAACATTGTACAAGCTAAATCAATGACCATAGCAGAAGATAAAAAAGAAATGGGACACAGAAACTTCAAAAGAAATGGTTTTTGTTTAATTTACGGTCTTCATATTCTTTCATTTTATTTTCGTTTCGTTTGTTCTGTTCCACAAAGTTTCCTTTTGTGAGATGACAAGGCGCAATGACCTGAGACGCCTGTGTTCACCAGCCTCTTCATATCTGTGTACATGACATTCTACGTTTGTACACATTGGGAACATAACTGAAAATAATTTAGTTTGGGGGAGTTACAAAAGAGGGATCGAGTGACCTAGTGCGATTTCTTACAGCTGTTTCGGAATCCTCTTATACAAGAGGTACGCTTTTGTCCTTCTTTCAGTCCTACGACCCAACTGAAGATACGAATTATCAGATTCTCGTAAAAGTGGTATAACAGAATTTCAATTACAGTCCCTTCCAAATGCTAATACCACATTCCTTAGAAATGAAAATCACACTAACTTTATTAAACTCATGGCCATGAGACTGTACATTGTGATAGGTTTTGAAAATTAGCAAGTTCTGTGAATGTAAAGACTTAAGGATAATAATAACGTGGCAGCAAGGTGGCCGCATGAAATTTTTTGTTTAGTTGCGATAACCAATATGTAAATGTAAATTTAAATGCCTAGACGCACAAGAAATTAAATCCGTAAAAAGCACTTTTTATTGTCAATTATACAGTAATTCTACAAATGAAAACCTTCAATATTTTAAAAAATCACGCAATACATACGACTTTATCATACCAAATATTTAATTACTTTAAAACAAAAATGTAGAACCTGTTACCACACCCAACTTATAGGGTAAGATAATACACTTCAGAATAAAAAATGCAAATATTTTCTTATTCGCCTATTATTATAGCTATCATCGAGAAAAATAACTTCGACTTTGTAAATTAGTAAAGGGAGATTGTCAGAATTACTTGGAACTTGGGCGTCATTGGGTCTGTATGATCCTTCATTAAGCTGGCTGTCATCTCCTTCAAAAGTGCATGTTACTTGTAATAATATTAGTGCTCTTGTTTCGGCCGAATGCTTACATTCTCTCTACTTGTTACAAGGCATAACAGCAGACATTACATTTTACTCCATGCAGGGCAGCACCACCTTGGGCCTCGACTTATCCCTGACGGTCGCGCAGACTCTCCGAAAATTAATTCTAACTTAAGAATTCCACAGCGGCCCTATACGCTTAAGCGTTGCGTCATAGCAATTATAAAACTCCATGGAGCAGAATCGTTCCTGAGAAGCTAACAGGTCCTCAGCTAGTCAAGAAATTCCCTGCATTTTATGGAACTCGAAGGTTCATCTCTACTTTCACAAGCGCCCGCCTCCTGTCCCTAATCTGAGCCACAGCAATTCAGTCCATGCCTCCCTACCCCACTCCTTGAAGATCCATTTTAATGTTACCCTACCATCTACGCCTAGGTCTTCCAAGTGGTTTCTTTCCATTATTTCTCCCCACCAAAACCCTTTATACATCTCTGCTGTACCCCATCATGCCACATGCCCAGCCCATCCCATTCTTCCTGATTTTGTCACCCGAACACTGTTTAGTGGAGAGTAAGGATCATAAAGGTTACCGTTATGTAACATTTTCCACTTCCATATTACTCGTCCTTCTTAGGCCCAAATATCTTCCTCAGCACCCTATTTTCGAACATCCTCAGCCAATGTTCCACGTTCAATACGAGTGACCAAGCTTCACACCCATACAAAACAACACGCAAAATTACATTTCTGTATATCTTGAGCTTTATATTTTTGGATAGCAAACTGGAAGACAGAAGATCCTGCACCGAATGATTGCAAGCGTTCACGAAAGGAATTTTGGTTTGCTAGGTTTGTTCTCAAACACTTGAACTATTCCACCCTTTCAAAGGACTTATTACCTATCTTTATGTTGTGATTTTGTCCCGCATGCTGGTCTGGAGACACGACCATGTGCTTAGTTTTCTCAGCATTTACTGCTAGACCAATCTCCTTACTAGCGACTACTAAAGCTTCTGTTTCTTTTTTTTTATAGTAAGTATGCTTCCACCCAATATACTAACACCATCAGCATAAAACAGAAGCTAACGTGTACCACTTAATTTCAAGTCAGCACTCTAATAAATCACTTGTTTTCGCGGAATTTTGGCACAGGTCACAAGGTAGTCTGTTTCTTATTATAGTTGGCAGTCAAGATCGACTAAAAGGCAGAGATACTGTAAATTTGTTCCTGTGCCTAAGCACCATGCTATGAATGCATATAGTTAATGCGTGAAGTAGTAAACTCCGAAAACTCTTGGCCTCAGTAGTGGGCGGAGCTGAGTGGTGAGCTTTATACTTCGGTCGCTTTATCCGCGGAACCCATGGCATAAGAGACGGGGTGGCCCACACTGCCAGCGTGAATGCTGCCGATGAAAAAGGAATCCCTGCCTCTTCCAAAAATCTAAAGCAGATCGTCCAGTCCGCAGTCAATCTATTTGCTTTGCCATAAGTATGACAGCAACTACAAAAACTACACGTCGCATCAATTAGGAAGGTCGCGTTGCTTCTGTCTCCTCACAAGTTGCATGACAACATAATCTTTCGGGGCCCTGGAGGCGCCACGTGAATTGCAAGTGAATTTAACACGTTTCCTCACTACATGTAACTTACAGCTTAATGAGGCAGGCGATAAACTTAGTCCACTGTTGCTGGCAGACAACACCCTTCATTACCAACCATCTAACGTAATTTGCAAACCGCGAAAAGGAGATTCCCATTCAAGAGTTTGGACATTCGCTATACAACAGCTGCGTCTGCGTCACTAACGCAGTATAATTAGGAATATGAAGAGGGCGGTGTTTGAATGTAAACGACTTATTTAAATTTCCGTATCACTTAAGCGTAATGCTTTGTCAGACGGCCCTTTTACATTGGCCTTTTATGCGAGGAATCATTCCTTTTCTTGCAGTCACTCCACAAAGTTCTTTCCACATCCTTACAATATTTTTGTTACTTTATCTCTGTGACATTTAAGTTAATAACACTCAAATAAAGCAGCCACGTGACTTTCCTGCGTCTGTTTTCCTCTCTCTCGGATATCCGGGAAAGATTCTTATCATGTCTTGAAAGAAAGAACGAACAGTAACAGGAGCAGCAATTTTCTACTTTTCCGTATGATTTTCATGGTCAATTTAACGAAGGAATCTGCAGATAAGATTTCCCCTTATGCGACGGAAGCCGCTGTCGTGTGGATGAAGACGAAAGTTCAGAGGTGCCATTCTAGACGGTATAATCACACGCAAACTATTAGACATTTTTATATGTCTTACACGTCAAAGCAATTTCCAGCAAGTGGTTTGTGTCCACTACATTCTCTAAGAAAACATAAGCTTGTGATGTAACTTTGCCCAGCATACCTTATTATTTAAGGCTACCATGCCATTCTGTGTTTTAATCCGTATTATTAATTAAAGAAAACGAGAGCCTTGCAGATTTTAAAGTTGAGTTCAGAGGGGGTACTATTGTCACACAATGTAGTGTCGTGAAATATTGTGCATTCGAGCGTATTCACGAGATATGAGGCTTCAAAAACGGTAATTTTGTAGAATAAAAAGTATTTGACAAGACGGTTGATTAAAATCTGTTTTCTTTTTTATGGCGACATTTTCTGATTTATCAAGGACAGGGATGGAAATCTTCGTAGGGAAGTAATCTGTAATCGTGCCTACAATTTTCATAAAACATTAGTTATGTATCACTCATTTCATGCATATGATGGAGCTGCAGATCTTTCACGCCTGGCACTTTTTAGCTAAAGGTGACTTATGTAAGCGGATTTTATGACAAGAATAGCTACATTAGAAAGTCATGAAATTCTTCGTTCCTACCCTTTTTTGTTTTGAATTTTTTTTTGCGAGAACCGGCATCACGAGTTCTTTCCAGAAATTTTTGTTTTGCATTTATGTACACACTAGTGCTAAACGCGTTAATTAAGACGCAAATTAAAAATGGTTATTTCCAAAGGATGAGGAAACGGTCTCGTTTAGGTAGGGTCTGTTCTTCCCATTTTTATTTATAATTTGATTTAGTCTGTCTGAGTCTCAAATTTTATGCCGAATAGAGTAGGCAGAAAATTAGCAAACAATTTGGAAGTATGTTGGATGTAGCAGCAAAGGAGTAGCTTGAGGTACAATTTGTGAATTTTCCCTCAAGGATTGCAGAAATTCATAAACGTAATAGGAACTGAAGGTTAATTTTTCTCCGCTATTTTATTTTCGTAAGTGATTTTGTCCCAGTTCAACGGCACCAAAATTTACTGTAATCGCATCAAGGTTTTAAGGTTTTTAAGGCAGACAAGCTACAAGGTGGCACGCCGATTACTACGTACATACATCTAAAAGTCAGCAGCGAATAAGATGCATTGAAATGTCCAATCCACTACAGCGATTCGCCAAGATACAGAGTCTTTCCTACTTTTGCAAGGAAATTTTCCTGAGTTTGGTAACAGATTCATGAATTACTTGCGAAGTGTCCACTTTAATTAAGTGACAATAAAAGAACAGAGTGATTAAATAACTAACTCAGGAACGGACTTATGAAGTACCGAAAGACTTTTAATTAAATACGTTCTGCAGAAATTATCTTGAGCAGTGACAGTAACAGGTGATTTTCTCTGCTGTGATTTTCCAAAGGAAATGCAAGAAGTATGCTCATCTTTTTTCGTCTATTTAAGCGTTCTAAGAATATTAGTTGATAACTGCAAATTCAAAAGCCTCTGGATCACTAATTTCGTCCACTTTTTTACTTTTCGTCTTTCACACCTTTAATTGCCTATGTCCAGCATGTGGTATATAATATTAATTATGCTTAATGTTTAATTAAGCTAGGCCTTATTTAATTTCTGTCTAAAATATTTTTAGACGTAGTTTTATTATTCTATTAAGCTGAAAGTACAAGAATACACGTACTCTAAGTTACATTTCGCTAAGCTGCTTTCCGTCTTTGAAATTCCTTCTCTCTAATCGCTTAAGACAGCTTTCAAAAAATATTACAAAGTTATTAGTTAGATCTCCAAATGGTGTACCGTTTAATTAACATTTGATATCCCTTAAATCCAGAAGCATATGTTTTCAATCATATCTAACAAGCCTTTGCTGTAATTGTAAATTTTAACTTCTTGAAAAGGTCGATTGCAACAACAAAACCACAGCATCATCCAAGGCAATACGACTTTGTAAAATAATGACGTACTTTCGCCTACTTGAAAATCTGTATAATTCAATTAGAATCTGAACTCAACTCTCTGAAGTGTGATGAGAAGTCTTCGAAACACCTGAAGGGTAAATCTTGTTCCAGCAACGAATATAGGAAGATGAGGGCCACTTGTGTGATTAGACAGCTACGTACGTCACTGTGCAGTAGAGGAAGATTTTAAGGGTTGTTACAACAGTAGGGGAAATCAGAGATGAGGCCGGCAAGGAGAGGGGTAAGATGTAGGAAGAAGAAGAGTAATGCGCCGAGTGGAGATGAGATTACGGAGGCCTGAAGATCCAAACGCTCATTGCCAGCCACTTGTCCTCGTCGGACCTCTAGTAAGAGGAATTTTGTCTTATAGCAGGTTAACCCCTTGCTCCCTCCACCAGCACTCATTGGAACTACTTAAGTTATGGAGCAGAGAGTTTCACAAAACCTAAATTTCATATTTAGGCTTAAACCTTTCAGCTATGTTTCCAGGAATACTCAGATACTGCCAAGAATCAAGATACAACGGGAGTAACTGAATTGCTCCCACTGTTTGGGCGTATTCAGACTGCGTTGCAAAATGGAGATAAACAATGCTTTAATCGCTTTGAAGTACCCCACACTGCGGTAGCACAACATGCAGCCCGTGAGTCTGTACACTACCACCAACACAGGCACCACTGAACAGGACTGTGAGTCAGCTGCTGTTTCCTAACCTCACCATCTCTATACGACACACCTTAGTAATATCTTTGCATCCCATTCTCAGTGTTCTAAGCAGACTTACAAATTTCGTCATTGTGTTATACCATAAATTGCTTAACTTTAATACACTCTTTGTACCTTTCAGTAACCTTGTCTGAAGCTGACAGCTGTCTGAACAACCGAACACAAAGTAGGGGAGACCGGGTTTAGTTGGCCACACGGGTAAGTTGGCACAACGTTAATATCTCGCCTCTCCTTTGTAAGAGCGCAGCACCTGTGGGGCTGTATGAAGAGCTACATCTTGCATTGGAGGGAAGTTAGTTGGCAATGTGCTGACAGCTGTATCGGAAGCAAAATTTCATTGTATGTGTTTTGCACAACGCCGAGTAATTTTACAACAGTTTGGTAAATAAGTATTATTGAGAAGGCTGCTAGGGATTTATTTGAACTAAAAGCGTGTAGTTACGTAGTATATATGTGGCAATATGACTGGGAAATAACAGCGTTCCTTGTGCATTTAATCTCAGGGGAAGCTAACCTCAAAACTGAAAGTTCGTGTTGGGTCTAGTTGGCACACTTGCTATGGGGCAAGTTGGCTCACCGTGCCACCTTACTGCGCAGTCAACAGTGCAGCATTCTGTATGCTCCTTATTACTTTCATCATTTCAATGTTGTTTAAGGAAATATAATTATGCCAAGATCGTGCAAAAGGAAATCTGAAATGGCGAACATTGCCCCAGATACAGTTCTTCGAGCTGTTAGGGCAGCCAGAATAGAAAATAGGTCGATTAGAAGTTAGCAAGAGATTTTGGAATCCCGTTTTTCTCTCCAACAACATATTGCAGCCGAGCTTTTGAAGATACACGGAATTTCACAGAATCCGACCTTCAGTACTGAGTACAAGAAAACTCGCCAGTTGAGTTCACGTGTGTTTCTGCTGTATGGTATAAATGAACAGGGAAATAAATCAAAAGTGCTCCGTAGTTTTATTTTTGATAAATGGGTCGCTACATAAAGTAAAATGTTCTTATATCTTTCACCATATTTCTCATTAACCCTTTAAAGACGAAGCATATCTGTTTTATATAAGGACTCTCTCCACTTCGGTTATAAAAACCAGTCTCTTAATGTTTTATAAGGCAAAAGTTGCTGTTTGTTCTGAGATCCGTACAAAACACATAAACACAATGTGGGCACCACGTAGAATTTTTTAATGTTAAAACTGGTGGTACGTAAAGTTACCGCTAGGCTTTAAAAGGTTAATTTTTAAAAACAGGATAAGTGTAATTTCTGGGCGTTTGTTCACTGATGGTGATTAAGAAAACTCAGAGAAATCATTGTAAATGGCATCAGACATCTACGATGGCTTGTCTGCAAGGGAGGTGAGAAAGTTTTGTTTTGAGTACGCAATGGCGTTAAATATAAATATCCTCGAAGGTTGGAGGGATACTAAAATGGCAGGCACAGAATGGTTTGCGAAGTTCTTGAAAAGGCGTAAGACTGATTCACTGCACAAACCTGAGGCAACAAGCATCAGTAGAGCTTAACAAGACTGATGTTAATGCTTTTCTTTTATAAATCTGAAAGAAGTGTTTGGTCGGCTGCGGCTTGGTTCGGGCGAAATATGGAACATGGACGAAACGGGTATAAAAACGGTGCAGATATATGACAGAGTTATTGCGCGCCGTGGTTGCAAATACATAGAGACACTGATGTCCGCTGAACCTGGAAAATTAGCAACTTCAGCCCTGGACGTTTCAGCGGCAGGAAACACAGTGCCGCCATGTTCTATTTCCCCTAGGGTGAAATTTCATGCCCATTTCTTGAACGGTGTTCCTGCAGAGATTCAAGGTGATGGTAGTCGTCCTGGATGGATGCAGGCGGAATTATTTGTGAAGTCCGTGAAACATTTTTTCCCCCATGTGAAAAGTTAAAGAGAACGACCAGTGGTTCTCCTTTGGAGAGTCATGATTCGCATTTGTCAGATGTTGCACTCGATTGCTGTAAGGAAGACGGTGTGACAGTTCTCTCCTTCCCACCTCATTTTAGTCACAAGCTGCAGCCCCTTGATAGGAATGTCTCTGGGCCACTAAACCTATGTCAGTCGTGCATGTGAAGCATGGATCACAAACCATGCAGCAAAAACGATGACGATTTACGATTGACCTGAAATTATCAACATGTCTCTCAACTTTACAGCTACTCCTGCAAATATCGAGGCTGAATACCTGGCCACTGGAAGTTTTCCCTACAACACAGATGTCTTTGTTGATGAGGAGTTTCTGTTCTCCTATGTAAGACAGACTAGCTCCAGCCACAGACATTGCAGCACCTAGCTGCAGCAACGGAAACATTAAACACGATGGGTCTGCAGGACCAGACCCTTCAAGAATTCATTCTCCCGAAGCAGGTCCTGCCAAAAGAACACATGCCAAAACAAATCCTTCCTCAAGCACGTCCTTGACTCCTGAACTTGTCCGTAATTTTCCTAAAAGCAAACGCTACTACAAACAAAAGATGTATAGCAATCCTGACTGATGCGCCGGTGAAAGCAACCTTCCTAGATGCGCAGAAATTGAGACAAGTGACAAAAGGAAAAAGAACATCAGAAGTGAAGCAAGAGGCGCCTTTTGATAACCCTGAAAGAGATTCTAAGAAGAAGAGGAAAATAGCGAGGAAAATTCAGACTGCTCGGACGAAAATGGTGGGGAAACATTTTGTTTGGTTTCCATGGACACATGCTGCAATAGTGTAGCGCGGGAAATATGGGTTCAATGCACCCAGTGCCAAATGTGGGCCCATGAAAAATAAACTTCTGGCGTTTCCTGGGGATATATTTGTCCCAACTGCAAGTCGGATGTATCAGATGAAAATTTCTGCAGTTTTATGGACATATATATATCTCTACCGCTTTTCATTTTCCAATGTAATTTGTAATGTTTGTCCTTAGTTTTGTACGGACTGTAAATCAGTTTCATTATGTTGTTAACAGTTAAATATCTTAGCGTCATTCACGCTGCCGTGGAATATTTTTGACAATAATAATAAATCAGGCTCTACTATGTGCCTACCTACCCCATCATATGTGCCAACCTACCCCATATATGGGGCAAGTTGGTACACGTGCAGAGGTTAGAAGGTTCATGTTTTTTGGATTAGTTGTTGATATAACTTCTTCATTATATTTTCTTGCATAGTATAAGAATGACACGTGCCACCAGTACCATTTTCTTTTTTGTATCATTTGTATGAAAACTGTAAAAAACTAAGAAGTGAAAAGTGTGCCAACTAAACCCGGTCTCCTCTACCATTAATGGATGCAGAATTTCGAAGTACACCTTTGGAAATCCTGTTTCAGAATACGGGATTATGGTTGTGACACCGTGTCGTTTTGAAGATTTCAGTCCCCGACAAAGAACGTCGCGTCAAGTAGTCGACACGTTGTAACATCCCGGCCGGTTTTAATCCTTACTTATCACCGCTGTAACAACCTCCAATCTGGCGGGTATCTTACGGGTAAATATCAGTGCTCTGGTTGATGCTACCTTCATGGTTCAAGACCAGACCTCATGCTGTAAACCACATGTTCCTCCTGGACGGAGATATCCACAGGTACCAGATACCACAACAGGGCAGACCACAGTCTACATTAGACCTAAGGTAACAGCTGTCTGTGTGTGTCAAAGAATATGTGTATACACACACAAATATAAAGCAATTGGAAGTAGGCCTAAGAACCCGAGAACTTACTCCGTGGTAAACAGTGAACTGCTCGGAGCTTTTGCCCAGCCAGTGGTAGATATTATCAACAGTCATTACCCGCGTTTCATCTCAGTTCAACGGCCGTGCTCCTGAGGTGGAGGGGGATTGTTGACAGCTGACATTAGCACTCCATTTTGCACAAAGCAGCAATCTTTCAGATCTTGAGCACTGACGTGGCTATTGTGAAATAATGAGAAGAGTTTCATTTCTTCCCTGTTTGAGAATTTTAGCGTCAGACAGTCCCTGCTAATGATACATTATTCATGCTCTGGCATGGTTTTCCTCTCCCCTATGTCTCGGCACTCTGAAGTATTGTGTTTTCTTTTTCGCAATACCACAAAGAGAGTCGGCAGTATCCATTTTTGGAAGAACATGATTATTTGATAAGTCCAGTACAAGCCAATCACCTGTTGTCGTCGCTAGTTTTTGTGACGCTCAGGTATTAACTTGGCTTGTCTGGGTTTAAACAAAGAGCACGGTACCCCTGTAGATTTCTGAGAGTAAAGAGAGGAAACAGAATAATCGCAACAGCGGGTCATGTTCCATGTAGTCTCCGGGAATTATTCCCCTTGCAAGCAAACGTAGAGCCGAATGTCTTCTCTTTCCTTTTCACATTGTTCCGGGTACTCTTTTCCGGTATCTCCCCTATGTTCTCACCCATAATTTAACTCCTTTCCTCGGAATAATGGAATACATCTTCAGCCATGTCGGAGTCTGAAGCTAATTTAAATTCCGCATCCTTCCTCGAATCGTACACTCGAATAAAATATTTAAACAACCCTTTCGTCAGATCTCACCCCATCTAACATACACTTCTACCACTCTGATGCTCTTCATTCTTACCATAAACCTTTATCTTTCAGTAGTTTTCGCTACGAAAAAAAGGCGTGTAGTACTTACTCTAACAGATTTATTACAGTAAACTTTACATTTTAAAAAGAGATATGCTTGTTGCATCATATCGTTTGTGCAGTTTTTTGTCCTCAATCAGTTGCCGGATTAATGGGCCTCAATAAGAAGGTCATGTCTTCGGAGACTACCAGAATCTCACAATCTTTATTCCCCTATTATCAATAACTATAAGGCAAGTGTTGTGCAAAGTTCTGAGTTGCGAGTGGTTTGCGCCACAAAATCTGTCAAAGGATTCTATGGTGACACATCAGACTTTGTCAGCGTAAGATCTCTAAACAACTGATATAATATATTATAAGAGCCGCCCGCAAAGTAGGCTTGTGACTCGACGCAGGACTCCTGTTTAACTGCTGACCGTGTTGTACGGTATCGCTTTCTTTCCTTGTTTTATAAACAATTCATATCCGCAGCATTTATATTTGCTTTTACTGTCTTCTTAACCAGGTTTTCAAAGCCGTTTCATTCTAATGTGCTCTGTGAAAGAAAATAATTAACTGAGCACCTAGACAACCATCCATTGCAGCCTATTTGCCGTAATAAATGCTTGCATTCTTCCAGTAATTATCAACAAAACATTATGCAGTTGAAAAACAAAAGTAAATTTAAGGTGTCACATGCAATCTATCATGACATCGTGATTTTGTTTCAAGTTTGTGTACTTTGGAAAGAACGATGCTTTTACACTCCTTAATAGTGGAAGTAAAACGGGAATGTAAAATCATACCCATGGGTAGGAACATGTCAAGATTGTCGGACTGAATATCAAACAGAAGTCAGTAAAGTCTTACAGTTGTATCTTCGGATCAGGCTACACAGCCTAAATATCGGTCCAATATCCAATTTGGCGGTTTTCTTATCTTTCTTTAATTTGTGCCAACGAATGCCGGAAGAGGACGTTCAAAAGGGTTAGAATTATTTTCTGAGCATACTCCTTCCAGACATGAACTTCTTCCCGAATGATTTTTTGCTGGTCTGGACGCTTCGAATTGCACAGTATATAGTCAATGAACATTAATCTTTAGAACTGAAGCAGGAGTAGCCTCAAGGCTGGTACAGCTTACTTCCAAATCCCTACCTACTCACCAACAGCTCATTTAACTCTGCACAATCTTGCAGTTAAAGCAGTCCAGTTACCTAACCATTATGCTACCCAGCAAGCAAACATCAGCTCAGTAGTTGTATATCATAAATGTGATTTATCGTGATCAGAATTCAGTTATGAACTTACGGAGAATTTAACTGGCAGTTTTTCCGGATCAATACACTCGCCAGTGCTTCCGCTTTAGTAATTTATATACCACTTTGGAGCAGCCGTCATATTGACGGCAGCACGGCGGACGAAACTCGCATTAGGGGAGGCAAAAGTTTAATGAGGAAAAGTGGCTAGCTTCCTTATGTTTCCGACTTCTATTACATTCCTAAAGATCTCTTTAATTTATGTATCTTCACGGCATCATATGCGTAAACTCAAGCTTTTGGGATGCGAAAATTATTTTTAGTTCTGTTCCTGTTACCGCAGCGAAAACGCACCAATTTTCTGGCAAAACCTTTGAAACAGCGTGCATAAACCTAATTGGTAATCACAAGACAAAAAAGAATAGCGTTACATGTGAATGTGAGGTATGTACATATGAGACGACCACTCCATTGGTAGTTTCATTCTAAATTTTCAACTGACTATGTACCAACTCTGCAAATAGTTCAAAATATGAGGCTAAGTTACAAATAAAACTTCCATCTGCCCGAATTCCAGCACTTAAATTTCCTTTAAAGCTTTATAAATTGTACAGGATTTAAGATGTTTATATTAATTTGTCCAGAGAAAACATAATCATTACAGCGAATAATAACTTATCTACAAGCCGTAAAAGTTTGGAGTTGAAGTACAGAATACAAATACGAAAGTGATTTGAACCAGTAGTCAACAGAAGTCATAACTAGTTTTACATACAACAAATCGCTTGAGAGTGTAAGAAGATTTAAGCGTAGGGGAACAACACTCTTGTGTTGCACATTATTACCTTCCGCATTTGGTCCTTGGGAGAGAGGCGTCATCCTTCCTCTCACCACAAGCATTCAGGTCACTACTTGCCACTGGGAATAATGCAGTCAAATATTTACTGAGATTAATGATGAACATTTAGGAAGAATAAATTCTGGAAAAGCGTTTCTTTTTGTTCCAAAATTTGTATCAATGAATAGGATTTCAAGACCGCTAAATATGAGTATATACAAAACGGTAATTTTTTCAGCATTTGTGCGGCAGTGAATCATTACCACTTAATACAGGGGAGAAAACATAAACGTCTGGTGTTTGGAAAATTTGGGAGGTAAGCAATCTTGCCATAAATTTTAATATTATCCTTCTTCCCCTCTGGATCTACCAAGTGGCCACTGTCCAACCGCCTCTTTAACTCACATATTCAGTGAGGTATAGACATCTAAAATTCAGTGCCACAACAGACTACTAGAAGAAGTATGTTGTGTAATGTTCTCCAGTCTCCCATTTCTTTTTCATTCTTAGGTTCACATATTAAATAGAGTTTTATTTTAAAATATACCTGCTGTAAATCATGAATTTCTCGCAAAGTGGTAGTAATACATTTAGAGAACCAAAACATGCGGCTTAAATATACCACTGCAAGTAAAAAACCAAGTTTCACGACCATACAAAAAAACAGCAAATTTGCTACCTCACATGTCTTAAAATTTCTGTTTATTTTACTTATTCTCTTGAAAGTCTGGCGGGCATTAACCATCACAAACACTGTCATCAACGATAAAAGCACCAACAGTGTTTCAGCCTGCTGTGTGTTTTGGCTGTCTGGATGAAGTGATGCCAACTTTCCTTGTTCCAGTTTATTTTTCCAATATCGTTTTCTCTGTGATCCGCACTCTCTGTGTGCCATAGCTTCTGGGCCATTACCAGTTTTGCAATTAAGAATAGCAAACCATTTAGAACTCAATCTTCTCCAGTTTCTTCCTGGACCCATTTTTATTTGCCTATTGTCTTTTCCAAACATTAAATACACGCTAATCAAAAGATATCATTTCCTTATTTCCAGTAACGATGAAAGATTACGTTTAATCTCATTAAATGAAATACTACTGTAGATTGGTTTTTATTTTAATAACGTAAATCTCCCATTTATGTAATTTCAATATTTTATAAAATAAATGTTACTAAATAATCTTAAATACATTTCGTAGGAATTTGGTTTTCGCATTGGACCTAGTTGTACGTTGATCTTTAAACGTTTCGTCACACAATGCAGCTCCAATCTTCAAGATGACTGTCACAATCATACTGAAGACGGTACAGCATTTGGCGTCAATTTTCTTAATTATCTCTGCACATAACGTGACTAAATGTCTGCCAAAGTTGTATTCATTCGTAACAGCAATAAATATTTAATGGTATACAAACCTAAGAAGATGAGGGAAAAATTAAGGAAGAGCTCACATACAAAACTACGGGTAAGAAATAGTGAAATAAATTCGCAGTAATTTGATACACATTACGACTCTTATCAAACAGTTGGTTTTTATTATACACTACTTTAAAAATTGAAAGCAATGTGCCACAAAATCTGAACTGACCCGAGTTAAATTTGACAAAAAATTTGAAATTTGTGTACCAGATATTTCTCACATGATCGCCTCTTCAAAGTCTCATTGTTATGCCTCATTAGACAATTAATTCCGCAGAACGCTAACCGCAAAATCGCTCTGTATGGTATCCGTTTGGAAGGAACATTTGCAGCATTTATTGTTTTCCGCTCGAATTCGCTTATATTCATCATATTGTGACGCTACACACGAACCGTAACGCTCAGTCTGTATGACTAATTGGTTGCAGAGGGCGCAAACAAGTCTGTCTGTAGTTAGGCGGCTTAGCACTTTGAAGGGAATGGAAAACGTGAATAACATTTAAAGAATAGAAAAGATGTAACACTACTAAGTTCTTTTATGATTTCCAGAAAGCAATATGTCTTTAGCCTCGGAACGAAAGGGACTAACGTAACTGCGCAGAGTGGAAAAATTTATTAAATTTAGTTTCGGCGACCGCATTGCGATTCTCGGCAGGAGCAGCTACTTTTTCTTTAGCGATCGCTTCCAGATCTGCTACGAAGCCACTCGAGCTTCGTGTCCGGCGAGTATTGTGAAATCTTCCCGCGATGGTACAGCGACAGGTTTCTGACCCTAAGGCTGGTCTTCCACGAGCGGCTTTAGCAGCGCTGCCGTGAGCCGCGCTGCCTGCAGATACGTAAGTTTAAACAACCGTATTTCCTGGAGCGTTCGCTGTTTTCAAGGTCACAGCGCTGCTAATGCTGACAGCGACAGAATATGCGGTACTGCTGGCTGAGACGCACTGGAAATAATCATGCCTTTTCCACGAGTGGCTGTACCACGCGCTGCTATTAGCAGGAACTTTACTGATAGTTGAGGGAAGGGCAGCACAGAAAGGCAGCGCCGCTCGTGAAAACAGCTGCTGTTCATGATAGCTGCGCTGCTAAAAACCGCTCGTGGAAAAGAAGCCTCACTGTTCACTTCCACCTACTGCCGAATTTAACACTCGCGAAACTTTACTCTTCTACGCCACAAGTCTTCATTGAGTCTCCTTAAATTAAGCACAGGTCTACGTCTTCATGTCGTGATGCTTACTCATTAATATAATGGAGTTTATAGTATTTACCTTACAAGGTAAACGAGGTTGTACTTACCAGGTATATTTGTACATATTTAGGCCTACATTTGTTCTGTAATAAGGAAAATGCTAACTCAACCAGGGAATAAATATATTCAATTACTCTACACCTTAACTGTTGCATTAACCCTTTTCATTTTGAAGTTTATCTACATTATACCCTGCAGCTGGCTGCTTGATAAACCCGAAGAATGGAACCGTGCGGAAAACTCGCATGTATATGATAGGATAATATTTAAATAGATCTTAAAGAAACAGGAAGGGAAAGCCTGAAATGGATTTCTCTGGCTCAGAAAAGGACAAATGGTCAGCTTTTTTCCCATAATAATTTTGAAATTTTACTGGACTTACCAACAACCTGGGCTACTTAAGCGTCGAAATCTGCATGACCTGCGAATAGTTATAAGGTGTGTAAATGCTGTTGATTATTGCAATAAACTTGTACTGCTGACAGCCACAGGGCATGCACAGAATCGAGTAAGGACACTTTTGGGTACTACAAAATTCGTGGAACTTGTTGAGTACATGTTAATTCCGTTTTGTTGTACTGTATAATGCCTGTGAAGTCTAAACTCATACAGAATGTGTTTTCAGTCACTCTTCAGAATATTATAAATTTGGGATCAGCGTTATAATACGGAAATGTGCAACTGTTTGCTAATAAATAATCAACTAATTACGTGACAAACTCACAGAATTACTCACTCATTCACAATTCGGTAACAGAAACCGTGGGTGCAAAACCAATGATAAACAAACCGAAATTTCACACCGCCCTGAGGGAGATAAATCTAATTGAAATCCTCAGGATTTTCCTATCGTCCACTTTAATATTTTGCTCCCGCTATATGTTTAAACTTTGAAAGAAATTTACGAGTTCTGGTCACAAAAATTCTTTACCGTTTCCTAGTTCCAAAAGTAAAATGCTGCCCAACACATCCTAATCTCATAACATAAGAAACTTTAACCCTTTAAAGTGCACTGGTAAGTGCACATACTACCTCCGTTAGTTTTCAGCAGCTGTGTATTAGCCCTCAGCTTGTGTCTATGCGTTGCGAATATCTCTCAAATTAATAGCAATTATTTATGGAATCAGTATTAATCGACTGCTCTTAGTATTGGGGATCATGGGGGAGTATGACTTCTGTGGGATAGGTACTGAACGTTTAAATACTCTATACACAAAATGTTTAACAATGTTATGTGAGATTTGAAATTACGCAATTTATGCTAATGTATCTTCCTTACTCTTTTATCGCTTTTCAATTCTAAATTTTTCCTAAGAAGAAACAGCGAATATTTTGAATCTCCAGCAAATGTAAATTCTCTCTTTCAAGCTTACGAGTTTTCCAATACTCAACAGGAAGCGATAAGTAAGTGATGTGTCCTCAGAGAGACTAAACAGTTCACTTAATCCCCTGTGTTCTCCCTACATCCGCACCTTTTTATCTACAACGAAAACACAAACATTTCTTCCCTTACGAGATTCGTCGCATTCATCCACCAGTCGATAAGAGCATCGTGTGCGCTGCGGACTGAATATCAACACAACAACGAAACATAATCCGCAGCACCGCGATTTCAATGTAGCGAACGTGTTTTGCAATACATTGCGAAAGCGAGGGATTCGCACATCAGTCGCATCACACGTCGGTGTTTTCTGCGAGTCTTACAATTCGTCTGGCTGGATGATTATGTAAAGCACGGATCCATAATAAATGAATAACAATACTTCTTTGATCCGAAACCAACTATGGTAATAGTACTGTTGCTTCATATCTTGGAATACAGACACAGATGGTTATTTTGACACATTTTCGTGGGTTTAATTTTGAGGAAGAAATTAGTTGCACTGATTTAAAGCTCAATTTCCTTTTGTAATTACTGCCATATTATATGGTGGCTTCGTATGCGAAGAAGACAATTATTGCTATAGGGGTGTCCCCAGTTAGACATAGATAATCGGGAAGTGCCGTATAGTAAAAGGGCCTATATAATATTGATTCTTTAAAGTTTCATCCAGAGAAAAAAATCCGACAAAATATTTCAAAACGCTGAAGGCTCAAATTAATTTAAATTATACAGAAAAATTCAGTCCCTCCTAACAAATACAATCCCTCCAGTGAATTTATTCCCTTCTAGCTTATTCAGTTTCTCCAAAAAAATTAACTTCCTCCTAGCGCATGCAGTAAAAATTCTAATTAGGCTAAGTAATTCATTTTAGATACCTTCTGATTGTTTTCCTTGTCATCTAGCCATCCAACGCTCCGTATTCTGAGCTCCTGGGAGCATTTTTAGATAAACTACAAATAAATAAACAAATACAATACACGAAGTCTGCATGAGCGTAATGAGACATTTGCACTGTCTGTGACAGTCTCCAGAAAGTCTGTCAAAGGGCTCAAAAAACAGACAGACCAGACAAACACAGAGCATAGTGATCTGCTGCTCTACTTTTTTCTTTCGAAAAGCATTGTAGGCTAAAATGATCTGAATAAATGAAAGAATCATACTTATATGACCTGTAGTGTTTATGAAAAGTAATGTAACATTCATTACGCGTTTGCTTGAAGTGGTACGTGAAATGAATGGTTTTCTATGTGGAATGCTAGTGCAGAGATACACCTTCGTTCCTACATACAACTTCACGGCGTGCACAGGGACAGACTTTTCTCTATGTAGAATGAAAACCCCCTGAACTGGAAGCCAAAATACTCGTACCCTTGTCGTAAAAGCACTGTGTTATAAGACGTTACACAGGATTTTGGGCTTGGATGAAAATCTTCATCAAACATTTGCGGAGTGATCGAATCAAGGTGTATAAGATATACACGCCAGCAATGTTCAAGGCAAGTAATACGCATGTGGAGGCGTGAAACACGTACAAAATTTTTTTTAGACAAGCCAAAGGGAGCACAGAGACTGAGAGAACGCACATATGGTCGCTAACGGCAAAATTACATTAAAATATTTCGTGAAGGTTGTCACTCGGTAGAAATTGAACATACGGCGATATTGGTAAACTCGTTCATTCAGTGTCGGAACGACGGGTTTTCGTGTGTCACTGAACCTAAAGGAACAAAGAAACACTGTATCCTGTAACAAATCTATCTCCTTTTTCTTTCAGCAGACTGCGCCGTCGAGTGCTTGGAGCTCCTTCTTTTCGGGGGCGTTACGATTTGGCGGCAATCAGGTTGTACGTTTTACCTACGTTACTGGACACGAGCTCAGGACTGTAGGTAGGATGGTCCGTTACCTCCAGCTCGTAGCACCGTAACCATTAAAAAATTCCATTAACAGTAATGGGTCCAGCGAGGTCCACCCCTTCGGACGCCTTAAAAAACACGTGGCTGGCAAGCGACTTGCAGCAGAGGCTGACGTGAAGCCAACTGTCACCTCCTGGCTACACACACTAAAATATTTCTTCTACGCCGTCAAACAAGTTTTAATGTTATGGTGGAACAAATGCCGAAATATCAGTCATGACTACGCGCAGATGCGATGAGTACAATTTGCTAACTGTGTGTCTTTTATACATCGAAGTCAGAGTAAAATACTTGGTATCCGAGCGTTTGTTACTTTATTTTTAAGCTTCGTTTTATACTGTTTAGGCCTTTAAGTCACACACACCTATCACCTTTTTAAAAATTTCTAAGTTTATATTTTACTCCCGATTGCATTTGGGTGTCTTGTCTGCTGTTCATAACAAAGAGCGATTATTTCCCTAAATATCTAATCCATGTCTGGAAACATAGGGTGTTTGCTCTCAGGTAAAACTGAAGACTCTGATGATAAATTAATTTTATGTCTCACAGGCCAGTACTACATTTAAGAGTTTAAACTCCAGTATAATAAAATACAAGGGCAATGTGGTATGGGCACATTGAGAGAAGGCAACTATAACACGGTCATCAGTTCATCTGTCTTTTCCCGACAGTCACAGAGGGTAAAATACAATTAGTCTGATGAATAGAACAGACATGGATTAAAATATAATAGACTTTCTGTAATGGCAACAGACACGTGTAAGACTCAAAACACTGATAAAATCTTAAACAACAGCATCATTTTGACATCGCTGAAAGTGATCTTTATTTTGTACATTATTGGTTTTAAGATATCATACACAGATGCGTGAAGGGGTGAAGATGCTTCTGTAGGAATTAACATTCACTCTTCAGGGTTACTTAGATACTACGTAAAAAAACGTGGAGATTGTACCGGATTTTTGCCTTTGTCCTTTACATCCTTCGAAAGAAACATAATTCAAAGCATGCAAGTACTTCGGCTTCCCAGTTTGAAACTGGGGCCGAATTGCATATTGTCTTCACACACGTCACATATATCGCAGGCGCCGCAGCACCGGAGGCTGTTTTAACTAAATAAGCCTTCCAGCCCCAAAATAAGCTTCATCTTAGACCAAAGTAAAGAAATTCTGCTCCGTGCCAGTGCATAATATAAGGCAAACGTCGCCTCAATTTTTTTATCTCCTCCGTTCTCTTACCCCCACTACTCACTCTTCCCCATAATATCGTAAAGTTAAGGGGCGACCAGGAGAGAGTTGGAGGGCGAAGGAACGGGTGCATCAAGCAGGGAGATGAAGGATAATCTATCTCGGAATCGGAAATTAAAATCGATTTGTGCTGCCAAAGAACGACGCGACGCTTTTTGAGTGACGTCCTGGCGCGTACGACGACGCCAGGAAGTCGCCAAGAGGGTGTCTGCAGCTGCGAGGAAGAAGGGTTGCCTAGTGTGTGACATAAGGGTATGGCAAAGTTTAAAAAAAGACTTGCCCCACTCCTTTTCGTTCCTCCTTCTCAGTTCCTTTGAAACGTGAAAGTAAAGGTGATGTTACCCTATCTGTACCAAAATACAGCAATTCTTACACACTTTGTGTCCTCTATTGCTGACGATAAATAAGTAGCTAGCTAAACACACAGGAACTACTGCATACACAGTAAGTAAGCTCAAGGCGAGTTCTTGAACACGACGGAAATGCAAACTGAAGGAGATGTTTTACTCATTGTATATAGTCTACTGTCCGGCATATTTCATGTTCCTTACACTTCAGGAACGATCCCCCATTTTGTGTTCCTTACAGTTCAGTATCGAAGTCTATTTCACACTATTTTCCCAACTTCTAGTCTAGTCTAGAACATTCAGTTGAAGTGTACTGGAAGTTTAAAATGTGGTATATGATGTATGGTTGTTTAAACTACTGCGGCTGCAATTATTTATTTTTATTTAATGACGCGCACAGTACGTCACTGTAGTATGGTTGTAGCGTGCACAATTTCGAAAGGATGATGAATGATAACTAGTTCTGAGCGATGAGGGAGGATGTGGAACGAGGTGATTTCGTTCTCTCTCTCGAGGATTTTGACGTTGACCACAAGATGTAAAAAATGGAAAGGGAGAAGAAAGGTTCCACCTCTTCTTAAAAAATTCTTCCCACGGAACTTCACTACTAGACCCCTAAAAGCGTGTCCCGACAAATTCCTTACACTCCTGCACAAAGTAGATAAACATCGTCTGACACAGCTGTGCTGATAAGAGTCACTGAAATTGAATAAGATGAAATTACTGATGTAGATAAAAATTGCATTAATTATTTAACTGTCCATGAAGTTTAAGGCTTAATATGTATTATTTCAGGTCAAACTTGGTTTTCTGAGAAAGACTTACTTTATAAGTCAGATTTCATTTTCCCATATCAATGACTTCACCTTAAAATGGGGACAGAAGGTTTCTTCAGGCTTTAAGGTGTCATCCTATGACACTCAAATCATCATGACCACAGCCGCGAAATCATCACATCTCGCAAACATATCGTCGTTTATACCATACAGACTACCAATTGTGGACGTCGATTAGGCTTAAAAATTTTCGAAGTACTAATATTGTATAAACTGCGAACAGTTATGAGATTTCCGGGAGAGTGTTTGAATTGTCGTGAAGATGCCTTGTGGTAATGTGGTTCAGTTATCATGAAGATTCAGACCTCACTAAGACGTTATTTTTTTACGGAGACAACGTGACTGATGCCAACAACCGTGGTGACATCTGTGAGACGAGCACCTGTCTAGCACTTTGACTAGCTTTAAAGCGGAACAGGATACACAATGTAGGTACAATGATATATTGTGGCTTGTTCACGTAAACATTGTCGTCATGGAAAGGCAAAAATACTTTCCCTTTTTATTGCTCTTGGCACAGATGTGGCTGTCAGCAATATAAATGTGTTCAGTGCCATGGAAATGCAACAGTGTTTCTCCTGTGCACTGTTGTCGAACTAGAAAATACTTCTTACTCCTGTTAAAAAAATAAGTACTAAATATTATGAGTGTGTTACCGTATTTTTGCCTCAGTCATCCGGCATGAAAATCGCATTTCATCTGCGCCGCATTATGTTGCCGTCTGTGGCCTGTACGGCTCTACCATATTTTTTCACATTATTTCACAAACGGCACCATTTTCTGAAAAAAAAAGAGATACTGAAAATAAATAGTGTTTTTTGATTTCCTCTACAACTTCTGCCTCAAATATTTTTCATTGTACTAAGAAGCAGCTAGGTATTAACATAAACGTACACAGGTACTCATGCAAGGTACCCGTTATTGTCATGTTTTAATAAAACTTGAATTTTCTCGGCATATTTAAAAAAACATAAAGTACCACATCTCATGAAAATGCGTCCAATGGAAGATCAGTTTCTCCTTACTGGTACGTAGACGTATGGACAGGCAGGCAGACAGAGAGAGAGAGAGAGAGATAGGCAGGCAGTCAGGCAGGCAGGGAGGCATAACGAAGCTAAGGCGCTTTTCGGAATTTTGAGAACCCCGTGCAAAAAAATGATTGTGAGGCCGAAGGTAGATGGAACAGACTAAGGGTTGCGTCCAGCAAAGGGATTGTTAATATCAATGTTTAATCTCGATATTATACTGGAAAAAAGTCAGTTTTAGTGACAATTGCAAAGTTTATTAAGTTTGTGACATGACGAAACGACATAAGCTGTATTACGTATTGGAGACAGCGTTATTTCAAGCTCCTATCCGACCGTCAGACCGTTACGTAACGACAAGCTTTATCGGTTGTCTTTACCAAATAGTATTAAGGCAGTCGTTAAAGGTGAATGAGAAGGAAACGATATGAAGCAAGCATGAGGACGAGGAGAAATTCTCACAAACATTTTAGTTAGAAAAGCCGAAGGCAAACGACAACTTCGACGATGTGTTGTTAACAAAGAAATTATGTTAAAAAATGCAGGGTCAGTATGTTTACCGAATGAAACGGGCTCTAGACAGGATCCGGCAGGGAGGGCATATGAACTCGGTAGTTAACCTTCGGTTTCCAAGAAAGCCTGGGTAATTCTCTTCCAGCCATAGACCTCTCAGTTTCTCAATAAAGATATTGCCCCATGCAGCTATCTCATAAGTCTCCAGCACAGACGTCGTGAATCAACAAAATCAGTCTCCAATATGTGCAGCCAAACGGAAGCGGCTTATTAAATATTCTATCGCTTGGAAGTAGGTCTTCGATTTGTGTCATACGTTTCTTTATTTATGGAATTCTTAGAGTGTTATCAGTAATCCAGAATGCAAGACTGCTAGTACTATATGGCTAGTTAATTATGAATTGGGATGGCTGTAATCTCATTTCAGATAATAAGCCAACGCCGTCTTCGGCACGAGATCTGAACCCGAGACCATAACACAAAGTACAACTTTTCCTTTCTTCCTTAGTCTGACCTCTTCTACCTACACAGTGCAGGTGTAGAGGCCTATTATAGCACCTGATCACACTCAATGACACACACACACACACACACACACAGAGTCGGTAGGACCCTTCACGGGGACGGATCGGCCCATCGCAGAAACGTCTACCTGACAACACACAACACTTACATGAGACAAAAGTCCTTGTCCCTTGCGGGATTAGGTCCCGCAATCTCTGGAACCGAGCGGCCGCTTACCTACATCTTAGACCGCGCAGCCACTGGCATCGGCCAAAGCATAACTGCTAACCACATTTTAAGTCTTGTGATGAGGGTGACTACTGGGCTCGCCTTTGAGCAGTCGGACGAGGAACCTCTCGCGCTTTATTACATTGCCCTTCGGCTCGATGCTTTTTGAGAATTCAAGAGCCATGGGGAATAAAATCTTAAGATAACTGGTACTTCACTTTCGCGAGGGTATCTCATGACTAAAGAGTAAGCTAAAATATAGATTGTGACTGTTTTATATATGACAGAAAGACGCTGAGGAACAGTATTTAACTTTCCACCTACAGTGCTTAATTTTGGGAGAATAGTGACAGGTTCTTCCATTCTCTAATAAGGGTAACTTCACCACCTCATTTAGTGAGAACTCACTTCATTATCGCTTCAGCACCATTCGAGTTTCTTTCCAATAAAACCGACCGAACTAAAATCAGAAGCATGCAATCTTCAGCCCAGAAAATCTCATTACAACTCAATTTAACTGAATAGGTTTATCTGCTTACTGAGTGATTCAAGAATAAGTATACGGTATTGAAATTTAGTTTTCATTATTGTGGAGGTGATATAAGCATAATTATTGTAAACATTCATGTTAATACAATTTAAACAGAGGGCAGTATTTCGAGGAGACTGTTTAATTGTCATTAACACTTTATTCAAAACACCCCTAAAACTATGGGGAAAACCAGTTTCTAGAAATTAAGACGCTGAGGAATGAGGAACGATAACTAGCTCCACATAATGTCATCCTTCTTTTGAAGCTAAGAGAGACCGTACTTTGTCTTCCGTGGAACTCAAGTGTTCCTTACCTTTTTCACCTTAAGCGGGCCAGCTGAATCCATTTAACACTACCAGAGAATATATTTTGCAAAGGGTTTTATTTCACGGCAGACCTAGGACCTATTGTCCATGACAGGGTGGTAGAAAGTATTCCGTTTGGTGCTACAAAAATGACATTTATTCACTGAGGCTTTCACGACAATTGGGTAAGTAGCGAAACGGAAATTTAATGGTGTTTAACCTCGGCGCCGAGACTGATTATCATGACTCGGTGTGTTCTGGCAAGCGTCGGAATATGACTACGTTTCGTGCTGCCAGAATGTACTTTTACTTTATACCGGTTTCTTCATTTCCGATGATTTTTACGGCAATTCTGCTTCTGCAAAAGATTTTTATATCAACGTCAGCAAATACAAGTCTCTATGTATATCGTTAATTTGAAGCTTTAAACGAAATGGTCTTGATGGTTAGAGATAGTTTGCACGTCAAATTAGCCCTTTATTGATGTACCTAAGACCTTCAATCACTTGAACCAGGGGCCTGTTCAATCCGTAGGTCATTCTTGACTCCCTTCCTGCGTCAATCTCCCTTTTCTTTCGCGCCTGTTAACAGCACTTCTTATATCTCCCTCCGACATAGTTTGCTTTAATAAAAATTGTTTTCTCTTTGCGAATTAGAATTTACGTACTATATTATTACAATATCTCTTCAGTGGAACCTTCATACAACTGTCTCATGTCCCTGGCTTCCAAGTACCATTTCGAAAATCAATATATAAGCCTGACAAACGCCTTATCTCAACTTGTTCAGCTCAATGCATATAGAAAGACAGAATAGAGCAGACAAACGATTTTGTAGATTTGGTCACTATGAGGTTACAGATCCGTTTTGCGATTATTTACCTTCGGTCAACGTTGTACTTAATGTACATACCCTTACAGAATTAACGTCCGTGTCACAAATAACACTGATTGTGTTAAATTTTACATTAGACTACCCGACTTTCAAAGAGTTAATGAGTTAGTAATACTATTGTTACATTCAAGTACGCCGTAAATTCCATACGAATACTAACAACGCAAATTAATGCTTTACAACGGAATTCTAATTTTAAAACTTTCTTACGCTTCACAAGTCAAGCTAGTGACAGGAGTGAGGATAAGATTTGACAACTTCATCGCTAATTTATGCAGTAATTTCAGCTCTAATTTAAAGTCACATCCCGAGAGACGCGCGTATCATATTATTACATTCTTTTGCTGCTCTCTGGTTAAATATTCAGTCGCCGATTTCTCTTGTGAACTACCAGACTGCCTCCATTAGAAATGTGTTAATCGCACAATCTATTCTTCGGTAAGCTGAACCACCAAAATCCAAGTACGGAATTTCTCACTAAAATGGGCATTAAATTTATGTAGCACAATGGAATACAAGGAAAGAAGGAAGTTACAATTCAATAGCACAAAATCATTATTACTCTGTGCAGGTAATGCAAAAAATATCAACGAAAGATATTGCTGTAAAAGACTGAAACGCATAGTAATGTTTAGATAAAACAATATATATACACGTACAAAACCGTATTAAATTGAAATGGACATAGCCGAGTCATGGCCTATTTCAGGGTATCACCCAGACACTATTCTGACGGGAGTGACGTCAAGACAACACTGCCTAGACTGAAATTATAACCGGACAAATCCCAGAAACCTCAACGCATCAGATATTCCGGCTCTAGACAGCTTTAATAACCTTGCACAAAACACAGGAGCTACATTTTACATGGGACATTAAGAACTAATGTTTTGTGGTAATATCGATTTCCATTAACGCCTGTAGATTACTGTGCCATTGCCTCACAAGAGAAGTGAGATTTTTGAAACTATATAATCCATATTAAGGGGACGATTGAAAGAATATCTGTTTAGGTGAAAATCTATGGAGTTACTTTTTCATAATTTTGCTACAATGAGCAAGCTTACTAACATGTTTGTCTTTTGTCATATCAGATATTTATAGAGGCATATCAATAAATCCATGAAGCAGAATATTTCTTCAGAATTCAACAGGTGCTCAAGCAGTCAAGAAAACCGCTTGCCTGTAATTAACCCGATTTTTATTACCATGTCCAAAACAGCCACTTCCGTAATTTGTCCTGTTTCAGACATGTCCATTTCACATACTTCTTTAGGAAGTCCTTTTACTACGACTGTCCAATATATGATTAATCTGTGTTATTATTATTGTCATCATAATTATTTTACTAATTTGCAATTGCAAATAAAATAAAATCCCGTCTTATGAGTACCTGGTCATGAGCAGAATAACAGTGATGTTGGATTTAAAACGCACTGACTTCATAATGGATACAGAATCATAAACTACATAGGAACAGAACCGTGTGTAGCGTTGAAGTTCAGGAGTGCTGTCCAAAATCGCTTTTTGTTGCCTGCGATGCTACCGAGTGAATGTCGAAAAGTTTCAGGGACGCTTGCATTTACCAGACAGACTAGGGTCAAAAATCGTACGTTTTCAAAGCTTGTAGTACAGATGTTGATGCATTATGAATACGCTAACAATCTGGGGATTGTAAAACTAATTGTATTGCTGTACTCATGCACTATATGGCAACTCACCTGTACAGGCCTATGCAAGAACAGCAGAAGATCAAAGTGTCCCTGCATTTTATTTCAATCATCCTTCATTTCAAGACGGAGAATTTCTAAGATGTCAAGCATCAATAGACTACACAGAGTCTTACTTCTTCTTTAGTAAATAACTTGTATAAAGTGAGAGTAAACCATGATTCTTTTATTTATCTTCCCGTAAAAGATATGCTCAAAATTTACCTCCGGTTGGCTGTGAATGCGCCTGTGTAGTTACGTTAAAAAATTCTACATTAGCCGGCATGACGAAATAATGTGTATTTTCTTGAGTCAACAGTTCCCTCTTCTCTCAAAGGAAGAGTCTGTTTGAAGGGTGGTCTACTGACTTTAGCTAAGGGCTTCTTGTTTCGACAGAGGTAGAACAATTAGAAATGAAACCCTTCGGTGTTTGATAATACTAAATAGATTTAATTTTCTTGGCAAGTTTTTATGATTAAAGTTAACTGTTTGTGGACTCACACAATTAACATATAGAGTACTACTGACATGGCTTCTCTGATCTCATACTTATTTCTTTTTGGCTGCTGAACTGTAGTCGAATAATTCCTAACATTAATAACAGTGCAGTAGATCAGTTTTGAAGATTTAACACTAGAATAGAGGGATCTGGAGTTACTAATTACGTACTAAAACTATTCAGAGCAGATGGTATATCTCTAATTCAAGTTGTAAACCCACGGAGCAAAAGGCATTGGAACCCTAATTATTATGTGGGCGGAAAGAACCAAAGTTAAAAAAAAATTAATGTAGTTGAATTTCGTCCGCTGAAGCTTTGTTAGCGGTTATGCCAAAATCTGCCTGTTCTAAAGGAAATCCCCAAAGCATTCGTCTGAGTCAGGTTATGCTGCAAACAGCCTGCTGATAGTGCTCTTTCATTCTACCTCTGGGACGTCACAGCCTGCACAGCCAATCAACACTGTCAGACAGCTACCATTTTCTCTCCGTCCCTTTAAGTCGTTTTCTCTGGACGCGGGCTTTTGAACGAAAACACACAATTCTAAGGTTACTACATTTTAACAATACGGCAGAAATGCGTCTGAGATGTGCTGAAAAAGACAGAGGTATTAGGACCTGTTCAGAAATTCTGTCGTTCTCTAGTGCCTTTTACCTAATTTAAAACTCAATTAGTTAATTTAGTGAGCGGAAAGAGGTATGACGCTTTGGTATGGGCAAGCTCACCCACTCCTGGGGCAACAAAGTGAAATAAAGACGGCGGGAATTAAGGCTGAAGGCTTTTAAAAGCCCCGAGGTTGTACATGTAATATGTTTCAAATAAGCTTAAAATGTCCCATCACAGAAATATCTATAACACAGCTCTTACGCGAAAGAGACTTATAATTTAGTGTGCCCGTAAAGGTCGCATCATTTCTGCGATGGAGTAAAGACAAACGCGGACTTGGTCGCTAGATCCACGTCATGAATTTGCACAGCGAATACAGCTGAACTAGGGCTTCAGTATGTTTTAATATTACTCGTTAGTTTAGAGTATTATGAAAAATGCATATCTGCATACAAAGGTTAGTTAGATGGTTTAAAATTAGATTTATAATTAATAATAAATTATCACAGCCCAAAAAATAATAACTATAATTTATTAATTTACAAGCACGTTTCCGACATATTTCGGTCCTAAAAATCTCGTCATATGCACTCGAATATTAATGAGGGTTGTAGAACATAATAACAATAAAAATACATACATAAAAAATATAAAAATAAAAGTGCGCAGTGTACCTTGCACATGAAAGTTGATACTTTGAAATGTGAACGGAAAGTTATCGGGCAGATTTCATTGTCGTGTATGTCGGACCAATAAACCCTTCCTTTCAAGATTATCCAGCTGAAACTTTCTTAAAATGTGTCCCTAACCGTACAGATATTTTTACATGACTTTGTATAGGGTCTGTTTTGTACTTAGTGATATCTGCACATCGTAGTAAAGCCAACCTTCGTAATATCGAACTTAATGTTATTATCCAAACGCCTTCTCTGCCTTTCATGTCGAAGTTCACGAAGACATCACTCCAACATTTGATCAGATAAATTTTGAAGATCTGACGTCAATTACAGGAATCACAATTAACGGTGCATGGCTGTGAGAACTGATAATTTACTGATTACAGTGCCTGAACAATTGACGACAGTCAGATTAGTATGTGTCTAACATCTGCTTACTACATACACAAGAACTCGGGTGCTTCGAATGATGATTTTGTATTGTTTAAACTCTTTACCGGACATTCAATCGATGAGGCGGGTTGTGGTAGGCCTGCCATCGCCGAGTCGACTTAGTATATTTATCTTTCAGTTAGGGGCTGTGTGACTGAGAAGCGTATCAGATTCTATCCTACATTTCATGCTACATATCTTGTTGTTAGGTACAGAAGGGAATGTTTGCCAATTTTTATGGCCTGCTCAAAGTGGCATGGAAATGTTTGCTCGTCATGCGCGGAGAATTAAGGGGCGTATAAAATGGTCCCTCGGTACCACGGACCCTGGAAATCTGGATCCCGACGGTTCCTGGAAATTTTGGGCCAACTGTAGCCCAGTATTTTCCATTGAAATTGCTACTGGAGTAAACTATTATTATTATTATATACTATTAAGTACATTATTTCCGGTTAGGAGTTCCGCTTTAGCACTTAGTAATGATTTTTTATGCAACCTACACCATTTATCTTCACCTCGATGATTCGGATTCCTGGGTAATCCGGACCACCCTTTCCTCCATACAGACCGGATGATCAAACGACTACTGCGCTTACTTTATCTCACCGGATAAATGGATCAGGATAAGCGAAAAGAAACGATTGTCTGCTAATAGGTTTGGGATGAAAGAGAACACTTGGGCACATTCCTGACAACTTTTGTTAATGAACTTGATGTTGATTACATGCAGTGAGGTAAAAGAGACCCACAAGACAATCACACAGACGTGATTAACATGGTGGAATATCATTTCATGTGATCTATACAGCCTTTGATTTGCTAACAGATGTTGTAATTTTGCGTCTGCTTCTAGGGTCATGAAGCGTTAAATGTCAGAATTGATTCCCTCTAGTTTTTCTCCATCCTTTCACACTTTAAACACATAAGTCAATTTATGAGTGTAAACGCTCTAAAGAATACCGTGGCATGTTAGATTTTTTAAAAATGTCTACGGTTTGTGGGAAGTCCTTACAGCATTCCTTCGCAAAGACAGCTGGATAATATGGTTCAATAAGGAGAAAAAGGCGGGGGGCCAGAATAAGAGAACGGGGCACAGTAGTAGACGGGATTTGTTCCAGAAGACTTTTAAATTACATTAGCGCCGGTAGAGGGTTGGGCCGGAAGGAGAGGCTTCATTCCCTTGCGCCATGTTCCAACAACGAGCAGGCGAACAAGTGAGAGAGTGAGAGAAAACGTGTTTTCTGAACGCAGTCTGTCTGTTACGGGCGGCCGGATCGTGTCAGTGTTATGTCTAATCCAAATGATAACACCGTCTATTACGAGAGCAACAACGTTCTTTTGAGCTAAGGGATGCCCCTTCTGTTACACCAGACTGCCTAATCTACCTAAAACATATTTTTTTGATATCGTATAAAAGAAACCTTTAAAATCCAGAGTAACAGAAGTTGTGGTGTAAGTTTCAAACTAATACATTGTAGTATTCACTGCGTATATTTGTCCATGTCAATGACAACCAAAGATATTTGGCAAAGTTTTTTTGCCAAACTTCATTCCTGCTACATTTTTCGGCTTGTATAAGCCACCAACAGGCTTGTACAAACCAAAACGTGTAGCACGAATGTAGTTTGGCAGTAACCATTATCATACAACTTAGGTTGCGACTGACAGTTTTTCTGTGATTACTTGTTACTTTACGTCACAAAGGGATGTCCAACCCCAATTAATTTTGTGTTTTAACAGAAGACACATTACCCACTACAGAGTTATGTTCTGGTATACCCTGATTTAATGCTTATTTACGTAACTCCCTGTGCTATGTAAATAAAATTATGAGTTGAAAAAATTCACGTCCACATTGGGATTAGCGTCCTTAGTCTTTCATTGAACTAGTAATATTTAACTACAAGCTCACATAGTACATGTAAAGGACACACATGTTACTCCGTGTAAGTTTCTCGTTCTGCCGTTTCATTGGTGCTGCTGATTTTGATTTAACCAGATCTAAAAAGATGTTACCAAATAAACATCGCTCGTTGATTCTTACATGATATTTCACGCCAGGGATGAAGAAAATGGACCAAGGCAGTTTCAGGATATTAATAATGCGGCCCTCTGTCAGTGCGTGTATCACGGTAGAGTGCTTGTCACTCCGCTGTATTCGGAGTTGTCCGGAGTTCGATTATCGCCCTGGAGACGGGCGATCGTCATTCACGTTGTATATTTAGTGACTCTGTCAGTGTGCAGGTTACAGCATCCATTACAGGTGACGCTGTATGATTATGGATTAAGGCTGGGACTGTAACTGGCAGGAGAAAACCGATGTAGCCGACTCAAGGTGAAATCTGTCCTAGTGACATGCTGTTCTCCACAAATTCTGCGTGCATTGCCATGGGACCGAACTCACGTCTTGCTGGCAGAAGACGGCCAGTACTAGCTTTTCGTTATGTACTCTAAACAATGTCGTGCAAATAAACTATACTAGATTCTAATTCCCCCTTTCTTAGTATTTTAATATTAGCCGCATCAAAATATGCACATTTGAATTAGATTAGCTAAAAGACAAGCGATCCATCAATAATTACCTTATAATTGTACTACTGCGTGGGTGAGACATATGCCCATAGTTAATATGTTTCTGTATTCACTTATTCTCAACAGCAGTTTGATACGGGACAGGAAGTGAGGTCCACTCCGGATTTATTTTTAATCACGTCACAAAAATCTAAGGACATTAATGAGACTCACATTTGAAGATCCCACTCTTCTGGGATATGACACAATGTATATTCGTTTGTAGGTCCCAACATTCCGGAGGAAATTTCTGCGTCCATTTGCTGGGTAGCCCAAGGAAGCCAAAAAAGCCAACATGTTGACATAAAGACACTAAAGTACACGGCGTCATATCCCAGAAGTCCGGAGTCTTCATCAGGACCTCTCTGAGAACTTCAAATCTTGCAGGTTCCAAATTCGTGTTACTTAAATCCTGTCTAGAGGGTGGTCTGTTTATGCGAATCCTTGGCGAGTGCTTAGCAACCCTTGAACTGCCAGCAGCTACACAAGATCCTGGTGAATATGTTTTTCTTTCTGCCTCTCCTAAACTGCCCTATCCACTTCCCAAATGCAGATAATCATGCACTCCTCCACTGCGGTCTACAGTACTCTTCACATCCCTCTCCCCAGCCAGAATATCTCTTACACAGTTCATTCATTTTTAACCAAAAATTTCTATGACACAATGTTGGCGCTGGGATTAGTCCCATTGAAAACTATTTAAAATGCCCCCATGTGCTAAAGAAACAAAAGAAATGACGATCAGATATTACATTTGTATGGGCATTGTCTTTGATTCTTGGAATATTTGAAATATAGGGCTTCAGGTATTAAGTGACCGCCTAAAATCTATCACTGTGTTTGAGTACGGTGCTGGAAGAATGTTGTGGATTTTGATGGGCTTAACGGCGTTAGCTTGGGATAATTCCGCTTGTAACCACCACAAGTTTTTTCCCGTTACATGAAACGTGTCAAGGTACGAAAATATATTTGGGTCTGTGGCTTTTACCTTCGCTTCAGTCGGCATAGGTATTTATTAGTCATTTATTTTCTTTCATTTCATAAATATCCCATGTAAAATATTTTAAAGGGGTATTTGTAGTCACAAAGTTCCTACAAGCTAGGAGCGTGTGTAAAAGATTCAGCCTGGAAGACAACAACAGCCCTTTACAGTCATTTCACTGATAGCTGTAATGATAATGCTTATAGAAATACCTCTGTCCAAGTTATTTAAAAAATAAAAGAAAAGGAGGGTCAGCACATTTGTCACACATTCAGACTATTCCTAGGATGGAACACGTCATGTAAGCAACAGAGCTCCTTTTGAGTTTCTCGGTAATAAGCAAGGGCGAATTGTGGGCGCTAAATGACATAGTGCAGGCTTCTGCGAGAATAACACAAAGACCAAAAAGCGCTAGAAACAAAGTTGTTAGGCCTGAGCGCGCAGTAATTTCAGCTTTCGAAGTCAAGAGCATGAACAACAAAAGAGCTGTTCTCTTATGTTCGTGTCACAATCTTTTACGTCAAACATTAGAGCTAAAATGACCGATTTTCCAATAGGAAACACTTTTTATTAATGCACATTCGAAATCTAACAGACAGTTTCCATTAGCCTGAATCTTCCAGTTCTCCGTCACATTTTTTATACAGGTGTTCCTATGGCGTTTTTAGGAAGCTTACCCTCAATGACGTTCGTCTGTCTCTTATATGACACTGCGTTGTAGTGACGAATACGTTTATGTCTGAGGCCACGTTTAGCATGTCATTACTTCGTCGATAAGCCGTAAGTTAAGCATCATAAAAATCCATGACGTATTTCTGTTCTTCCTTGCGTGTTTCTTTGTTTACTTTCAATCTTTCAATATGCATCCAACATAGTTATTTGCCTTAGAAGCTTGCTTTCATGCCATTACTGCCAATATCAATGAGATACACTACCTGGCCCATTTTCATATATTACACCCTAATAAATATATAATAAGGAAAAAGTGAATTGTTTCCTCCATAATTCATAATGCTGTTGTTTATTGCTGTACAAGTTTCACTTTGAATGAAAGTCTCAAATCACGATATTATTGATCTTCTAGAAGAGGGTGGTAACTGTTTGTACCACCGACTTTACCGTCAGTGTCTGAATTTCACTTAGAATGCATGAGATTTTTTTCGCCGTTTTTCACGAATAAAATATGTGCTTTGTGCTCTGAATCCTTTATTCACTCAACGTAAGTTTACTGTAATCGACTGTTATGAATTCACCGCAGATCCACATTACCTAAAATCCGTATGTGATACGATATTTTGCTTGCCATTTTCGGTCTCAGCACACCTGACTTGGTAAAAACAGTTAATTTCATCCATGTTTTCCGGAAAAAAGTTGAAAATAGTTGAGTAGTGTAAACATTACCAATTTATGTATATGCTATGTTGTTCTCGTCATTTTTCAAGCAGGAAATGCATTGTCCGTGCTCTCAAACACTTTACTTCCTCAATACAGGATCTGCTGTCATAAATCTTTACGAATTCACGGCAGATCCCCATCACACGTGCCGTAGTGGCGTTCTTCCCTACTGATGGCACTTGCGTCCCTCTTGCCCTCCCCTTTCTTACCTTCTTTCTTCCTTGCCTTTCAGTTCTGGTCCCTGTCATTGACCTTGACTCTGAGTGCAGACAGTCACAAAATTTGTGTTTTGCTTGCCATTCAAAATTCCGTTTCTGTGGGGTCCGGCTGAGGATCGATTTCACAGCCCTCTGCCATTGCCAGAAGAGAGAAAGAGCGACACAAGTGCCATCTGGAGGTAGGAAAGTTACATAAGGTGGAACACACAATCTGTAAATTACAATTTTTTGCTTTTTATTTTCTTTCTCAGCACACCTGCGTTAGTGACGAACACTAATTTCACATATATTATTGAAAAATTTTCGAATTGTTGACTAGTGTAATGTAGCCCTAATGGATCTAGGCAACAGCTCCTTAAGTAACTAATTCACGACCTATTTAGTAGCTTACAAGTAAACACGTCATAGTTTTCTATATGTAGTCTTATGGCTATTACTGAATTTCGACATCTACTCTTCATGCAGTCCGATTTTTGCTGTCTCATTATTTCTATATCGAGTTCACACACCTTCGACGTGTGTCCGGTTTTCGTCGTCACTTCTTCCAGTCCATGAAATCACGCCTATTTTATATTTTGTTTTCATACAAATAAATAGTAATTAATTTTACGGAAGAAAGTCCTACTTGAAAAGCTAACAGTTTTTCAGCTATTCAAAAGTTCCTCGTGTTTCACTGCTATCGAAATTTCATTAATGTTACCGCAAAAGACCGATATTTTTAATATGACTTTTAATATTACCCTCCCATATACGCCTGGACATTCCATTTCATATCTTTATGTATTGTGACTAAGATGTTAGTAACATCTTTAAAATTAAAGTCCTTGAAAGTTACATTTGTAGATTTGATGAAATCCTAGAAGAAACTTTGGATATGCAATATGCTGGATGATATTCAAATCACGTACATAGCCACTTCAGGATTCAAGTTCAAGGCGTTACACCAAACTGATAGTTTGAAAAGTCTAGCAAATACGAAGTTAAAAGGAGAGGGCTGTGGAAGCAGTCGCGGCCCATCTGTCACCTAGTGAGTGGACAGTCGTCCCAGTGGACCCTGCACTCTACAAATAGTCGGTAAATCTTGGGGCATTCAGTAGACAGTGACGTGATTCCTCGTCTGCAGGTCACCTCACGTACTCGATTTTATACCAACAACGCACGCATTGTGACGCCTCATCATACAGAACAGCATTCCTTTCCAATCTGGTCTTGAAACAGCAGATATAGCTAATCCTTTCCCCTGTGTGCAATAAGTTTCTTCATTTTCACATCATCTTGCAATAAACTGCTCGCTTAGTTATCATTTTCACTCGGCTTTTAGTGCAAAAATATTTGATAACTAATAACTAGGCCATTTTTTTCCCTCTGTCCTTTCGGATATTCATCCTGAATTCAATTATCCGTTTTTAATAATATCAGTATGAATACTTACATTAATAATTGTGGGATACAGTGGCTGATGTGAGTCAAAGAATTCCACATCCCACGGTTCTGAAATTGAACTTTATTACAGTATGAAGAAAAATATGGGTACACTTAATAAATAAGGACACACTGAAATGGTCTCTCACTTGTATTCTGATTTTAAATGTCGTGGAAACATACACTGGTACAGAAAACAATTTAATGCCAAAAGCAAAGCACTAGAGCTTATATCGATCAGCTAATTAAGTTACAACAATTCACAACTCTGATCAGCGTGGCAGTTGTACTATGCATGCACTTAGCTCAGCATCCCATTTTCTATGCAATTAAAGAAAATAAAGACAAATGACAAAGACATAAATATGCAGAAAAACATCGCGACATTCTACGTCAGCTTGTTTAAGTACAAAAACTTCCTAGTCATATGACAGAGTAGCACGATCTGTACGGACTAACAAACCAGTGACTACACTGGATATACCTAAGTTATGGAAGTAACGTTGCTGGCTTTCCCTTCAAAATGACTGAGATTCGAGAGCGGCTATATTATGTGCGAAATTTTTTTGCGTGCTTTTGTTTTCCTCATCCCTGACACAGACGTCCCTCTGAGAATGAGCGAAATAACAGACGCCCACTACAGTTCGTATCCCACTTCAAGCTGTATGACTCCTGTGCCAGCCATCACCGTCGCCTTCACTCTTACCCCATCAGAGGAAACAAGAAGTATCCTATCATACTTATATGCCCGTACTTTATACTTGCAACATTAATTCTGCATTCGGGTATCATACACCAAAATAAAAGTATCGTGGCCGGGTCAGTAACGCCCAGCTGCCCCAAGAAGAGTCTGTTTCAAGGGTTGGTTGAACAGCCTGTATTTTTGTGTGTTGCAGCACCAGCGGAAGACCCAGAATTTACGGAGCAGATAGAGAATATAACAGTGCCGGCAGGCCGCAACGTCAAGCTTGCTTGTTCCGTCAAGAACCTGGGCACCTATAAGGTAAGGTCAAATGACACACATCTCTTGGCTGTCCGAGTGCGGCAACTATTAATATTTTCAAATCGGGCTGACATTTCTGAGCCGAGCGAACATGGCAAAATCTGAGGGCTTGCGTCCTCTAGGTTATTACGTCGTGTTGACGTGGCAAAGAATACCAGCTGACAAGGCATTAGGCCCCCACATCCCAGAAAACTTGACTATCCAGCAATACAAATTTAATAACAACAAACATCACACTGCAAATTTTATTTAGCCTTACATATTGGGCTTATATTGAAAAAGCAAGTCCCATAACGAAATATATAGGAATGAAAAAAATTCTATAAAAGATTTCGAAAATAGTGTTGTTCAGTAAATTTTAACACGAAAACAAATAGCTTCTTAGATTAGGACTATATATTTCCATTTAGCTTGATTTGCTTTCTAATTAGGTTATAAGCAGGCTTTTGCACCAACATGCTCTCTGCGTGTTCCGGGCTTGCGCGCTTGTGTGCGTGTGTGCTTCTATTTCAAATGCTAAGCCATTTGATCGACTGTCATTATATTCTGTATCAGCTCTGTGCCATCGATAGACACTTCAACGCCGAAATTTCAGCGTGTAAGGCAGAAGCTACACTAGCGCCGATAGTGAAATACGAATCTTGGTACGAAGTGAAAATGTAGAATATTTGTAAATCAACAGTTACAAGTAGACCTGTGGTAAAGATGTGAAACTTTCTGACTGTAGCCGACAAATTTAAAAAAGCATATTCTGTATTTAGGTAAAGTTTTCAGAAGTAATATGAATCTATATTAAAATACTAATGGACATGTAGAATTATAGATCTATGTAACAGGAAAGTTCAGTTTATGAGTTCTTTTCCAAACTCCCTGTTTTGTTCTTGCTTGAAAATTTCTTATGGACATGACAAAATGGTCCAACTCATAGTCATTGCAATGCGTTTTGAGCGGCAAGAACGTAGCGGTAGTGGCAGACAGATCTACTCTATATAGGCTTACACGAGATGACAGGGGCAGGACTTTTTTGGGGGGGGGGGGGGGGCACCGTGCTGAACGTGTCCTCTACTGTCAACAGCAGTTAACATGTAAGTTAATGATGTGGAAGCGGAGTGAGTTTTTTGTCGCTATATTTATTGCATGAAGACATTCGAAATCCAATTCTTCGATAACAAGGTCTAACGCAGTAACTGTTTTGAATGTACATAATTTTATGAATTAAGGAAAGCGAGGGCAAAAGAACAAACCACCAAACTACAGAAAACACAGCTGTTTATAGTGCAAGGTTGTGGACGAGGCAATTAAAATTTCTTTTCAACACATATCAAATAAACCATGCAAGAGGAGTTGGTCAGTGTTCGTGAACGTGAAGAACTATGAAAAGAGTATTGTGAAAGGGAACGTATAATAGAAGAGACAGGTGTTAAGTGTAAATAGTAATAGAAAATGGAACGGACAGAAGGAAAACCACCGGTGACTGTGACCGTGATGACTGTGAGGGTGGAATATCAGAGGAAGAAAAATTAGAAGACGATTAGTGTCAGTGATTAGTATTCCGTACACGTGATTAATAACAATGCTAAACTTTTCTTAAATTTTTTTTTCAAAGAATGTGGCCACATATCACGGGAAACGCACCTCACGTCCAACGTTCTTCTTACGCACTATACTTACGGAAGACAAAAAAGGAAACATTAAAATATCGTCGTGAATTACTCGCACGTAGGCTTCAGGTTGAAAATTTCACCGGCCAAAAAGTGTTGACATTCTGAAGCATAACTTCTCTACACGTTTCATATTGATGCGACGAGTCATTGTGTTTAAACGTGCAGGGGGTGAAAGGCGACGCCTTGTAGCAGATCTGAATACGAGTCTGTGACAGTGGCACGATATCTGATTACTAATGACATATAGGCTGCAACCTAAAACCTGATGGATGGCTAAACTCGTTGAACTGTCTGATGTCCCGCCGATGTAACAAACGATAAATCCGAACACTGTTTCAGCACTTTTCATCGCGTGACCAATATCCAGCGATGTGACGACCAACACTGTTTTAGAGTCGAACCCGGTCACAACGGCATCGGTTTATATGACACCCCGTCTATAGCGTCAGATATTCTGTGGTACCAATTAATTCCTGACTATTAACCATAACGTTACACTGCACAGTCTTAATAACACTCGTTTATAATGATACAAAAATATTCAGTCCCCTTCATGATGTTATAACCGAGTTCAACTGTATTTGATTTTGGTCTGCAGGAAGCATTTAAGAGCACTTTTTATAGAGTTCGTCTCGTTGCATTAACCAACAGCAGTCTTTATTTGCTCATTTTATTGTGATGTTTATGGGCGTTTTATTTGGTTGTAAAATACGCAATGACCCTGTAAACTAGGTCGTAAAGTACTGTGAATAACAAGGGCAGAGCACTTCTCTCAGTTCCGCGTCTTAGAGACTCTTAATTACATGCAAATATTAATAATAATATTTTACATAAATTCTTGTTTATTTATGTGCTGACTCAACCATTCAATGTGCTCTTACTAGCTCAGCATAAATCTGCATACGTAATAGTCCTATACATGCAAACAAAAATAAATCACGAACAAATCAACAAAAAGAAAAGAACCAATATTATTAATTTAACGGACAAGTAAAAATTAAGGTAGACTAGAAGATAATATTCCTAAATGTAACAAATAAACTTAAATTCCAACAAAGCACTGTCATAGAGAAGAAAGCACAATACCTGATACAACATACGTGTGATTTCGTGAAGGAATCTCTGGTCTATCTATATTTCTACACACGACATTAGCAGTTACTGTGCAACTATCGGACGGAAAATTTTAGTATCTACGATCTTTACCGAAAATACAAAAACCTCTGAGATTCGTGGTAGGAAGTCTAAGACGAAGACGGCAACAACAACAACAGTATACAACATATCATCATCATCATCAAATGACACGATAAAACCAAAGTATATTAGGATTAGAAGACGTAACAGTTAAATAAATAGTACGCCAATATCAGCCACAGGTATGACACCACATGCTTAGGTAAACTTTTTGAAGACAAGGACAGGAAGGCATGCTTCTTGCCACACATCTTTACACTGGATATAAGAAGAGGGTCACAGAAATTTATCCATTTTGTAAACGAAGCAATAGGAGTAGTCGTAATGTATAATATTACTGCTGCTAGTGATAACAGTAACCATAATGCCAGCACTACTATTACTGCTGATTCTGAAAATGTCATCGATTATAAACAATTAATTTCTGAGAAAGCAGATACTGATTTCGCGTAATATTCCGCTCTTTGAAAGATCCAGTGTAAAATGTAACAACTTGCCCGGGCATTCGGCTTTCCAGCTGAAGGACGGAAGCTAACCAGGAGAGCATGATTGTGTAAATACACATATTAATATAAAAGTCGTTTGCAGGAATATTGATGTAGTCTGAAATGAAAAAAATACCCCCAAACCAAACGTAGATCTCTTGACGAAATGAAAACAAAGCCTGAATCTTAAATCTAACCAATTTTTGAAAAAATGGAATGGCAGGCATCGCCTGAAACACCTGCAGAATGTGAAGGCATATGAGGTCCACTGTATAGCCGATCCTGCATCTTTCATTACTGTGCTGCTTGTATATAAACCGTATTTTATAATTTTTAAATCGTCCTCAATTTATTTATGATCGCTTCGAGAATTCTGAAGAGGACAGAACAACAAATGTGCGAAAGTAAAGTGAATATTTATGGCATTGATCAGCTTGTGACTTCAGAGTTGTTTCCTGTTACAGACAGCGGAGCAGTCAAGCATTTCCTGACAGCAGGTGAATGCTTCCCCGTCACGCTATGAAGACATTAGTAGTTCAGCTTAAAATTGCAATACAGAACCACGTGTATTAGAAATGTTAAGAATGAGAACATTCTTGTTAAATGTTAATGCAAGACAAGGGAATTGCACATGAAAACCAAGAAAGCTACAAAAGCATATGTGGGTCAGCGGATCGCAGTTTGATTTAATCCTGACAAATATTTGCCATACCTTTTCACTTTTCCATTTCAGTTCAGAAGTCAATAACTTGGACGTAAGGGTCACGGTTGCAGTCAATAACGTTTACTAAATCCTGACTTCTGTGCGCACAACAGGAGACAGGCTATGGCTACATGTACCTGTTATCTGCCAGTTTTGTAGCGTTATTAAATGTCTTCTCACGCATATACATGTTGGTACTTCCATATTTTAATCAGTGGCAAACGAAGGGTGCAGACCTGTTTTCATTTACTCTTTTAACATAAGACAGACCAGGGTTAGGAAAGATGGGGAATAGGGGACTGGAGAACTAGTAGGGGACTGGAGGTCCAAAAGTAACACGCGCCTCCTTTAGTTCTTTCCTTTTCACTGGAAACAATATTAAGTGCATAATTCGAGGCTTTGAAAAGGTGTAATGTGATCCCTTACACTCAACTGTCTGAAATAATTCAACTACCAAATAATTTTCGTCAATTAACGGCATTTAATCTACAATTGCACAGTACGCCACACACGGTGTTCTACCGCGGCGTAAGCACCAAGTATTTGTAATTAGTCTAGATTTTAAATATTTTTAGCACCTTTATTTGTAAACATTTTATTTTGACTCCACATACGTACATCATGAACAGAATCTACCAGTGCTGTATTCCTTTGTTGAAGACCTCCTTGATGATGGCCATGCTAAGACTGAAAACATGCAGGAGGCACATTGTAAAGCAGCAAATGGTTGTTTGTTGTCGATTGTGCAATTGTATTAAATGCTCCATAATCTGTATAATGCATGGAATATGGAAAAGGTTAAATTTAGGTCAAGTCTTATTATAGGTGTGTATAAACGTGTTCTGTTAATTTTATTACTCTTATTAAAATAACAACGAGGTTTATGACCTGCACTTCCCACCAAACACCGTTCGGGTTACCAAATCAAGAAGAATGAGATGGGGGGATATGGTACGTAGGGGGGACAGGACAGATGCATGCAGGGTTTTGATGAGGAGACCTGAGGGAAGGAGACCACTTGGAAGACCTAGGCGTGGACGGGAAAATAATATTAAAATGGGTCTTCCACAAGTGATATGGGAAGGCACGGACTGGATTGTTGTGGCTCAGAATAGGGACGGGTGGCGGGCACTTGTGAATGCGGTGAAATCACCGCAAGTGTCTTCCAGTTTTATTCGGGGCCACTCTGGTTTTATCTCTGTCAACACATTTACCTGCGTCACCACTGTCTGTTGTCACGGACTGAACTCATATTTTGTGTGTTTCGAACAGGGAGTTTTCAAATTACGACGCTACGAAATTGCATGAGAAAGCGAGCTGGCCTAACCCATTCCAACGCTTATGCCAATCTTGTGCAGGATCATAGTAACATAACATCCTACATTAAAGCCACAGCATTACTTTACAGAAGTGAACAGTGTTACCCTTGTGAATATAATAATAATAATAATAATAATAATAATAATGAAGTGAAAACTTTCAAGGGTGCTCTGTTTTGAAAGATTCACTGGCTAAACTGCCGAACATTTGAACGCCATATTGTAATACGAAATCAACATGTCGAACCTATGTCATGTAGGTAAAGAAAAAATATTATTAATTTATTAACAAGCGAACACATTATTCTTAAATTATATGACGAAGAAGTAAAGGTGCTTGTCTAGTAGAATGCTTGAAGTGAAGCTTAAGACAAGAAGGAAAATCCATTTCCCGTCTATGAAAGAAAGTGACCACGTAAAAGTAGGCGCGTGGTTGTCATCTGCTGCTACAAGGAAAGTCTGTCTGAAACCAACAATGAGCATTCCCATTGGCTGTGAACTTGTCCCTCGTGGCAATGTAATAACACTAGAGTCACATACTAACCCTGCTGGGCTCAGCGCCCCCCCCCCCCCCACTTCGACTTCCACCAACCCGCTGCAGATTCAACACACTCGATCCACGCACAGTTTAAACTTTATTACCCGATCGAATCGAAGCCTGCTGAATGTTCAGAGCGAACGTCGCTTTCAGCTCATACGCCCTGTTCCTCACGGCGCCTTCGCCTTCATCTTTCGGTGTCCTACCGTAGTAACCATTGGCATTCGGCAGCATGTCCGACTTGAATCCCCTAACTGTCATGCTAAGTCTTGTAATAAGATACACCAACATGTTCACCGGTCCACAGAAATTCCTCCCCAGCTTCTAGTCACAATGTGTAGCAGTTCGTTTCGCCAGAGGGGTAGAACACTGGCGCCGGTGGAGTCATTACTTTTAACCTGCCTGCATCTCCCTCTACCCGAACAAAACATTATATATCGAAGGACTGAGAACACTTATCGTCTTGGGTAATGGATATTAACTTTTGTCTCTGATTACTTCTGTTGCTAGAAGAGTAGTACATTTGTTTATGCGTGATTTCGCTTATCACAGAGCAACAGAAATCCTGCTCAGTCATGTGTTTGGTTCTAGGCTGTACGTAGTTAGTTTCATTGACGATACAATGGGTCTCTATTCTGTCTGTGTGGATTTTCATTTATTAGCTCCAACAAGCACTTTCACTGTTGTGGTCTGTTCCTTTCATAGCCATACGATGCGCGAACAGCAGTACTGACTTTGTACCGTTACCAACAAACATTAACTTACATATGTAAAATAAAGAAGATCGTTCGAAAACTGGATGTATTTCCCTCATCAGGAGACAACTAGAGAAGCTACCTACGCGTCGGACATTAATTTTATTACCGCTTCGACCGTGGACAGAAAAATGTCCGCTTACCGGAAGGTTGAGTTCTTATTAACCGGAATTACGGTTTAAGTTTTGGGAACGGCAAAAACATACGTAGGATATGCAGACAGCAAGCCTCATTATGTTTCTAAATATGGAATATTCCAGTCAGTGTCACTGGGCGAACGGATCTCTGCATTTTCAGAACAAGAAGAGTAGCAGTGCACGTGTATGAACTGTCCTTTGTGGTATTACAAAAAGTTTCTATTAGCTTAAGGTAACGTTGGTTGTCCGGTACAGTATGCATTAAATTTTTATTTCTTTTTCCGTCGATCTGCTTAACCATTCTATCTGACTTGTCCACAAACCCCATGTAGGCATTGTATTCTTCTACTACACGAGGTTTTATAGCATGGCCAGATTTATTGGTGAAATTGCCTTCAACAGGAGGAGCGTGCATGTTTGTGAGAATGTAAACATCACGCCTATCCTTCCAGCGGACAGCCCTGAGGTTTCCTCTCACGCGTGTTGCTATGTCCCCCCTTTTCATTTTCAGACATTTCGGTCCAATGTCTCGCGGCATTCCGCGCCTGTCATGGCGGACTGTGCCACACGCGTTGATTTTACGTTGGAACAAATCATCAAACAGAGCAGGCGAGGTGAAGTAATTATCCATAAAAACTTTGTGGCCCAGTCCCTCAACTCTTCGAATTACTTGCAGCACAGTTCCGTGTGTCGCTGTTATTTGAGCTGTGGCATGTTGCCGCTCTTTGCCTAAATACACACTCATGTCTGAAGTGTACCCCAGAGAGTGGCAAAGTTAGTAAATTTTAATGCCAAACCTCTTATGTTTTTTTGGAATATATTGCCGAAATATTACTCTTCCTTTGTACAACACGATCACTTCATCCACAGCAAGATGTTCTGTCGGATTGTACATTTCACAAAATTTGTTGTTCAGAGTGTCAAAAACCTTTCTTATCTTCCAAAAGTCTGTCGTAGTTTGGGTCATCATGGTTCGGAGGGTCCTCATTATTTTCAAAATGGAGGAATCTAAGAATGTGTAAGAAGCGATCGCGTGCCATCACGTTCGAATAAAATGGAATGCAGTATTGCTCCTCCCTGGACCAATAATCTTTGAGGCTGCCACGCTGGTCGTGACCCATCTGAATTAAGAGTACGAAAAATGAGTACATTTCTTCGATCGTAATGTCAGGTGGTTGTGCTGCAGTGCTTCCTCTGTTTTTGGATGCCATGCATTGATGGAAGTAGCGATTCGTTTCATCTACTATGATTTGAAAAATCTGCCTGAAGAAGTGAATGAAGACTGAAAAGGGAGAACACTCTGCATTTATATCAGGGGCGGCCGATCTGTTGACGCCATACGGAAGTCCAGTGAAATCAAAGATATTCGGCGAATCCCCGGCTCTTCTAGCCCGAAACGTAATTCCTTTTTCTTCGGCATCATCTTCCTCTTCTGAAGATGAGGAGGACTGAACACGAGATTCCATCAGCTCGTCTGTCTCTTCCAATTCCTCGTCAGATTCCTCATCCATCAGTATTTCCTCTATTTCTTCTAGCTCGAGTGGTTTTGAATACCTAGCACGCTTTTGAGGTTCCATTTCAAGGTGTCCCAACTAAATCGAGTAAGTGAAAGTTACTGACAGTTCACCACTGATATAGAATTAATAAGTAAAATAATAATCTGTCACTGGAAAAGTAAATCAAATGAAAATCTCTCAGTAAACACTGAAGAGCAAATACAAATACCAACCAATAAGGAGTAGTTCCTTACACTCCGCCATTGAAGTAATGCAGTATTTACCAAGTCGCCGTCGATGAATTAAACTCAAATATGACTCTGAAAAATATCACCTAACACTCTATAATAAACACGTTAGAAAGATTGTGGATTGCAGGATAGAGCAAATCCGCCACTGTCACAATTTATATGCCAGTCCGCCACTGAAAAATAATATCGGACACGCCACAACGCTACGAAAGCTGCAACAAGACTAAACAACAGCACTTGCAGACCGAGCTTCTACATTTCAACCTCAGACAATGGTCTATTCTGCTTAGCCACTCAGGTCTTTGAGATGATTCTCAAAGGTCCAGTTCGGCCATAAATAATGTCGAAACCCGGACCGCCATAAATGACATTATGGTTTAGAACGAAACCCAAGCCTTCTGGTGGGACCCCCAATTGGTTTATTAGCGATTCCTGCTAAAGGAAACACTGTCAGCACTGACAAATGTCAGGAATGCACAGCGTTAGTTATATCTAACATTCGGCCACTGGGGAGTGCAGGCTGCGTTAGATATATCTAACATTCGTCCTTTAAAGGTTAAATTAAAGTTTGAAGGTTGATTTCTTCCATATTATTAAGAAAAAAAGTCTTCGTAAGGAGAAAAGTTGATATCTTGTACTCTGAGAATCGATTCAGCGGGATTCTCCGAAACGCCGGACAATTTTATAAGACATGTCTTTAGACTCCAGAGCACAGGATATTTCATACTTACCATCATCAGGATCTCAGATCTCACAAAATGGTGAAATGCTCGCAGAAACGTATAAAGGGAGAATTTTTAATACTGCGCAATTGTGCTAGTATATGTAATACTTACAGAACACGGGACATTTTCGCAAAGGAATTACTCCGTGTATTTGCATTACGTTTCTCGCAGGAAGACAGTACTTATGTGGAAATTATTTTTCGAGCACCTGGCCGTCAGAATCGGCACACCAGTGAAAAATTATGAAAATGTGATTGAATATTGCAGCCCATGTTCTGTGAATCTGGATTTATTGTTGAGAATTGTGTTGAAGTGACTTCTACTCAGGCCGTTCTCTTTTCTATAATACGAGTATGCCTGACTGAAGTTTTATTTTTGTCATAATTTTCCACCAAAATTAAATAATAAAATATGGGCCTACCACATGGACTAATTTTAAGTATTCGGATAATTTTTAATATGAAATGCAGAGAGGCCTACCTTATACTCACCATTCGTACATACACCACAAGAAAAATTCTTACATTTTATTTCCTCATTTATTCATTCATTCATTCATACCGCAAGACGGCTACCAATTCTGACCCGTTTTCATATCGCAGCATTAATTTTGTTTTCAGATTCCAGCAGTTATTTATGAAAGCAAAAGTGTTCGTATACAAAAGAGTTTTGGAGTCTGAATTGTGGAGAATTCCGTATTCCTTACTCAAGGAATAAATTAATTTTTCAGAGATTATGTCCACTTGAATTTAAAAAGTATATTTTCTAATTATCTCCGTTTCCTGTTACCCAATTTTAGAAGCGCGTGTCTATAATTTTATAAATTAATTGGTACAGAACCTGTAGAATTGAATTTTGTATGTTTGACTGATGATACTACGGGAGAATCACAGAAATTTATCTAAAGTAGACTACAAAAGATTGAAAAGTTGGAAGCTTATGATGATAACAGCAAGCACTGCCTCTTCTATTACTCATACTGCGGCAGTGCAGGCTTAGCAGAAACCATTCCAGATCCTACCTGGCTTAAACAGGGGCTGCTGTTGATTAAGTAAAAACTGGGGCAGCACAGTCTACATAGTGGCAATGCTACGGGTTGGACAAAGGCTACGAGATGGAAAACCGACAGCTCTTCTTTCGATTTCCGGAAAAAACAAGGGATTCTTCTCTTTTCCACAGCGTCACTAGCAAGTCCCTCATTCAGTAAATAAAACTCTTCCTCTGAAGGGAACCGGCTGGGACGTGAAGACGACCACTCACCTCCATCCCGTACCGCGGTTATGTGTGAGAGAAGCAATGCCTATTCTGCTCCCACATGCATTCATGGCGAGCAAAGGGACAATTTTACTACTTGGTGATTACGCGTTTACATCACTTTCTTTACAGGAGAAGCAATGATTTCTGTTACTGTAAGTTTCCTATTTATATCTGTTTACTTACTAATGTAAAGCACCTGTAAGCTCTAATATTTCCGTTAAAAACAGTACACATATAACCAGCGTCTCTTCCAAATGTACGTTCCACAGTCGTAACTAAAGACTGGGCCAAATTATTTCTATCTGAGTTACGGTGATTTTAATGCCGAGGGCTGTCGGCTTGAGTAGGAAAGCTAAAGTTTTGCGTTAACTTTTACGGCCAACAGGAAGTACTTTCATAAAGGTAAGTCTGTTTGGGCGTGTACCGACACTGGTCCAGCTCTCATTCAAACTATGATTTCTGCTACAACTAACAGGTTACTATTTCCACCTTCCAGCTTCTCTTTGCATCCTCCACATGGCAATCATTTCCAATTCCCAGTTCTGTCTCCGCATTACGGCTTCTCGTGCCGTTTTCATCTCGAAGGACGTCGTCTTCCAAGCGACACAATTTTTTAATCCCAAGCCATCCTCACTCCTGGCCTTTCCTTAGTCCCCACACTCTTAAAAATTCGCATTACATCGTCCCTCTCCTTTAACATAATCTACCCTGTTCTGTCCCGCACCCCAAGCAGCAGCTCATCTGATTGATTGCCTGGTTCCCAGCACCGGCCCCGGGATATGCAGATTTCCTCTCACCCCTCAATTCCGCCGGCCCGCGACTCTTTCATTTTTCACCCTCAAACTCTCATTTTTATGCAACAGCTCTTAAACAGTCTTGCCAACTTAACCATTCCAAAAGTCACTACTCTTCGGCAAAAAATATGTATATTAACTTCACGTTGCTGTCACTTGTGATTGGAATCACCATTTGTAACGCCATATCAAATTTTTGAGCAAGGAACGCACGTCACGTAATAAGGTTGCACCAGCTGCTAACTACTGGTTTTGTAAAAAGAAAAACGGCCATGGGCTTGCCAGAACGTCGGTTTAATATTTCAGCTAGGCACTTTGTATGTTAACACTCTGAGAATCTAGAGGTGTCTTTCTGCTGTACTGATAACGTGGCAGTTTCCTGCAAAAGTGATATACTCGTACTTGTGCTAGGTTTAGAAATGTATTAGTACCTCACACACAGTTTAAGTGTATATTATTTAGGTTATAAATCTCCACAGATGACTTACAGTTTTAAATAAGCTAAACAATAACGTGATTAATGGAAACAAATTGCCACATATATTTGACGTCGTGCATCTTCATACACACAAATTGCACTACCCAGTACTTGCACAATGTTTGTGTTTATTACACAATGCTTCTGCACTTTTCGGCCTTACTTTCCTGCCACCTTCAGGAGCAACAATTTTTATCGACGTGTACAGCGTATATGGCAACTTGTCATACATGATTAGCTGACTATATACATCATATAACGTAGTCCTACTAAGAATACAATGACGACTGTCACTATATAAATCGTCGATATATAAATAGACAAATATAATGTTAAAACCCATTTTTAAAAAATGTTTAATTATTGCTTAATTTCCTTATGTCAAATCGTCGTTGAATGAGGCAGTAATTCTTCAGTTCAGTGGATAGAAGCCCGTAACTACCAGCGCCACTCTCTTATTACTCACTCAAGACACAAGTTCATTTCTGTTTTCTCTCGCTATGACTTACATAACTCAGGCTATTAGTCTTCAATTACTTAAGCTCGGATTCGATACCAGGACATTCAGTGTGGGATTTATGATAACAAAATATTGGAACGGAATAGACTTTGCTAAACCCTTCAGTGAGAATGTTCGTCGATAATGTCGCATGTATTTTCTGCAGTCTTCCACTTTAAACATTCTATTGTTTTGACAGAATGTACCACAGGACATGGAATATTTTCAAATTACGTTCTTGATTTTAATTTCAGGCCAGATAAAGCCATAAATTAATCACATTATCAGCTTCAATTGCAGCCGACTGGGAACGTTTTATATGCCCTGAGATGTACAAGTAATTATTACCTGGTATGATGTTTAAACACTGTCAAACATATGTCTGAAGGCCTCCCAGCACGCAGCTGCTATCACCTCTGTACGCACTCGTACGTTCAGCTAGCACACAGCCCCCTCTCGAGAAGCTGGCCGCAGACGCATGTGCCTGTGGTTTTAAAGTCTTGTCCATTTCACCGCCGTCACAATAGAGAATACCATGACACAGAAGGCCGTGGATGAGCAAGTTGAACGGGCGAGAGAGAAACAGAATCAACGGCCGAGAAAATGAGGTTGAGATTCTGTGGACCGGGTAATGGAAAGAAGAGACAGTCAGCGCTGAAGAAAACTGTGCGCTGTTCTACTGAATTATGAGCCTCTCCATTTATGAATTTTGAATCTAAATCTCTATGTGTTTCAGTTACTCAACTATTAATAACAGATTTAAACATTTTGTTGGAAACTAATTTACAAGTAAACAGTCTAATATGAAGGTGTTCACTATACTGCAAGAAGATGACAGGACTTACAAAAAAATAAATAAATGTTTCATTAAGCAGTCCCATTACAGGCCTGGACAGGCCCACAGGGTTCCAGGAGGTCGAGGCTCCCAGATTTCTAGACAATCGGCGCTTGAAGGTAGTAAGGTTGTCAGCCCTACGCACCGGCCGCGTTTACCCCCCAGGAAATATTCCTGGTGCTCATTTCTGTTAGAGGCTGAGTCGACCCCAGGGCCATAGTGCGACCGACAGGATTATGTCAATGAAAAATCCAAAATCGAACCCGCGACCTGCCGGTTTGTAGCGCAGTGCCTCAACCAACTGCGCCACCGCGGCCCACAATAAATGTTTCATTGCAGCACATAACATGTTAAGTGACTGGGCTCACTTTATTCTCCGACAATTCGCTATTTGTTATTCTGAGATGTGAACGTGAATGGCTCATTATACTCATTTAGCAATATATGTTTTCTAATCTACGTTCTAAACATTTTATTACTTACACAATCTTTTTCCGCAGGCATAACTTGACGGGGCAAGGGGGCCCGAATGCCCCTCCAATATTTTTCTACCTAAGAATAGTTCTTTTGGTTTCTGAGTTGAAGAGGGGCAAATAAAAAAGTGGGGTAAGATTTGGGGAAATGGGTGTACGTATATTAAGAACTGGTTCAAAACAATCTGGCCCCCCCCCCCCCCAGTGTTATTAGTCAAGTTGCGCTTATGTCTTTTCCTGTTGCTTTGTATTACAAAGCGCCTGATCTCTCGCCGCAGGTAAAGAAGGCAGATTAAGAGTGTCTGCTAACAAGTGTTGTGCAGCAAACTTCGACCTCGGGAAAGCAGAGTAAGATGAAGTCTGACAAAGCTGCAAACTAAGGAACTTCCTAAAATTTCCACTCTTCACCAAACATTAAGGTGACGACCTGAAGGATCATTAAGGGTGTTGTCAACGTATTACACACGAACAAATCAGGCGTTCGTAAGAAACGAAACTGGAATACCTGAAAGGACGGTACCAAGTTTTAAAGTACACCTATATGGTCAGCATAATGTATATTACACATAAACTTTAAGAAATGTGTGAGGCATGGACTAACATTGTGTAGTGTTAGAAGGAGAGTACGAAGGCGTTTGAGAAACTTCGAGTCTTTTAGACAACCGGAGGCATATTCTTTGCACGATAAACGGTTGTCATCTTCCCGAAAAAAGGCTCTCCTCCATGAAATTGGCTACTTAAAAATAGGGTTGTCCCTGCCCACGTGAACCACTGCGTAAACATATGTGAAGTGTGGACGTATGACTGCATATGTATGTAGTCTCGACGCCATGTTGAGAAACTTGTTCAACTTCATGGTACGGCTGGTAGCCAGTGCTGATACGCATCAGGCGGGGAACTAGATAGGTCACAGTGGCGGTCTGAATGTTGTGGGGAGACAGATATTATTCTGTGCTTCGAATCGAAGTCCGGATGTCCAGGTCGTAACCAGCTACTTTAATGGTTGGTCAACCTCGACTTAGTCAATGGTATGAAATACTGCCTTGATTGTGTAAATTTGAAGGCCTATACTTTCAACGTCGGAGCCATGAGTCTCTGAAATATGTATACGTTTAATAATCTCTATACAATTGTCCCAAAACTTCGTTGATCGGGGGAATTGTTCTGGCCTTCTTTTTCTTATTCTTCATTTTATTCGGATATGTGAAGTGATGCTGTACTTTAAAAAGCAGACCCAGCAATGGGACAGACTCTTAGGCAATGATCTTATTCAGTATGACACTAGGAATATTTTACGTTAATTTGATGAATGACTTTTTGGATTGCTAATAGAGAGATCTCGTATACGATGTATAAACGGATGTATGGCCCACAAATTTTCAACTAACAGCTACAGATGTACTAGAAATTTAGAATTATTGTGCCTTAATGAGATGTGATAACATACCCATTCAAATACTGTTACGGGACAGCAAAAAGTGGTAGTCCCGGCCATCTGCTTTGCTCCACATAAATCCCGAATGCGCACGAGCGTAGACAAAATTATCACATTACAAAATTAAGAAGGAATATATCCGTCAAACGGCGGAAGTGTTTTGTTTGCTATGAGTCATAAAGGATGTCACCCGAACTGGATGTAAGTCCTTGCTTTGCAGGTTCTGGGTCATGTCTTCAACGGGTTTGCTAGACCTATTGCTGCGACTGTGGATCCCGGTAATCTGCATTTCTCCCAGCTACTAACATTTCAGACACAACTGGCCCTTCATTGCATGCCTAGGGTAGGCATATAATGAAGGGCTGAAACAATTATATGAACTTTACCACAGTATGTCGAGGTAGCAGCAAGATCTGTGAAATATACTGGATAAAGCAACTTAGGTAAACTTTGTTGTGTTTTATCAAGGACGATGCCATTACCAGAACACCTGTAGCCGTAAACTTCAGCACAAAGAGGAGATCCTTCACGCTATCCGTAAAAGACCTTAAAAATAAAAACAGAGACAGCTACGTTATGCGTCAGAAACACATCGTTAGACTTACTGTTACAAATTTCAAGGCTGTAGCTCATTTTTCTTTTCGAGGAATTATATTCTCTGGTTCACATCTGAGTCACATGTGAATCAGAAAAACAATATTTTGAACAGCACTACAGTGGCCCAAGTTGCAGCACACTGATGTTTGCAGTGTGTACCTTCCTGAACACGTAATTGGACCTTAGGTTGACATAAAACCCGAAAATTTTTTCACCGGCTGAGAAAAACCGAGTCTTCAATAAGAAGACTCTGTACCATGCCTTTACACAGACAACTAGATGAAAGTACAGATTTTCTATCAACTATCTATCTATCTATCTATCTATCTATCTATCTATCCGTCTATCTATCTAATCTATCTATCCATCCATCCATCCGTCCATCCATCTATCTATCTATCTATCCATCCATCCATCCATCCATCCATCCATCCATCCATCCATCCATCCATCCATCCATCCATCCATCCATCCATCCATCCATCTACCTAAACACGTATTTCGACTGCAGTTTCGAACACAGTTAACGCCTCTATCTTTAAGCTTCATGTCCTACACATCCGTTGGCGAACTTGCCGAATTGGCGCGACATTCAGTGCAAGCTTTAAACAACGAGCGTGTGCCGCATAAGGAACAGACACACTCAGTGCACCAAGAGAATGTATTCCTGCTTTGAAGGCGGGAGACCACAAGCTAGATTCACCGCCTGCAGCAAACTATTCTGAGACTCTTCTTGGTTTTCCTCAGTTCTTCCTGAGAAACTGTAGAACAGTACCTAAACATATCACGGTCGCTTTTGTTTCGTCCTTAACAATTTACTCTGCACAAATATACTTCGTTTTGACATTGTAAGGCTTGTAAATTTTTCAAAGCTTCACTGAAGCTACTATCATGTAAAAAGAGTATACACACACACATATATATATACACATATGAGTATATAATGCGATTGGCTTATAAAGCAAATTTACCCTGATGGTAAGTTACCCATCATTCAATCACCATCTAAAAGAATTTGTGGATTTTCAAAGAAATTCGTATTTTATACCAAGCCATTGCAGGTCAGCCACCACTTTTACTTTCTTCCTCTCTTCCACTCCTTCAGGAATAGAAAACTGTCGGCCATGCAAGTTTGCGAAGTATATTAGTTAAATATAAGTTAATATGCGGCCGGTACCCCACTGCGCTTTATTTATTACGTCTACTTCGAATATGAAGCGTTTGGTACAAATGTTGTGGAAGGTGAAGGAAAATTATACAGGGAAGACTGAATTAAGCCTTCGGGTTGGCAGAAATAACTAAGTAGTGGTGCTAAGCATGTGAAATGTTACGTATTCTAATCGAAGGCATCTCGTGGTCTGGTAGGTGGCTACTAACGGTTAGGAGGAGCACGCTGCCTCAGCCTTCAGACAGTCTACGGATGGCAGAGGGAGGTAATTCTACTTCGGATTATTTCCACGTACGTACACGACGTTTTGGGCTTTGTCCATCGGCTCGTACTCAAAGAAAAGAACACAAATTTTCGGAAGCTGGATTTTTTCCTATCATCAAGTAAGCGGTAGGGAGGCACCTACACAGATGTTCCGACTTGGAAAGAGCTATTCTCAAACGCCGGAAAATCTATGCCATCAGTGTAAGTACATGCACTGAAGATTAGCTTTCTCAGCAGGAGATAATTGAAAATATATAAAAAGTATGATAGAAACTGTTGGAATACTCAGGAAAACATCTGATTTACTCGTGAAATCTGACGTATAAGAAATGAAAATAATAGAAGATAAAATAAGGCACAAAGTTTAGAGCCTGTTACAATGACGTAATGAATCTCGGCAAAGCGATTTGATGTGCTGGGTCATTGCAAGATTCAGAATTAAATTACAGTCTCGAAAATGTTGGCAGTTAAGACAATCTGATGTTTAATTAGAAAAATCTTATTAAAACAATTTATGATGATAATAATTCACAAGAATTAGCGCCTTGAATCTGTGTCAGAAAACGTACGAAACAGGGAAAAGAAATAAGGAACTAAAGTAAAGGAGAGAAAATTGAAAGGCCAAAGGTAAACGAAAAGAGAAGGGGAGGATGACAGAGTGCTGCAGAGGGAGAAACCTAAAAAGGTAACCGAAAATATAAGAAGATCAAAGAAAGAGGGAATGCAATAAACGCCGAAGGAAGGAAGTTGATAAGACAGTGCTAGGAAAACTTGTGCAGTGTTTACTTCACGTTTTAGAAAACAAAATACATAATTGGTATTTACAGTATGGAGACAAAACCTAACCTAACAAAAGATTCCTTTTATAGTGTTTCCTTCTGTGTAAGGTGAAACATGTTGCTGTTGCTCATGTTACAAGGAACCAAATAACGTAACTTTGGTACTGTTATTTGATTGCGGCGGACCGGAACATACCCCACAGAAACGTCTGTTTACTTGCTTGGTCACGGTGAAACAATTCTCTGAGACAAGAGTACGCGGACAAGTTGCCTGGCGTCGTTATCCGTCAGAAAGGAACTGCAATAATGACCACTTCAAGCTGAGCGAGGGAGAACGGGACGTTTACAAGCTATAACCACACCCAACCGCTGATCCCAGCCTCTGTAACTAGCCGCTACCGCCTAAACACACACCCCCCGTAGCGGTTCCGATATTCCTGTGTGTATGACACGAATGCTCAAATGGAATTAAATGTCTCATTCAAGGCGACACCTTGAAAACTTTACAATGTGGACAGGTGGGTTGCGCAACCTACATGGTGTTACTCACTGACTGTTTATTTAACGACACTATCAATAATTCAGACTTCATGACCTCACCGTTTAGCGAAAAATAATTAGAAAATATGTGAAAGGACGCGGTTGTAGCCTAACTTCAGGTAATATCGAAGAATTTGCTGGGAAGACTGAGGAAAACCACGACTAACTTCACGATAACCGGTGTCCGTGTTGAAACCTGAAGCCGAGGTCCTTCGAATACGAACACGTGGAGGCATTCAACCACGACGATCAGTGCACTAAAATATCAACAGTCTCTGGTCCATTTTAGATGAATCGGCGAACTCTATTTAGGAGAAAATCGGTGTTTTACGTGAGCAGCATATGACGCGTTAAAATACCCTGTGTGGTAAAAAAGGTAAGCAAGTTAGAGTTGCCCCTGTTGACGCCATGAGGGCACATACGGGTAGCAGATGCATAGCTCCACTCGTTCTTAAACTCGGCACTAGGTGAAGGTAGGTGGTCAACCTGACGTCCGGGCCACTTTATCACCCGTTGAATAGGTGGCCGTGTGGGCCCAGAGTCGGTCTTAATGTTTTACAGAGGAGAAATATGTCTATCTTGCCAGGATTCGAAGCCCGGATCGTCCATCCATAGTTTGGTCCCTATACTGACCACCCTATCACCCCTTCTTACATTGTGTGATAAGTTTCAGGTTTTATCACTGTAAAGGTAGGTGATACATGCAGTTGCAACTGTGAATTCAAAGTTTCATCGATTTAACCACTGATCGCGATTCTGAACTGGTGACTCCAGCTCTGCAAACTGGAATGATCATTATATGCCTTCCGATTTTATCCAAGAAATCGAGATAAATTTGTCACGTATTTAGTCACAGTCCACTAAGTTGTTACATAAACAACGTATTCTACACAGCTACCCCTGTCTGTATTTGGTCAATAACACGAGGTGAGAAAACACCCGACAACAGATGTTTTGTGTGATGCACCACGACGCTGAGCATCGAACATCCTGAAACGACGCTCGAGGCTTTCCACTTTACGACATCCTTTTCCTTTCGACCTCCTTCCCTGCCTCAGGAACTTCGACACAGTGGGCTGCTGCTCAAACCAGTTCAAGCCGCTGCAGAATACGAAACGGAAGGCAGGCGTTTATAAAAACACTTCGTAGTTATTACACACATTACGTTGTCGCCACATAACATGGTTAAAGAGAGTGAAACGAGGAGGATGAAGTAACTGAAAAGTGTTGCACTGGCGGATGCAAATTCATATTGCACACAATAGTTTTGTTAAGGAATCTAATCACAGAATTCACTCCGAAGATTTGGCGTTTTTGCGAACAGTGAGAATATCGAAGCAAGATCTTACAATTACAGGGCAGAAATGACAATGTTTTTGATTTGTAAAGTTGTTACCAGCGGACAGAGTGATTTGCATATTATTCATTAGGTTTTCATTTACAGGATGGCTATTCCAGTGACTTAAACTGTATAGCGTGGAGGATAGGCTAACTAGGGGCGTGAACTCGGCGTCAGAAAATGTCAGCATTTCGAAACAGACCACGTCCGCTTCTCCACTACGCAAATTCTTGATTTAGAGGCCTGATGACACCGAACAGCTTCCTGCAGTTGTAACGTTTTTTATATGTACACACAAAGTATCTGCGCCCATTTTCTACATTCTACTAGCTGTCCTTACTGGGTGTTCTTCAATTTCTCTCAGTCTATCAAGGCGAACGCCATCTTACACTCCCGTGAATAATCGTCTTTCATGAACAACACATCCAATAGGCCATATTGTAAATTTACCCAAGTCAACCTTTCTGCTTATGTCTGCTTGCTGCTTACTGATCCCATAAATCAATGTTTCAGGAACTTAGGCTTACTTAGGCCTACTTCAAGTTTTAACATCAGGCTTTCTTTCATCCATAAAGAACCAACTGAAGCTGAGACAAAAACGTGCTTTTACAAGGCCAGTCTCTGCTGAATGAGCGGATCTCAGCAAACCGGAAACCTAGCAGGCTTGCGTACTTTACATAACAATGGTCACTTAAACACACTAAAATAATGGTTCGAATTGCTATGTTTTCTTCAATATACAATTGTCACTGTATTTTTATAAATTAAAATTAATTGTGAAGAGGTTTAATATTATCTTGTGCCGTATAGTAGTTTAGCAAACTAAAATTGCTTTCTTGCATTCTACAAAAACGTGTAAAAGCCTGTTCCTTATATTTGTGTGCTGGTTTCCAACTCCAATTTTGAGAAATAAGGCACATTATCTTGGTAAAAGGACGTCTTCAGTTTACGAAGTTTTGGCCAGAATTAGAAAGTATTACATCTAACCCAAAATATTTCTTTACGAAGTAATTAATTCATAAATTAGAATCATATTTAGCCCAGAACATCTGATCCTTCGAAATTTGTAAATCATAACCGCAAATGCCAGTGCTTTTATATATATGTGGAAATGTTTCCAGGCCAAGACTAATGAGCCCATTTCTCTCGTGATTCAAAATTTCTGTGCCGGATCTTACGTCCTTTGCCTGTGTGTTGGCATGCAAACTGATGTAGAGGCTTTTTACTACTGTGAGGAATCTGCCATCGAAGCTTGGCTTTCGACAGTTCAAGTAAAATAAAATCGACTTTGCTGTTCCTCTACTTTTATAGCTGGTTTATTAAGAAGCACACACAAGTAACTGTACCCCTCCAGCACTTCATGCTGTTGGAAAGTCACGCAGAAATTGTAAATTAAATTTGCCTTTTATTTCCTTTTTGTTGAGTGCTGATATCCAGAGAAATATACGCTCCTCCATACAAAATAATTTTTTGTGTTAGGTAATGTGTCACAGAGATGAACCTGTGTGGAACGAACTTTCGCCATGTTCACGAGATAAAACACAACCTGTTCCAATACGTGTGGGTTGAAAAATTTAAAACACACACAGCAGCTTATATATGTTTAAGAAGGAAATATATCCTCTGAATTTGGCCATCACATTAACAGGTCGACGTACAATTCATATGCTTTAGAGTACTCGAACACGTTTGAATCCGTTCTCAGGTACTGATGTAGGAGTGTGCTGTTTCGACACGTACATGTAACTGTTTTACTAATTCACACATTCGACGCTTCCACAGGCAATGAAATTAAAATTGTCTGTAGGAGTAAACAACCTACAGATTATTTTGGTCTATGACACGCTTTGCCAGTGTGCCATTTTAATGCACAGACTCATTACTGAAAGCCGACTGCACTTTGGTACGCAGTTTCCTCTTCTCTGTATATCTGCCAGCTCTGTGCAAAACCCTGACAATTTTTATCGAAGAATCCATTAGTGATATATTTCTAATTTGTAATTTTTTCTCAGTGCAGATTTTGACTAATGGATGGTACTGAATTTATCAGTTTTGGGAACAACCAGAAGACAGCAGGGGTCAAGCCAAGTGAGCAAAGAACATACGCACTACTTATGCTCCTTTTGCGCTGAAGCATCATTCATATCAAACAGGCTGTCTCAGAAACAAAGTGCTTCAAATGATCACCAAACAGCCACTGACGGCCGAAACAATGCGGTACATACGGTGGGAACTTTAAAGTACGAAGTTACTGCATGGTTGGTTTTCCAGGTTCACAAAGGAAAATACTGTTAACAGCAACAGAGCGGAACTTGCTTTAGCAATGTGCTCCTTGCGTCTTTACAGAAAGTTTAATGATAAATTGTAACGTAACAAGCTCTTAGCTTGGATGTTGAGACTAAAATTTAGTCATAGTGAGAAAGGAAACCGACAGAAGACCATATTGGAAATAACTATTAGGCAGGAAGTTTGCCGGATTACACAAGGTTTCGCAGTAGTGGAGCTGAAAAAGGAATTTTCGTTCGGGTCTCTTGGCAATTAATTGCTTCGTGGTTTATTTGACGATGCTTTTCACTAAGTCGATTATGTAGCACTTTGTGTTGTGGTGACAGCTATAAGAGAAACGTTTTAAAACCCAGTGGTAACTGTGGTTAAAAAATTTTATGATTAAAAGATTTCTACATTATTTCCTTAAAGTGTATACATGTGTTTTGTACGGTTCACAGAATAGAGAGACGTATTTCGTTTACACAAACATCACTAAACGACTGGTCCTGTAAAGGGCATTGAGTTTGTTCCCCGTGCGGTAGTAATTATAGTTTTGAAGATTAAAGTCTTCTGGGATGTTAGTTTGTATCTTTCGATAAACAGTTCCTGAAGTTTCGAGTGAGTGTAATGCCTTCAACCGCAAATCAAGCACTCAGAGTAACTATCGCAACAGCCCAGAAGAAATGAACCTCCAGCAGCACTGCAGAAAGAAACTTAAACCCCTAACTGATATTTTATTTTATTACTGATATGGGAACCTCCCTTCAGAGCGATAAATGCAAAGGATGTAAAAGTAAATAGTCTTTGCAATCCTTTTATTCGAATTATTCGGAATTTTGCACTGAAGTACTTACAATAACCACAGAAATTCTCAGTCACAATAACATAACCGGAATTTGAAATCAGAAATTGCAGAAAATGAAACGGGAGTTTTAATGACCGAACCGCGACCCAAACCCTTAAGGAACTGCAAAATACAAGCTCGTAAAAGTGACTGCACTCGTATATAAGTAACAGCTAGTCACTTAACCTACACTTAGGTTTTGCATATCTCAACTGGTCGAAAGGTTGTGGCATTTTTATCACATATCATCCCCTTCAGAGCACTGAAATAAGGCTTTCAGTATTTTAGAAAGAAATTTGAACTAATACGTCTGCGACATTTCTTCGGTGCTGTACACAGTCCTTTCAGTGCATAGGCGTAGAACTGAACTTCGCATTTAATTTCACCCTTCCTCCAGTTTCTAGATTGCATCAAATAACCTCGTCATCCACTTTAACCTCGGGAAAAAGCCCCACCTCTACCCTGAGAATTTTGATGCAGTTGTCAAAATTAATTCAGATTACAGGTGAGAATTTTCTTGAAATACTGAAGTAAGGTAAAGCGTGGAAAATAAGGGAAGATGGCAACTAATTACAAACAAGTGACTTTAAATAAAGCCACATTATTTTTAATGGTGTATTCCATAGCCTCTTCCAAAGCGGGTTCTCCACAGTGCCTTCTAGTGCTTCCCTTTCCAATTTCCAGTATCCTCTCTACCTTAGGTCATGCAGTAGCTGCTTACGCCTTCTTCGTCTGCTTCCCGTCATTTATATCCTTCCCTCTAGATTTCCTTCAATAACGTGTTTTGGAAAGCAGTTCGTATGCAAGATGTGACCAATCTGTTAGACCTCCTTTTTTGTTGCATGCAGGGTAGGAAATAAAAATTTAAAATAACAAGGTCTTTCAGTCACCTGCGTCAAGTATTTCCCCCAAACCTAATCATGCATGATCCTTCTTGAGAAGCTAATGGTTAAGTTTCTGATTAAGAAATTTCGCACCCATGTCCCCAAAAGTTCACTGTTCACGACAGCCTGCAATTGCCTCTACCATGAGCCAATTACGAATAAATCCAATCCACGCTCTCGCCTGTAATTACATTCCTCTGTTTAATTACGCACCACGCTAAGAAAATGCACGTGGACATCCTAACTCATGTGTGTGGTCAGTTTCCCGCTCTGGCAGATTTACCCCCGTGGTAAATCCACAAGTAACCACTTGATAAGAACCTAAAGTTCTCGGAATATCTGTCTGAATTAATGGCGAAAATAAAAGTTGCAAAACCTGCAGAAATTTAGCCCCTTTTGTGTTATGAGTTATTTTGTGTCCTACGATTGATTTTAACATCACTGTCCTCTCTAAACGTACCACCCCCCTCACTTTTCCGACCAGCGTTTTAATTAAGCGTTTTAAGGCTGCTCAGAGTATACAGCTGACATTAAGCCCATGTTACAAAACTTGGATTGTTAGAACCAGCCCAGTCATTATACATATCAGGCTTTGTTTCAGCATTTGTTTGCTACTCATGTTTCTTCCACTTGTCAATAGTAAATTTGATCTCCCAACAACCTTCTTGGAAAATCTGCCGTTTGTGGGCCTATTTCATGATCATGTGCAATTTTTTTTTCCGACAAAAAATTGTCTGACTCACCTCTCCGTTGGGCTAATGCTCTTGCGTACTTTAAACCACAAACAAATATAAGGCTCAAGGTTTTCGGGACTGTGAAGGTTAATATGGCGATATTCTTGACTATGAAGCAGCGTAAGCTATCAAGATTTCAGCCAGATATAATGACTCCATATTAAAAGTAGGTCTATAAGTAACAGGCACAATAGTCGTCCATCAAACCTGTAAAAGGCACAGACTGGCCACAAAATTTCAGTCCTCTCAAAGCGTTTTGTTTCTTAGATATATTCTACCCCCGAAACCGACCATGTTTCCCTGATTTCAACCGTAATTTGAATTGCTATCAATAAAAATTTCGTGAGGTCTTCACACTCACATGGAATTCTAAATATGTGGTTCACCACTGCAAAACCTTGATCTACCATGGCCTTTGCAGATCACATGATTAGTCAAAATAATTTGAAGGCTTTTCACTAGGATACCAATAATAATGCATGGGACATGTCGGTCTGAGCTAGAGCCGATAAAACCGTGCTTTGTAATTTCCGAAATTAATGTGACGTCACTCTGTACCTTGTAGAGGTGTAATAAAAATGAGTGATGCTGTAAGCAGCTTCAATTAAATGAGTTTGTTTTTGTACAGCGTGCGATAAATGTCTATCGGAAATTAAAAACACGGCAAAAAATAATAGGCTATATGTAACAAACACACACCTTTTCATGTCGCAGGCAGCTTGAACAATCTGGCGTTAGGGGGAGCGCAGCGGAACCGACATAGTGCGTAGCGATTGCAAGAATTTCGACTTTAGCCTACTTGTTTCAATATATGTGGATGTCTAGTCAACAAACTGTAGGAGAAAGAAAGCTAATAAATAATTTAAAAGCGTGTATATTTCAGACATTGGAGAGTGACACTAACAGATGGAAGTTGAATTTAAGAAGAGATTAAGGGCAGATTGATTTTGAGGAATGCCTGCTGCCCCTGAGTTATGAACTTTTGTCTTCTCTCTTTATACCTAGTACAATGAAGACTGAGATATAGAGAACTATAATATTGCCCCAAGTTCTTTTTCGGGGGGGGGGGGGCGAAACTTTGTCAAATTATGGGAATAATATAGGTTAAGGACGTTCGAGAACTGGATGCTGAGGAAGATATTTGTTCCTAAGGGGAAGGAAGTGACAGGCCACCGGATAAAACTGCATAATGAAGACTTTCGTGATTGGAACCCTACGCAAATATTATTCGTGTGATCAAATCAAGGAGGGCAGTGTGGGCGGGGCAAGTCCTGCGTATGGAGCCTAGGCATAAGTGACAGGAAAATACGACTGTTAACATGGGACAGGGCGCACAGGACTTATCTGGCCAGGAAAGGCAGTGGAAGGGTAGTGAAGCTTGGGTTCTCAGGATTGCCGAGAATTTCGGGACTAGCTGCAATACTATTAGTTTCTCTAGGGAAATTGTGGCTCATGACGTAGTTAGTTTAGTTAGCTTGCTTTCATTCTTAGAGAAAAAGTCAGATTTAGTACACCATTAAGATGTTTGACTCTGTGTGTCCCGTTTTACCTTATGAAGAAATTCGTCACGGTTCTTCGAACTCAGTGCAAAAACGACAACATCGTTGGATACCTGCTCATTCCCTATAAACTGCAGTACCAAAATGGCAGACACCCGAAATCGGGAGGGTACTATAATGGCTTGCGGCAATAGGACTTCGAAAAGTAATTTTGTAGAACAATTGAGAGCATGGTCATCGCATGAAAACAATTACTCGTGAAGGAATAGCCGCTGTGTAATTTAACTTGCGGTTTGGTGACAAATCGTAGATTTACCTGGCGACTGTTTTATGAAGTCAGTCTGTTCTTTAGGCCTTAATTATAAGTCCTACGATGGTGCGCAAAGTTGAGATGGTCTTCCGTGTTGTGACCGTAAATATTAGGGTCACTGAATCCTGATATTTCGGAGGAACGTATTGACCTTATTTTCTGCGGTCATGAAGCCTTTAAAGAATCATTAATTTAATGAATAACTATCTAATAAAAGAATTATTGTGTCTCGTCAGAAATCATTTAATATCATCATTCCCGATTCTCCTATATCTCACTTAAGCAGTACTATCTGTAACTTTCACAAAAGCTGGGAATTCATAACGTTCTACTAGCTCGGTAGAAGTATTCTAACTGAAGAAAACACATTTTCATCGAACACCGTTGTTAATTTTAATCACTTTTGCGTCGATTTCAGGAGACTTCTACTTCTGCTATCGAAGCAGAGACTGGCTATTCTGGCTGAGTTGTGTAGTTCCCTCGAGACAACTGCTGCGATAACAGAGCAACTTTTATATTTAGAGGCAGCTTCCTTCTGCATTTTTCGCAGTCTACCATTCCTCTGTACCCCCCTACAGAATTTACATAAATTATTCAGCTGATAAATCATCGTTGAACTATGTCGATTGTACATTTCCTGGCCGCCTCGCAAGGAATATTATGCCGCACATCGGCGCCTATAAACGATAATACTCAGCATTCAAACTCGGTCATTTCTATCGGTACCGACTTAACGAAATTATGTGGCTGTTTAGCAGAATAAGATATAAAAAGTTTCTTTATTAAAGGCAAAAATGTACCGCTGTCTTCAAGGGGGACGCATAATCAGAAGGGGCCCGAATAAAGAAGGGGCCCTGCCCGTATTGATTCGTCGCCTGAAAGCCGTAAGAGGAACAGATGCGCTGCTTGCCCAAAGTCACGTCCGTTTAATGGAATTTCTGCAGCTCGTTACTCAAGCACAAGGGGGAAAGGGAAAAAAAGGCAAAAAAGAAAAAAGGAGAAAATGAGCAAAGAGAAAGGGTGGAATACAAGAGAATACAAACACGCCCATACAACACAAACTTAATCCCTGTTAACACAGCCAGAACGTAATTCTCTCGTGTTTAGGGAAATAAAATATCGACTGCTGTTACAGGGGGACGGATATGTGTATGTTGAACAGCACTACCATGATAGCAGAACCTCACGTGACCCTTCTTATATATTACAGACACCTAAAAAATGTTGCGGCAAAACTCACACGCCCCACCAGGTTGCTATACCGCTGATGCTTCAGGTGGTACTAGGTTGGAATTTCATATTTCTCCTCAATTCATGGTGTTACGCGTCCAAATTTTTAATCGCTTTCGACCTTAGTCAACCCCATATAAACTCTACAACAGAAACAGCTTTGTTAAATAGCCTTCTGGTGCACCTAAGCCCATTACATGAGTTAACTTACATTTTAAAGAAAGTGTTCAGAAATTTTAGCTGAACTGGTGTTCTCGGCCACGTACACTTCTGTGTTAAATTAGTTCGTCCTTACGTAGCCTAACGTCGAGGAGAATGCTAATACTTTTGGGACTCACTACAGCAAATACGAAAAGCACCGTCTTCTGATATGTGACGACGTGCACTCTGGTGGATATTCGCTGACGTTTCAGAGGACCTGACTGCCTCCATCTTGAATCTGAAGAAGGAGGCAATCAAGGTCCAGAAGACGGTAATCTTCACCAGAAATCAATCACTGTATTAATACTGTATTAATGCAGTTATTGATGACAGAACAATCCACGGAATTAACAATGTTCACATAGAAACTTTGCTGAAGGATAACACGGTCCAGCAGTGTACTACTACTACTACTACTACTACTACTACTACTACTACTACTACTACCACTACCACCACTACTACTACTACTACTGCTGCTGCTGCTGCTGCTGCTGCTACTCTTATGGGATGTTATTTGGACTAAACCATTATCTATAGTTAATTTAGAATTTAAAATCCTCAACTTTACTGCTGTCTATTATTTGGCCATTGATTAACTGATTGCTAATACATCGATTGGTTGATAATTCATTCATTATTTATATTTTTCGGCTTGCTTTATTATTTCGTGATTGTTTTGTTTTGCTGATTAATTTGTTAGTTTGTTAGTCTTATATTTGTTAATGCATTGCTGTTTAGCTGACTTTCCTCCAAAATGTGTTATTGCTACCGGACTACAATTCGCCACAACCAAGAAAACGATTAACCACCACGCTATCCTCTACTATCCCGTGAAAATTCCGTGCTTTTCCTTATTAAGTTGCAATAATTTTTCCACTGTTATGGTATGTTTTGAAAGGGGATACTGCAAACTTCGTTAAACATCGAGAGCAACCAGGCTGTATGTCTTCACACACAAATATGCGGTTCTGTTTTAACCAGCTAATTAATTACCATTTATTAAAACTATAAATATTATTAATTAATTTTTAAACTGGCAATTTTGTTACCCTTTTGTTTACCTCTAAGTCTCTCAATGTATCTCTTACTTTTTTAAGTTTCTCCAACAGAAATGTTTAAAAGCGTTACTCAACATGCATTAATTCCATATTTATCTCCATCCAGCCAGAAATCCTTTGATTTCATTAGTCAAATTTAGCTTTACTTTAGAGCAAGGGAAGCAACATTTTATTCCTGGATAAAACTGAGAATATATTTCATTAAATTTATCATATTTACTGTGCAAAATTTATAATGATGATTAAAAAACACTATTTCTGTATACTTGAAGATTGTTTTAAATCATCCCTCATTTACAATTTTGTTTCCAACACGTTGCGACCTGTGGTCCGCCACCATCAGAGAAATGATTCGTACACATCATTCGGAATTATTGCTGGGTTTCCATTTGAATCATACATGCTTTAACATCCTAGCATATGTATGATACAAATATACAGGCAGCAGTTATTCCCAATGCTTTCCACACATGATTTCTCTGATGATGGCCGAGCACAGACCGAAACATATCCGAAAAAACACTGTACGAGAATGTGTAGTGTACAGAGATTGAGTTTTGTTACTTATCATATTTCACGGACTTTGGGATCACGTAACCACCTATCGAAATGCAGCTTGTGTTACTGTGCACACAGGCAGCACGCATATTTCCTCTATGTGTGCCATCAATACACAAGCACACCGCAAAATGTGGGCCATCAACCTGGAATGTTCCTCTTCTGGATTATTGCTAATGCTGGACTTGTATCATCACGTGCGTGGGGAAGGCTGAGTGGTCCTCTCGGGGAACCTCCGGGGCGCCATTACGAACACCCGGCGCCAAATGCGGCGAGGTTCGGCAGTAATGCAATTCTACCGCTTTAAATTGGTGCGCGCAACCGCGGGCTAAGTGACCCTAGGGCCGGAAATGCTCGTAGCCTTCGGGGAGGAACGGACATAAATGTGACAAGGTAGTCCTGTCAATTTTTTGAACATAGGCAACAGGAAATCGTGAATAGTGAATCTGAATTAAATATTTATACACTTCATAAGTCACTTTTAAATTAAAAACAACAATGTGACAATTTTCGCTTTCTGTAAAAGGGTGCTCCAGCGTTTGCTCTATAGTTTGCGTCTTCGTTTACTGCCAAATTTAGCGCTCAATTTCAGTAACTTCATCAGCTACTTAACGTCAACGTAAAACTGATTTACGAAATCACTTCAATATTTTGTTTTTTAAATCGTTTGGTCCTCTATTTTAACTTAATTTTTCTTGATTTTCTACTACGTCGCATATTCTACTTGCGTTTATGCTAATTTTCTCGTCTGGTTTTAATTTTTATAACTCATTATTTCGGTTGCTTCTCCAAGGCTGTGTTTATGCTTCTATTTCTTGTCCCTTTACATCCTTTTATGCCGGAATTTGATTTTTTGCTTAGTATTGGATCCAATGAATAGTTATTTAGGGCTATAACGTAAATTTTTTGTAATGAAACATTGCATAACGCCGCGTATTTATAATTAATAGATCATCCAACATTAATAAGCCCAAAATTTTTTCTGTAATGATTACTAACAACTATACCTTTTCCATTTGCCTTCAAGAACCAATGTCTTTGCTCCTTCTGCTCTTTCGACCAGTAATAACAATTTTTTGCATTCATCGTCCAGTTCAAATATCCTGGATTACTGGACGCTGCATGCCCCAGATCCTTTACGAACTTTCTGAATGTTCCCTTCGGCTTCATGATGGGTGTTCTCTATTACACAAGACTCCTTTTGACGTTTCGGCAACTGTTAAGCGTGTGGGAGTTATTCTATAAATTCTGTTCTACAATGCACCAGCTCTAAGCCTACTAATTACACCCTAGACTGAAACTTGTGAATGATGAATGGTTACTTCGTGAGAGGAACAATTTCCCAATTTGTTACTTATGAGTATATCAATTTATTATCTGCCAGTTTAACGACGCTGTTTCATCTTCATAGATTGTGTAGAGCCAGCGGCATTCTTTAAGACTTTAAGATATCACCAAATATTTTCCATGGATTTTCGCACTTATACTGTTGGAATAGAAGACCAGAGCATATCCACTGTAACGGCCTAGAGTAGGACGATGCTTTTAGGACCGCAATTAAATATGCGTCGCCTCAATATTTCGTGGAGCAGAGCCTTCGAATCACTGCTCTAGACAACAACCTATAATTAAAGTTTCATATCTTTCCTTACCTTGCTCCGGAATTAGAAATATGTAACGTCGGCATCTCGGAATCTATTGCCTTGGAATTGAACGACAATAGCGGAGGTACAATGTAATCCTTCCCTCACTAAACACCTTTTCAGAGGCATAATAGCATGGAAATTTTTGTGAACATGTGGACTTTTAAGGCTTAATTCGGCATTTGAATGACACAACTTTATCGAGGTTAAAATTCAAACTAAAATTGGTGTGTAGTTTCTATTCTAAAATATTATTTTGTAAAATCTCTAATGCATTAAATCAATTTATCGCTGTAGATTATCATACCTTAGAACTTTATGTATTCTACACTACTGACCTGAAGATGAACCTTTGAGGTCGAAACATGTTGTCAAATTAAAGATATAACCCTTGTCAGTTTTGCTGACGAAAATTTATTTTTCTTATTATTGTATCTAGCACGAAGGAATGACAAACGTAAAAAAATTAATTTAAGAGTATTTCAAATTCATATGATAGACATGTTTGGAACATAAAATCAGGCAAGAATATACAGTTTATCAGTACTCCTGTCTATCTGCAGGGTAACCAGAAACACAAGGTGTCATCCAAGGCGTCATTTTGATATTGATCTCCTACAGTAGCAGCTTGCCTTTCGCTTTCTTCACCCCTCGTTTTCACATCTTTCAGTTCGCCCCTTCCTTTTCGGTCCATTTTTTCTTCGTCTGTCTCTCCACTTTCTGTATCTTGTTAAGTTTGACAAGTGTCGACTCTGGGTGGTTCCTGATCATTTCACCCGTCTCTGAACCATAACTTGCCGTTTTCGCTACTTGAACACAGTCCGTGACATGTTTTACTGTTCTTCACTGACTCGCTCCCTACCGCATGAATTCCACGGTTCGTGTATGCTCTTCGCAACAAGCAAGCTGTTAACACAGTGATCATAACAGTAAGTTCTCATACTTCTGCTTTTCCGCCAATCACATCGAAATCTTATAAGAGATTTGCAAGAGTATCGTATAATGGATTCTAAAATGCAATTCGTTGTACATATTTTATTTTATCAGTGAAATTGCTTCACCAGCTGAGCCACTATTTGCTTCCCTGTAAAGACTGTCACCGAAAATTGCGCTCGAATAAGTAGCGCAATCCTTCCTTATTCTGGATACAAAAGGATAAAATATCGAAGGCTCCCAGTCCTGAGTTTCTCCACAGCTGTTTGGAGCTTGGTACCTCCGAGACTCTGGTACCCATATACCAGTCTACACCGTTTCCTTCCTCGTCGTTTTTTGTTTAAAACACTAATCTTTCTATCATGCCACACAAGATACCCCGCGTGCCTACAGCAGAGTTAGATAAGCCATTAACAATTACAGATTTTCATACATTGCGTTCACGGATTTTCTTGTCCAGTATCGCGAAAATAAAATTTCTAATAACAGCTCATCTAAAAGAAACTAAACATAAAATGCTGCAGACGGTGTCAGCAAACAGAAATTTACGGACACATTTCTCGCGTGCAACTGTTTTCAGCAAGCAAAGCTACAGCGTCTGTCCCTGCGGAAGCATTGCAGGTAATATGGAACTGCTGTCAACAAAGGTTCAGTGTGGTAGCTCCTGCCCGCCACCTTCACCTGCCTTAATCCCCGCCATTGTTTTATACGGGGACTTAAAAGCGGTCTATTGCAACAGCCACCACGCGGCTGAAGAATTACAGTCGGTACGCAAAGCAGTTTTTGGATGCATTGGTGATAACACTTTAGCTAACTCAGTTCAGCGTTTTGCCCTTCCGTTTCAGACTGTTTTAGGGGTTGACTTTTCCCATACTAAAAAATTTTTCACTTGCAGAACCTAGACAAATTTCTGTGCCGTTTCACTTACAAATGTTCCTCTATGAACACGAATAAAGAATACGCATTGAAAGTCATACCCTTAATTTTTGAAAGCTCTACATTTCGTTAAAATCTGTTAAATTGTAATGAAAGCCTTCTTACACGTTGTACGAAAGAAGAGTAGATGTACGTGCATTATTGAAAGGAGTTTCTAACATAAACCTATCTGACAGTTTGTCAGCACGTATATCTTCAAAATACATAAGGAAATCCACTAAATTTCGAATTTCGGCAAAGAAACATTTTTTTCCGCATTACTTCAGTACAAAGTTAGGTTTCATGATGATTGAATGAAGTCTCACGTTACTATTAAACACCCAGTCTCGCCAGGACCCATACTTAACATAAAATACGGATTTCACCATCCGAAAATATTTTATGAAAAATACATACTATGAAATTTGAATTGAGTCGTTCCAATGTATTAACTTCCGAACAAAACTAGACAATAAAACACAGTCAGACACAACACCACTATGTATTCTGTATTAGCACATTACAGCATTACTATGTATAGGCGTTAGTGCATTATGTCATGTGTCGGTTCGACTAAACAATCATCAGGTAATGTACATGACAATAGAACACAAATCCCGTACATCCAATGTAGAAAACTTATTTTAGTGAGATCTCACTAATGCGCCCTTTAAAAACTACAAGCCATCCAAAGGTGAAATATATGTTAAATTTAAACTTTTTCGCCTGGTATATTCTGTTTCCCGACGGATGTTATTAAAACTTAAAACTCTACGGTGTTGTGTCTGACCTGTTTTATTGTATTTCTTCATTATGCAGTTTTTTCCAGCCTCCCGTTACTTCCTTCCACAAGCACCTAATATCTTCCTCAGGTGTACAACTAAGGACGTCAAAACACATGTAGGCGTGACTAACCAAAGGACCTGCTGCACACACAGGCTCAAGATACAAGTTTTTCCTGATGGTGGCTCCACAGGTTTAGTGGGCCTAGGCCTCCTCTATGAGGTTCTGTGATCACACTCGTTAGGACTCCTCTGGACGCCTGACCAGCCCGTCGCAGAAATCTCTACCCGACAACACACAACACTCACAACAGACTGATATCCATGCCCCGGCCGGATTCGAACCTACAATCCCAGCAAGCGAACTGCCGTAAACCCACGCCTAAGACCGCACGGCCACCGGGATCGGATCGTGTTAGAACTTAAACCAAATTTGTTTGAGTAGTCGTGTTTATCTTGATGCGTTGTGGTCACTGTGACTATGATTTGGAATACCTCTTTCGGAACTAAGCAAAGAAAATCGGGTGGCATCTGTGTTAAACGGAGCACGTCAACTTCTATTCTACCCCAGCGAAATTCTACTGGACGAAAAAATTATTTATAAACAGAGAAACAGAGACTATAAGAGCTGCCAACAAAGAGTTTGGTCTAAAGTAAAAGCAGAGAAAATTAAATGTGCTCACATGTATAGAGTGCAGGATAAGCTCCAAAACTTATTTTATGATAAAAATATCAATTAAGAATTAAATGTACGAGGAAATTAAAACACTGTTTACACTCACAGAATAGGTGCAAGAATTTAGTTCATAATATCTCACGCAGCCGTCTCTTGTTAAAGAATATAACTGCTAAAATATTAAGAAAAATGACTGCATTGAAACATATGTTAAAGAGTTGAATTTGAGGTTCTGCTACCAGAACACGCGGCGTCACTCCCCATAAGTACATAACCTAAATAGATTATGGACTTTGAAAACAGAATCCGCTCGAGTATAAGCGTGTAGAAAGTAACAGTTTAGTGGGAAGGGGACATTAGGAAGGCTTAGGCATAAATGGAAGGATAATATTAAAATCGATATCAGTAAAATAGGGTATAAGGATCTGAACGTGATTCATCACATGGCTTCTGTGGCGAGCTGTTGTGAACACAGCGGTGAATCTTGATGTTCCATGATAAGCACGGAATTACTCAGCTAATTTTGGCTTCCGAAGGACTCCACTGTATCCGGCCTGCGTAATTTAGTTAATTGGCTTCATACCCGCACAGGCACAATTCATTCATACATCATCCCTGTACAAGTAACATGGTACAAAAGGACGTGGCGGTATTCACCACAGAAAATGTTTGTCTAAGAGGGGCAGAATTGTGTTTGACCCTGATGAACAGCAATCCATATCGAATAAGCAATAGAGGACATGTGTCGCTCTCATTGTGGTAACCTCATTTTGTCCGAGCCGCAATCTGTTCTAGGACTGTTATTAAGTGTGGCGGACACTGGGATTGTAAGAGTGCTGTGCCGTATGCTGGTAGCATTTCATAAGGGTTTTGTTCTTGCCAAGAAAGTTTACTTGTCACGACCCCTGAAGGGTGGGAAAATGCGAAGGCGAGGAGCCGTGTCAACATAATTACAAAGCGGGTGGAGGGGGGAGCAGAACATAAAGGCACTGATACTAGCGGGACGATGGGCGAGACAAGAGTGGAAGAGAGGTGTCTTTGAGCGTCACTAGACCTGCACTAACAACGTCAAAGTGTTTTCACCGACAGTTCATGACAACGCGGCAGGTTACTTGTGCTTGTGGCTGGCTTTATGCCCGTTACTTTATTATTAGTGCAAATAACTAGGACAACGACCCTACAGTGCAGTTTAAATATTACGGTCCAACAGAGCCATTCCAGGAAAGGTAATATACGTCTTAATGCTTTGTGAATAGCTTCAATATTTAGTTCAAATTATGGCATAGCACGTTAGTAACTCAGTTGTCAACCTGACGGTCCTAGAGGGCACTCTGTGGTTTGCAACCTGAAGCACATGACGTAGCATGTTTCAAAATATTATCTCCGATAAATAACTTCTACTTTGAGAGCGATAAATGCGTAGTTAATGAACGTGACTGTCCGTGGTTAACACGAATTATTCTTAGTTGAGAGTGGACAGCTTCAAATCTCGGCCGAAATTGGGCTGTTTGGATTCAGATGTCTTATCTCCCTAAGTCTCCTGGATGAAACTTTCAAAAGCTGTCTTAAAATGGGTCGTGTTCTACGTCAACATTCACACTCATGAATTACTAACCTATAGAGTTACGAAAGTGGAGTTAAATAACGGATGATGCAAGAAAAACTAACATTACATGACATCATAAACGTGATGTTTACACGGTGATGACATTTAATGTTACGTTTTTGGATATTTCTCATGATTTCGTTGGAAATATGTTGTCACAAACCACATGACCAGCATAAAAGAGGCTGAGGCTGTTTGATAAGCTGAAGAGATTTTAATTTAAGGGGCAAGGAAGCCAGCGGACGCTCGAGCAAACTGCCTTCTGAGAAGCTTCAGCCTTTCTATTATCGGTCACATATTAGGAAAATAAAATAAAGAGGGCCAAGACTACAGAGGCACATGCAAGGATTGGAGAGTGCGGAAGATCATTAAAAAAAAACTTTAGCCGTAAACATTGAAATATGGCTAGGAACGCTAGGCGCAAACCGGGTGACAATAACGAGAAGGATTTTCAAGGAATAGGGTGTGAGATTGTGGACTGGATTAGTATGCTTCAGGTTGGTGTCCAGTGGCGGCCTCTTGTGAATACGGCAATTAATATTCGTGCTCCGTAAAATGCGGTGAATTTCTGTGTGTCTGAGCAAAGATTTCTTACTCAAAAGACCTCTGCCCCAAGCAGGTAGATAGTTACAGGAAGAATTAAACTCGTATTTGACAAGTAGGCTTTAAAACTCTTTCTGCCAGCCCATGAAAGGTTAAATTATATCGTACTTCCTATGCCCACAAGCTTAAAAGTTATTTTCAAAAAATATGATTCTTGCTGCCTGTAAATTTAAATTGGCACCTGATAAACGAATTAGTGTTTCTCAGTGTACGCTGCACGCCTCTCGATTTATTCAGTCATACTTTTGCGTCATAACATCACAAAACCAAACATGTTGGCATAAAAGCCACTGTCGCTTCTAGATTTGAGAAGTTAATGTAAAAATACAATTCTCAGCACCACCAAAGACTACATTTACCGTACGCCTGCAAACGTCTGTGGACTGAATTTAAGGAAGAGACCGATGCAACCGCAGTCTGAACACAAATCGTATTTCCCATTGTCATTAGGATAAGCTCTGGGTAGCTTAGTTGAGAGCTTTTTGTGTTCCTACTGTGTTTTGTTGTTTGGGCTCAACAGAAAAAAGATGTCATCAACATCAATTTAGAAAAGGAAATAAGCTCTGAAGATAAGAGAGCAGCGCGACTGCTGTCTGACTGTAAGATGCAACAATAGGCGTAGGGAAGATGGAGGCGCGGATTTATTTTGATCTCATACAAAAGGCTCGTTTCGTATTTCGTTTGGTGCTAATGTAAAAATTCCCTTCGCTTTCCTCTCTGCCCTATTTTCACTTCATTCGACGTAAATCTCATCAGAAATATTGACATTTCGTAATACAAAATATCCCAAATGACACTGGGAACCAGAAAGTGCTGTTCATAAATTCGTTTCTGGAGAGCACAGTGGAAGATATGCAAGAACTTTTTAATATGTGCACAACGTTGACTCAGGATAATTTATGAGACCACTAGGCATAGGTTGCAGAAGACCAACCTTATATAATAACTCAAAATTCTTCATTACAACAACAATAATAATAATAATCGTAATAATAATACATCCCTAAAATAGAGTTTCTGTCAAAGATTGCGATAATTGTAGGTAGACAACATACTGACTCTATTTATGTGTATCAACTGGACTCCACTAAGCAGCTGGAACCTAATCTGAGTTGTCAAACCCTACTCATATAAGGATGCGTTTAATGTTATCGGCTCGTTTACAACTACGTCTTTCTGTTGTCTCTCGAAGTTTTCAGAACAACATGTTACAACAATTTTTCCATATATTCCAGTAAAATGTAAGTTTAATTTAAAATGCAAGTTACTTCAAGCAAACACCTTGTTCCTGCTGTGTCTATACATTCTTTTCTTGAAGAAGATAATGTAGTCTTACAAGATAATTACTATGTCCAAGTATTCACATAAGTTATAAAACAAGGTCAGTTATGCGATAGTTGGAACCGGTAATACATATACCTGCCTTTTAACATTGAAGTGCAATCATGTTCATGGTAATGGACAGTGTTATTTAATAATGACCACTGTATCGAGCAGATGTCTATTATCACTGATTGCTAGTACCATCATCATCTAAATACTCGATGCCCTGCCATAAAAAGACTACTTTTCCTTTTGGATAGAGTCCGAACACGTTCTGCAGCCACCCGTCCCCTTAGTAAGTGAATACCAGGACTCTTGTTTCAGCGATTAAAGCGGCAGGGGCCTGCAACCGACCATTCACCCCATCCAGGACGCGTGGATCTACAGCTCCGCCCCCCAACCCATAGGCCTAGGCCGTGCCATGGCTCAGGCTGTTAGCCGCCGGCCTCCCACCGCGGAGGCCCGGGTTCGATCCCGGCTCAGTCCATGTGGGATTTGTGGTGGACAAAGTGGCACAGGGACAGATTTTTCCCCGAGTTCTTCGGGTTTCCCCCGTCAGTTTCATTCCACCGTTGCTCAATTACTAGGAAAAGGACAAAAAATAATCATCATTATCTTCATCATAGGGCTGCACAATAAGCCTCATGGCTGCAGTGCGTCCGTAGCGACTGCTGCGGGGCCCTTCACCACTCAAAAAATCCCATAGGCCTATGCCCTCATGACGCGCACAGGAACACCTTAGCTTTTACAAAACTCATTTCTATTTCACATTATCGAGATCCCGAGTTCATGTTTTGGCTCTTACTCTGTTTATCCTCGCTGAATTTTTCGTGTTTTGTCTTAATCCCTCAGTAGAATTCCTGAATAGTACCTAAGTGAGGCAAATGAATGTTTAGTCTTTAAGGTCTTTCCAGTTCAGTAGGGCTATTCGATAACGCCCTATACTTCAACTGTATGTTTTCCTGGAGGACGTATTTATTTTATTTTATTTATTTTAATTTGAAGTTTATCTACACACAAACTTTCCTGTGCAACACAGATTCCTTAATACACATATCATCATTTGTCTACTATCTCATGTTACTGCTCCAACTACTACACCTCTACTTTTCGTCTACCATTGCAAATTTCCTCCCCCACCCCCACCCTTAGGCCTTGTACTATCTGCCGGCAAGCTCTCTTAGGCTCAGCATTTTACTAACACCATTTTCTCATCGGCGTTAGGGCTTCTGAAAGTGTCGTTAAATAAAGAAAGACTAAATTAAAGCATATTTATGTTCTTCTTCAGCATATTTTTTAACATGTTTTCTCACACATGTGTGCAAATAAAACATTATTTACAGGTGTTAAGAAAGCATACAGGCTGGCGTTAAGTGTATGACACCTTTAAAGTACATCCCTTTTTCTTTGAGAAAACAATATGCGCAATATGTGTACTCGCTTCCTACAATTCTCACACATCATCATCACCATTACAATTATCATGATCATCATACACTGTACAATATAAGGATTTTCGAACGCTAGCATTTTGTTAGACATGCCGCATTAAATTCGAGTCTCTACAGGCGCTTTCTGGAAACGCCGTTAAGTTTCTCTGTTGTGAATATTTGTACACATACGTGTACGTGTACTCTGTAAATGGTGCATAATGTTCTGTGTCAAGTCACGTGCAATATGGTTGCAGTTAATTTAGCAGTTCCCATTCATTTACCTCATAATTCAGCTCCGCAGTGGAACACATACACCTTATTATGAATTTAAGAGTGCAGTACCCGGAGACAGGCACGTCACGAAATTTGTTACATTTACCCTGCTACAGAATTTGCCAACGCAGCATCTTCCTTTGTCCGCAAGAAATCATTAGGACAAAGTATACATACTCTGTCAAAAGTATTATTTTCTTTCATATAAAGTTTCCTTTGTGAACTTTGTACTGCTTTGTTCTACACATAACATAAATGGACTTTTCTGCTATATTTTAAAACTTATCTTTGTATCTAGCGTTTGCTGCGCAAATCATGTCCTCGCACGCTCCACATTTGCGTTATGCTATGAAACTTTAATTATCTAAAAATTGTTTGAATAACAAATTACCTCTCGCCTGTTTTACGGCGACACAAACAACGCACGCGTCCTTTTATCTTCGAGTTTGAAGCCTCGTTAAGCTGCCTCGTCCATTAACAAAAGCTCCAGCACCGAACAGCGTCCGGAGGAGATAATTCCAAACAAACAAAATAATATTTTAATATAATCCCTTAAATTAAAACAACACTAAGCTTACACAGGCAAAACTCGTTTGCAGGATGATGTTGTGTAAATAGTTTCCGGGGCATCCTTTTTGGAGGCCCCAGGAAGCACTCACACGAACTAATAACAGTGCTACATGAGGGGATTATTCATGTTGTCTCCGTGTAGACTAAGAGCTAAGCCACCTGTTGTAGACCACGCATTATTTATAACAATTAGAAGCTGCAATCCTAGATATAATATAGAGCATTAGACACCGGAAAAGTGTCAAGCCACATTATGTTATACAAAATATTGGATTTGCGTTGCAAGAGGTTAAGGCTTAAAAGATTTGTGGTTTCAAATGTTGTCAATACATGGCGAAAATCATGCCCACTCCCAACAAGTATTAAACAAGAGAAACATAAAACTTACTCTGGAACAAAGCCAACCGTAATGAAATCCTGATTCGCTTTTACCCTCCATACAAACTAAATTTTGCTATTTTACTTCAAAAATATAGCTTACTTTGACACTTAGTTAAGATTGATTTGTATATGTGTGATTCATACATCCTAAATCCTTCTAAAATCCTAAAATTATTCAAATTAACTCCCGAAAACTTGAAGTAGAGGTTTATGGGCGTCAAGATATAAATATCTGGTGCCACCACATTGTGAATTATTCACTCAATCAAATGGGATTATCTGATGGCTTCAGCACTATTTGAAAAAGTGTGAGAGCTTGCAGATTAAGGCGGCGCTGGCTACAGAGACTACGGTCTTCTGCGATGTGGCGCTTGTGCCGGCGTGCTAGAATTACGGAGGAAAGTGCTGTCACCGTCTTCAGTGTAAAACAGAAACCCTGTTACTATGAAGATGGAAGCAACAAGTTTCTTCGAAACGTTGCTACAGATCTACCAAGCAGTAGTTTTCAACTGGCTCTATGTTCAGAGCTCTCCTTTGAGTAGTCGATATTTACTGAGCTGGTTGTGAAATTTTTACAATTTCGGAAAAATGTGGTCCGTTACCTTATATAAAAAAAGAACGGCAGTGAATGCTGTTGTTACACGTAGCATTACTTGTCCAAGATTCAACTTATCCTTTCAAAAATAACTTCAGGACAACAAAATGCTGTAAGCTGTACAAATTGTGAAGCTCTGGAGCTGGACCTGCGCCTTTGTTCTTTTATTCTGGTAAGTGAATTGTGATACTTACCATCAGCACAGGAACAACGTTACCGTTAAATATTTCCTTCCTGCATCACTGCTGTGTTCAAACCCAGTTTACAAATTTTAAACGATCATATTTGCAGGGTAAGTACTTCCTGCTGACATACATTTTGGAGTATCAGTTTATTCAGTCATTCTGTACTAGGTTGCTGCCCGACGTCATATTTTTGAAGTGCTTAGAAAGTAGTTATTTCTTCCTGTCTTTCTTTGTTTCTTTCTGCCCTTTTCCTCCCTTTTCCCATCTCTCTCTATCTTCTGAAAAAAATTGTTTGCCCTACTTTCCGTTCTTCTTCCTTCCCTTCCTTAATTTTGCTTAACTTTTGGGTTTCTTTCTGCTGTATCCCTTAAGACTCTCTGCAGTCAATCTAACGTTTGCACTTTACTTTCAGTCTAACAGCCTTTCATTGACGGCCATTTCTTGGGAGAAATGGCCCATTGCAATATATTTGTACATGTACAGCAACACAGGGAATTGCAGAATAATGATAGACTCTAAGCCCATGAAGTCAGTTTTGGGGCGATCTGCTTGTATCGTTCATATTTATTGAAAAGATTGCAAAATTTATTTTCAGTATTGAAAGGCGCACCTAAAAATTAAGCCGTTTGACTTGTTCGAATCTTGAACGGCTTGTAAAATTACCTGGCTGGTTTCGCCCTTCTGTCCGTGCAATACCTGGAGATTAGAGCTGAAGAAAATAGAAGGCAATATTTAGTGAGTACTAATATAAGGCTTAATTTAAAGCAACACTTACACTTGAAGATGACAGTGGTTTTGAAATACGTTACGTAAATGAATTCAAATGTAAAGATGGTTTTTTTGAAACCATATTTTTAGAAGAGACGTATCGGATAAGTTTATTATTAGCTTGGAATTTAGGGTACATCAGAGACATCTGCTAATGTAATCAAAACCATAAGCTTCCCATGATGTGTTACGCACAGTTTTCACCTGCCAGTCGTACGGAAGACATTACGTAATCTGTAACCAGCCGTCTGTGAGAAACGAAAACTTATTTACTGTGTCTCACAGTCTGCATAGTTCTGAGTTCCATTTTTTTTACTGCGTACCGACTACCCGGAAGGAATATTTCAATTCAGAATAAGAACGATATGCGTTCAGACATAACTTCCTTATTAAAAGACCGTTTTCATGGCACTCACGCTTGAAGCAATTTTAAAGCATTAAAGACGACGTGTGATGTACCAGATGACTCCATGGAACAGAGTCCTTTTGTCTAACGTAACAGTTCCTCACCTAGTCAAGAAATTCACCGTAATTAATGCAGCCCAAAAGTCCGTTACCATTTTCACAACAGTTAGCCATTTTACCCTATTCTGAAGGAGGTGGCTCCAGTTTGCGTTTACCAAAACTTTTTCTTTAAGATCCGATATATCGTACGGGAATATGGCAAGACATCGCCTTTTTTAAGAAACTGGAATAATTGGTCAAAATATTTAGTTTATGAGGAAAGTTAATTTTTATCGTGTACCGAATAAGAGATCTGCTTACAGGCCTACTGTGGGAGATACTTTATTTGTAGTCTACGTCTGTGAAGAAAATATTTCTCCTCCTTTGGTCCCTTCTTTCCCCTTTTCTCTTGTGTTTAACAACACAGCCATATCAAGCCCGCCATTGTCTTTATTACAATTTCAGAAAACGCGCACATGAACTGGTTGTCATAATAAACCGAACTCTTTAAATTCATTAATCAATGGTATCGGACTTCTCAGTTTGCAGTCTTCTAGGAATATTTGTGTCAATTTGCCTGAAAATATTGCTGAAGCATGTAAATATTTGTGAAATCGTCTTAAATATGTATATGGTTTATAGAGGGTTTGTACACAGGTCATGAAGTATGAAGGAAGAATGCACAGGTGGCTACATAAAATAATGAAGTACATGAATTAAAATTTCAATTTTATGTACGTGAGAAATATCTTTAGAAATCTGTCGGTATATGATAGGCTACATATGTACAAGTATTTTTAGCACTTACATAATTCATATTTTTCCCCGTAAGAATTACTTGAGCATCTCCATCGGGAACATGGACCAGTGAAAATGAATATTTCAGTTTTCTAATATCAATACAGACCGTCCAAAAACTCTATCCAAATTCGAGCTTTGAGGTGAACAGAATATGTATAGACGCTAACCAGTTTGGTTCGTAATTTTGTCTTTCATTAACTCCAATATTTATGTCTCCAGCCACTCACAACTATGCCATTTTACATTTAATTCTCGTTTACATCAGTCCAGTTCAAGATTAACTTTCACTAATGTGAATTCGAATGTCGCAATTTTCATAAAATAGACTCACATTAGGTAGTTACAGGCTGGACGGTTCGGAGAATGAATCCCAGTGACGGCGAGAGGGGCGAGATTTTCGGTGTCTGTTCAGTACCCCACCGCCGCCGCCCGCCCAGCCTCGTGTAAAATGGGTAGCGGGTCTTCACAGGGAGTAAAACGGCAGAGGCGTGGTGTTGGCCACCCACTCCCTTCTAGCGCCAAGATTGCGAATGTGTTGGAGCTATAAGGCTGGCTTCCTCTGTGTCTGATTAGGCTTGTCGTGGGCGGACACTTACCTTTACTTTTAGGCTCACAGTAGAAAAGATAGGTACAATTAGCCCTGCAGATTTTTATGTGGTACCTTTTCCTTCATGGCCTGCAACCTAATAAATTCAGTGGCAAATTTGTAAGACTATACACCGTTTAAATTAGTGTAACGACTTTCGCAGTATTTCGAGTAAATACATGCGTACAAAAAGCAACACTGGGGTGGATATGGAATTTAAAATACAACAGGTAGAATTTGATAAACATGCGATCCATAAATGTACCTAGATATTCCAGTCCTGATTATTTAAAAATTTAAATAATAAGTACAAAAATGGGGAAAACGATAATTTGTACAACTGAGCAGTCTGTTTGAAGTGTCACACAGATGTTTTTGATGTAAACGAATTCCGCACAGGCTCATTATTATCCCGATGTAAACATACTACACAGTAATTTGCTCATAAGAAGAGGTATTGCGCTCACATGCATGCAAACACGCTGTTTTACAGTCTGATTGGTGCAACCTTAAGGTACGGATTTCAATATCAAACTAATTATCCTCCAGGTAACAATTATTCACGACTTTCAAATTTCCATGTCAATTTAAGCTAACACGTAGAAGGAAAGCAAGAGAGTAAGGCTCCTACAATGTCATAGGCCTATGTGTAGTAGGTTTAAATTCCAGGAATAAAAGAAAGCTGCAGACAGGTGAAAGGCAAATTTTACTCCCAGCCTTGTTATGTGTATGAAAACATTCCAGGCATGTGACAGAAATTTGCAAACGTATTCAATTATAACATTATTTATAATTTGCTATTCCGAAAACAAATCTTGTGTTTTCTCGATTTTAAACGTCAAGCAGTAATTTTATTATTCTTGAATATGTTTTGTAGAAAATTTATATTTTTGATTGCAATTGTTTGTTCAAATATCTTTTTCTTTTCTTTCTGTGCAAATGTTTTCTTCTCTATATCTACTCGTTTATTGATCTATTTGCTTATCCTACAGCTGACCATTAAACCCAAAACATGTAGTTGATGGTGTTGACGATGAAGATGGTACTTATTTACCCCAAGATAAATTATTTACCTGAGCATACAGACAATGACAGCAAACATTTCCGAAACGCAATATTTCTCTTTATAGCTAGGCGCAGTACGTACATAATGCAAACAAACAATTTGGGTGGATCTCAACTCGTTTCTCAACAACATGTACATTGCGTGATACTGAGGATGTCATTTTGTGAGGAAGTAGCCAAAATTCTGTGCAAATGGAACCCCTTAACTCATACAAACGTAAAATATGTACACAGCCGTTCGTAGAGGGGTGCAGAACCCCCATTTTCATAAAATGGGGAACTAAAATCACGTAGTTTTTATTTAATATTAACAATAATATGATGCTGCATATGTATTAAGAATACATTTTTATATTTCTTTTACATTACAATGAAGTTATCACACTTAAATATATTATTATGTATGATTCACCACAATAGCAGTCCTTCAATTCTTCTTCTGCTGCTTCATGCGAAGCACTTTTCCTGTCTATGAATTTTTTGATAAACATTTAAAAATTTTCAAAGTATAAGCCGGAATGTATTGTTTTATTTGCATCATTTTTCTTATTTATTTATTTATTTATTTATTTATTGTGTTTTGTCACTACGACAGGGAAGAAGGGACAGTTTCTGTAAGAAATGCTCCGATCTCATTACTGATACTTAAGAAACTTAAGGGGATTCAATTCGTCCTTGCAATAAGCATCCCCAGGATAATATATTAAAAAAAGTATTCAACTTTACGTGGTAATACTGAGTTTAAATATGATTTTAAAATAACGAGAGCGGTGTTTTTTACACTTCATTATAACGTTCTCAACTGAAGCATGGTACATCACATCAATACAAAATTAATTATATTACACAGCGTACAACATAATATAAATACACATAAAACACGGCCTGTTCTCTCCAGGAAAATTTGGGACCCGCAGGCAACCGATATAACAAACCATGCTTTTGTTACAACTCTGATTCTGTTTCCGATATATTATTCAGTTTCATTGTGAGGGCCTCTTTTGCGTAATGTTTACATATTTAACGTTGTGACCAGCGGGCATAACCGATATTTTCTTTGTCAATATAGCCGACCTTTACTTTTTCAATACACTTCATAAGGTTCTGTCACAGTAGTTCATTGTATAGTCGTTGGTTTTCGAAAATGAAAATCAATTACATTAGGTTTGAAGTTTATAATGCAGCAACAACTACCTTTCTCCTTAAGAAGCTCTTTTATCGGCTATCAAATTTACTTTTGCCGTTGGGTTTGAACGCCAAGAATTAGGTTCTTTCTGCCGGGGTTAATAATGTATGTTAGTTTTCAATAAACGTAAATAAGTAATACTACCGTGGCTTCTTAAAGCGGTGGATCAGTTTAACAACGATTTAGCGTGACTTGATACTGGATCTCTTTCTCAATGATTGTAGCTTCTCTTCATGCTGGGTCTCTCTAGCAATCAATGTAGCTTGTCTTGTTTCATATTACAAAACTAATAATATCATCGGCTGTTCGTCCGATACTTCGTCATTTATCCCAGCTTCAGCATTCCCTCCTTACATGCAGATTTAACTTTTTAAAGCCTAGCGGTAACTTTACATACGACCAGGTTTAACATTAAAAAAATTCTACGTTTTGCCCACATTGCGTTTATGTGTTTTGTACGGGTCTCAGAACAAACAGCAACTTTGCCTTATAAAATATTAAGAGATTGGTTTTTATAACCGAAGTGGACAGCGTTTATAGCGCGGTACGCACTGATTTCTTACATAAAACAGATACGCTTCGTCTTTAAAGGGTTAAATATTGATTGCGTCATACTTTCAGTATTTTGTTATAGCTCCGTGTTTCAATACATTAATAAAATAATTGCAACAGCGCTTTACCCTACCACAAGCTAGAAACGAAACTGATGGCTGAATGGGTAGCACACATGCTTTCCATTCTCTCTAACACGAAAAAACCAAGTTATTACCTCAAATGAGGGCACTGCTGCTTCCTTGAAAACACCTTCCCTTAACACAAGTTTAAAAGATTCTGACTATAGTATACGGTTATAGTCACGGCCGACATCTTGGATATTGTGTATTGTTTCAAGCTTCACAAAATCAGCATTCTGGAGGCTGTACGTACCTCCGCCTTCATGTGAAACTGAAAAGGTAGATAACCTACTGCTGTGGACCCATTAGGAAGAGCAGATCCAGTCCAAGGAATGTCGTGGATATCTTAGCATGCGTCGCTGTAAAATTCCCAAACTGTTTTCCTTCAGATTATCCACTTACCGTCTTATCAGGCAACACTGTGTAACCTCCACTGCTGACATCTTCATTTTGTACATAAATAAATACACCTCACGGATCGCACCTTCGCATCGAAGTAATCGGACTTAAATGTCAAATTTTTTTCGCCTATAAACATTTCATCTAAGATAAGAAGTGAATCCTACTGAAATGCCGGTATCAATGAGCTGTCCTATACACTCTTGCTACCCTTAATGTGGTAATAATTCTCCATTTTGCATACAAACATGGATTTCTCTATTCGCTTGTAGAAAAGTATTCTGATAAATTCATTTAATTTAGACTAGTTGTTTTTCAAAAAGGAACGGTAAAGCGACAGCCACTGAAGGGAGAAGCCGGAGTTAAAGACAGGCATCACACTTATGCTTGACAAATATCTCCCTATAATATGCTGTCTGACACAGAAACCTTGACATTTTACCTGCGTAAATATATTTCTCTCTAAGTGCAGGTATATAATAGTCTACTTACGAGAATTAAAGTTAGAAATAGCTAAGTCTGTGTTACTTCACGACGCTTTAAATGTATAATGTGTAATGTAATGAGTATAATAACGGTAGAATAATACTTAGAGTGAAAACCCGAATATCCAGTGGACATCATGTCCCACTGTGAATTGTTCCTCGACTAATTCCACGTGGATTGGCATGAAAATGAACGCCGGCCTCCGCGGTGAAGGGCCGGTAACTAGCGTCCTGTGCCATTACCCAGCCATAAAAATGACGTATAAAAGAATGGAACAAAAACGACATTTTTCGCATGACTAACTTGTGTCTTGTATACCCTAAACACTGCAAAATCGATCCTACTTCAATTAGTTTCGTAAGTTTGTGTTTCACCGTAAGTACCTGAAATCTTCAGCATACGAAGTTGAAGCGATTATCGCAGTCCAAGACTTTGTACATAACGGCTGCGGTCTACGCCTAACCAGTGTGGCTCCCCGCACAGACCTATGCTTCTCCGCATCTAAACTTCCAAGATGAAGGATAAAGTATGGTTATATACCGCCTTAAGAAGCCGAGCAGCGTGCAAGGTTTTACATGGATTCATTCGCTGGGCAACTACGTTTCTTTGTAGGCCTGTATTAAATGAGTAACGTACCACAAAGTCTTGATCTCGGCTGTAGTGTATCCTCTTATCTTTCACTCCCAAGGACTGGTTTTATATTGTTCTTATTACCAAAGATTTTAAAAAGTACTTTATTTCACCTTCTTCCCTTTCAGCCTCTGTTGCCACAGTCTACATGTTACATATAATTCCACTTTCCAGTAGAGTGAAATAAATTTCTTGTTAATCAGTTACGTTAGTTAGGAAACGCAAAGCAATATAATTTTCACCAATAAGTCTATTTTCTACAAGTTAAATCAAAAAATAACAACTACTTGCAGATATTAAATTCATTTCATTTATTTTCGAATGTAACAATGCAGAACGTGCATTTCGCAAGGAGTTACCCCACGGCTCGTCACCGCGGACGACTGACTTGAATCTCACTTTAGTCCACGTGGGTGTGTTGTGCATAAAAATGCCCTCGTAAATGTAATCTGATAGCAAATTGTATCGAGGGTACTTTAACTGCTTCAGAAAAACTCGACTTAAGAAATTACTGAGCTGTCAGCGTGTCCTGTTTTGAGCTTTTAAAAGTATTAAAGGAGTGTTATGAAACTGCAGTACTTCCGGAACCAAATATCTACGAGATATCGTAATTTTCCAGACACTAGGTTATATCTAACGTGTGTCCAAGCGTACTTAGCAACCACATGGTCAGACATAACCATTTAGTTTGTCATGATATCTTCTCCTGTTCTCCTGGCCGCACTTTCCGTTTATTATTACCTACGTAGCATGAGTTACAAATAATCTGTAAAGACAACGAACAACACAACAACAATGAATGGCCGAAATTTCAGGACGGAGTTCGGTAGTGCCAGTTGCTAGGCTAGTAAATTGCAATAAGTCTCTTACTGTTTCCAGTTAATAGGGCTTTCAGGGTCGATATCGCAGCCTTCACTGTGGTATGAAACTTAGGTCCGTCTACACTGCTGTAACTTCAGGAGTTTTATTTCTCCACCTTCTGAAATAATAACATTGCAGCTGGAAGGATTTTTTGGTGGGCGAGAAAGTAGTAAGACTTCGTATTGGCTCACAAAATGAGATTTGTTAATACGTGCCCAAAAATGTGTAACTCTTCTCATGGAAATTTTTTCTGCATGATTTGAAGCGTTCAAATATATTAAGTATTTCTTTATTGCATGAAAAACAAACTTTCAACCGGCTAAGCACTTTCATCCACATTTCAGACTCTGACAGCAATAGTTAACAAACTATTCGAGCGAGATGTATGACAAGTTTGTATGAAGAAGGGGCGAATATTATAAATATTCTTCTACACGCTTATGTAGAACTAAATTTCAAATCCTTAGCATCTACTTACAATGTTATGTAAAATTCGGGTTCTAGTGGGCCCTAAAACATTTTCCCTGCATACGTCAATGGCACTTACATGAGTGTATGAAATAAATAAAAATACGACAATAACTATATCCTTATAATAATAGTAATAATAATAATAATAATTTACAACACTCGCAAATATAATTTGGTACAAAACTAATGTGAAATATAAAATAGTGGCAGTGGTGAAAAAGTACTCTACAGACAGTACGCTATTGTGTTAAGTGTGTCGACAGGATGACGACTGCGTAGAATTACAAGGGCGTAAACATGGCTAGGTACTCTGAAATATCAAACAAGCATACCCTGTCAGCTTTTAGAATAGGGACGAGAAACTGAAGGCAGATGCATTTTGGAGACCTAAAACCCAAGACCTCCGTAAATGTGGGATAACTTGATTGACCCTGCCATCGAGTCTCAGACTGAGAAGCCTGTGGTATTAAAATTCTGCATTCCTCTGGTTTTCTTACTTTTGCTTTATATAACGCATTATTATTATGGATAAAAGTTCGAAATACAGATTTTTATTAACGTATTTCTAGATTTCCTTTTGGAAAAACTTATCTTGTGTTCAGCAAGAATTCTTGGAGCCGTCTGCAACACGGAAAAAAGGGGGAAAATGTGACAGAAACTTACGATTTTGTTTACCACCACTGCTGCAAATCTTCCCACACATCCTCACCCCTTCTCCATACTTAGCCTATTTCGCACTTGTCGAAAATCTGAAAACACTGTCGAGCCACAAAATAAAACATACAACAACCACAGAAGGGAGGTGAGGACAAATAAAGGTTTTTCGCAAAAGGTTGCTTTTCATTTTCTTTTTTGTATTATTTCGTCTGTATTTTCTTTGATAAAAATATATATGAATAGAAGGACTGCACGTTTGTTAAGCCTTCAAAGCCTAAAATCTGAGTTTTATTTGGAGGTTCTATTCCTGCCCCACAGAAAACCTGCTGTGTCTCGATTATAACGACCGATCAGGTAAACGTTCGTGTCTCAAAAAATCAGTGTTCATTGCAAAAATCATGCAAAGCTCTGCATGAAATGCGTACGAAAAATGTAGTGATTTTAAATGTTAAACACGTCATTGCATGTACTAGTACTAACCTTCAAACTTTAAACGTTCAGCAAAAATATTAGGCATATTTATTAAAGCTACAGTTTCTGAAATTTACCATAAATAGAGGTGTGAAACATTTTTTTTTTTCCGCAATGATTCCGTGATCTAAAGACCCTTGAAGCCTCTGAAGTTAACTTGTCTTGTCGGCGTATTCATAGCCCTAAACATTTCTCTTTCTACTTTGAAACAATCTGTGTTCTTTTGCCTGTTCCAATCCTTAACTAATGAAAGAGGTTTCTATCCATAGTTACGTCTGCAGTCTGCCAAGGGCCTCGTATACACTCACTCACATATCCTTTAATAACACTCCCAGCAGGTACGTCATGCTGCCAATTCATTTTCTTCTTGCATCGATTCTTAGGCGCGTTTGCAAAATTGCCAAAATCTTCGTTATGTCTATTTCTCTACCCGCCCAAATGCATGGAACAACTCCGCCCCCACTGGATGGATTTTCATGAATTGTGATATTAAATCATTTTTGAAAACCTGTTTAGAAATCCAAGTTTCATTCAAATCTGAGAAGAATAACCGGTACTTTTCATGAAGACCTCTGTACATTTATGATCATATCTTGCTGAGTTCTTCTTAGAATTATAAATCTTTCAGACAAAAGTTGTTGTGAAAGTCAAAACACACACTTCGTTTTCAGTAACTTTTTTCCCGAAAATCGTGCCTTTTATGAGATACTGTGGGAAAATATGGTGCAGCCAGACAGGCCAAATATGACAATATTGCACGGCGCATGCGCTTTGCATGCTATGTAAGGCTACAAACACACACTCGGGATACGTAATACTGCCCCTCCACTGCAACAATGCTTTCGCGAACGCGCCTCAACGTTATGTTTATACGTACATTGCGTCTCTTGTTTTCATTGAACACGTTTCATTCTCAAATCTTAAGAAAATGCAATTTTTAAACAACCCTAAATTAATACACATGGGTATTTGACAACATTCATTTCTTAAATTCCGGGCAACTGTTAATTAATACAACACCCATAAAACGACTGAAAAATTACACGTACTGATTTTAGTTAGTTTTATGTGCTTACATCTCTACGACGTGTCGACTGTCTCGTTCACAAACAGCAGCAAAAACAAAAACTGTTTTTACAAATATGAAGCTCAGTGCCCGGAATTGCTACAATTAGGGATGAACGAAGAAAGAAATCCTGTTGAAAAAAAAGGATAACGCCTGTTCCAAGCCTGAACAAATCTGGAAGCTAGATGAGAATATGTGTAAGAAGTCAAAACTTGAAAGGAACAGTTAACTTATGCCCTGAATTCCACAATCTCTCTTCACTAAAAAGTAGCTTAGAAGAGTATAAACACAATTTTAAGGCCGTTATATTTGCCTGTAACCATACACACATTTCTCTGCGAATTTGTTCGGTGGTATACTCCCTCCTTACATACCAACTCGAAATTTCGTGCACAAACATTTTGTACTCCACCTGCTATCTACAGAAACATACTCCCTTGTAGGGTAAGTTGCGATTTGAACAATCCCTCTTGACTTATTTTTGAAGACACGGAAGGTAATATTCGACAACTTGTCTAATACGCGGCCATATTTCTAACAGATGTTACTGAAAGTAAAAATCTATTTAGAAGGTGTGTGAGTATATATTTAATTATCCATAACAACTTCAATCGTTTCAAGTGATTTTTTATACAGTTCTGCAAAAGCTTCGCGAATATTGTCCTTAAATGTTATTTAAGAGAAGTACGCACTTATATGAAGTACTATTTGTAGTACGAATTTATCTTTGTCTTTCGCCGTGCCCAGTGTTGCTACTGATCTAACCCTACTTATAAGTAAGTAACCACGAATATCGTATTCGATGCACTGACGATACATTTTCCGCTCTGTAATTTTATTTTACGATTTTATCTTCCTACGTTTGTAGACTCTCTTTTATGCTTGACATGATCACCTACTGAACATGAATGCAAGTAGCGTGGACACGCAATTCTCTTTGTAATTATTATAGCTACTCTTTCATTCCAAACATAAAAATATAATTCGTTACACTTTTACTTCTACATAAGGGTTCAGATGTTCTTGAAACATTACCGTTGTTGGTGCTTGGAATTTATTATTTACGTTACCGTTCGTGTCTTCAAGTGTCGCGGGGTGTCTTTGAATGTATTTTATTACGGGTTATTTTTTTTTTCGATACAGTAATGAGTTTGCTTTTGAAGTTTGTTCTAACTTCCTTGATGTTTTGTGTACCTTCTACCATCTGCATGAAATGTTGATTTTCGAGATGAAAAGAAAGTGGTCACTGTACACATTAGGTCCTCTATATGATAGCATACCTAGGAAAAAGGGATCAATTTTCTTATTTGTAAATATATAATCAAATACTTTTAATACCTCTTGTAGAACACTCTGTCTAACACAAATCCCAAAACTGTGCAGCCCCTACTTTACATGGCCTTCTTCAGCTAAAACAAATTAAAATATATTATGCACATCAGTACTTTAATGATGCCATGGAAACAAGATACTGCCTTCCAGCTCTACGTCATTACGCTTGCACAATTATTAGCAGTGATAAGGAGTCAGCTTTGGTTCGGACAAGCCTTTTCGTTTTGTTGAGACGGGCAGAAGAATTTGTAGATCAAAGTGTCGGTAGGTGAAGCAGGGGAAGTCTCGAGCTCCACCGCTCCAACCGTCCATGAGACTTGAGTCGTGGTCTCAGTATAGCTCTCTGAATATTTGGATCATATTTTTGCATCGTATCCTAAGGGAACTGTACATAACTCGCTTCCTTACTCATGCTTCTGGTACGGACACGTCCTCGTCAACGGATATAATGCTTATACGGCTATGACCCTTGGCCACAGGGCCCGATTAATTTGTAGCTCTTTAAATTATAGCTCCTTAAATGACAGACCTTATTATATGTACTATCACGTCTGACATTCAACAAAATGTATGTTTCACACATCTCTGAGAACTAACATAAACTATACATAAAGAAATATTAATTTCAGTTTTCACCACTGCAAGCAGTACTTCTTTAGTTTAGTCCTTTACAAATGTACGTATTTTAATATGTGTAACCTACTTGACAAATTCCAGTACACTTGACACAAGAAAACACCGTCCTGTAGTCAGAGAAAATATCCCACGGCGTCTGTGACTACAACGGTCAGACTCGCCACTTACTAAGTCCTGGTCATTAGCCCCAAGGATGCAGGCGCAAAAGACGAGCAGAATGACTTCGTCACACACTCCAGTTTTCAAGAAGTTTTCATTGCTTATGGTGCCTACATACAGTATATGCCGCAGAAGGCAAAGTGTTACGTTCTCAGAAGTACATACGCTTTTCTGACGTCAATGGTGTCGTTACATACGCTCTGGAATATGAAAATCAATGAAAATAAGAATCCGACCACCTATTGCTGCCCTTGATGTAGACCGACTGAGACCCATTTTATATTAAACTGACGGAGCCTGACGTCTGTAAGCCGCGTGAAATGTCTCGGTATAATTTCTGATAGAAAAGATATAGAAACAATATCAAATTATATTTCCTATTCAGAAGTAAACGATTAAGCGTTGACATTAAACCAACCATCCATAATGCACTCACTAAGTCTATAACGACTTATGCCTGCCACGTCTGGAAATCGGCGACACACAGCTAACTCATATACTGACAGCGCCAGAGAAACAAGGTTCGCAGGACTGGGCGCTCAACGATCCACATGTCATCACAAAGTTATGCATGTAACAAGCAGAAGTTATACAAAACTATGATTGCTAAATGTCTGTAACAAGATAAAACCCCAAACAGGAAGTAAAAAAAGCTTGATCTTGGCGACGGTCAAGCTTATAACCACCCAAGTAACTAACCTGCCGTTAAGTGACAGTTCCGTAAGGTGAGATATAACATTCTGCACAAGGTCTGGTCTGACAGACAGTATGTATGTACTATATTTTAAATTTTATTCTCTGTAAAAACATACTGCAATGGCAGGCAGCGGCGCCTGGTAAGCCTAATGTCCCGCCAGTCTCTGAAGTTACATGGCCGGGCGCGTTCCTTCCGGACGAATTGAGAGAAACATACAGAAAGTGGAAATCTCTCGGAGCAAAACAGAGAAGACGAGAAAGATCCGGAACTGCAAAAAGTGGCATATAAGGGAAGTGAAGAGCCTGTACAAGCGTATCCTTCACAATAAGCAGGTGACAGAAGACTATGACTTAAGACAAAGGACAGATCTATTCTATCATCAGAGTGAGAACAAGGAATAGCAACAATGCAGTTCTCTTGATCTTAGATAAAATCTGGACATAAATCCCAGAGGAACTTGACGCCAAAACGTGCTCATTTACCGCCAGTAACAATGTGACTTTGACTTCAGTCTTCAAGCCTCTCCCAATAAAAATCTTCTGGTTTTTCTTTCCTCTTCAAACAAATCCCAAGGTGGGTCACAAATCCCAAGATGCTACTGCATGTCTCTAATGCACTCCTGCCAATTAAATTCCATCAGTATCAGTGTCCCAGCTCTAAGAAGCTCCAAATTATGTTTCCAGCATATGTATTTTAGCATTAATCACTAAATAAAAATTCCGAGACCCCAAGTTCAAGCCACAAATTCTCGTCATTGTAAACTCTTCACCTTCGTACTTCTCCTATCAGAAGGACAAGCATGCGACCCCTGAAAATCTTCTAGCGAATTTTACAGTTTCTCAAGCCCCTCTCTGATTGATTTCTGTAGTGAGAACAGAGTTTGCTTTTTGTGAGAACAGCCGACTACTTGTTTCGAAATTTATTGAATGTCAGTGTTCAAAGTATTAAGAGGTAATTTCTAGGCTGCTGGATTTCATGCCTCTCACCGTATGATTTGCCATTTATAATCATCATTCTGGCACTCATTCCTATATAACCTAATTAACCTCACGCAGCCCAGTGCTTCTGGAAGAGCTCATATTTATTCAGGTATTCAAAAAATTCCCCCAGTTTTAAGGACCCTAAGGTCCATTAAACTTTTACAAAAGCCAGCCAATTGTCCTCATCCTGAACCAAACAAATCCAATCCACGCTTAGGTGGAAAGCGTCCCATTACTTTTGTACACACTTCCCACCACAACTGAAGCTCTTATCACTTCGTGGGACGACCTTTTTCAATCCCTATTGACAGAAGTTCGTATCCTGTGCTGTCAAACATCGTGTCACAACTGAATCCACATCGCGATCATCTGAATATTTACGATAGCTAGGACTTTGCTTTGGTGCTGGAAGCGAAGGATAATAGCAAGGCTAAGTATTCCCGTGATATAGTAACTATCAGTGCAGGTTTTGTAGATTCAAAATTAAACGCCACGTAAACTTATTTTCTGACCGATTCTGGGGTATGTATAAGAAATATTGATTTTACTGTGAAAGCAAATTTCAAGGTTAAAACAGATTCTTATTTGCAGGTTGCGTGGATGCACTTCGAACAGTCTGCAATATTAACGGTACACAACCACGTGATCACACGGAATCCCCGTATCTCTGTGACACATGACAAGCACCGCACGTGGTTCCTTCACATCAGTAACGTCCAAGAGGAGGACAAAGGTCGCTATATGTGTCAGATCAACACCGTCACTGCCAAGACCCAATTTGGATACCTGCATGTAGTGGGTAAGTTTTGTTTTCTAGCACTCTCACGAAAGGGAACTCAGATTTCCGGCCTTAGGCGTTCCAAAATTTGATGGTAGATTGCTCCACTAAAGGTTTTGGAAGAAAAAATTTGCAGAGTTTAATTCTTTTGTTCTGGAAAGAGATGGGGAAAGACTGCACTTCGTCGTGTAGCATACAATCTTCCCAACGACAATTTTTGAAGTTCAGTAAGATTGCCTGTATTCATCCATTTTATACGCGTATGCGTAAGTCAAGTGGAGTTTTTATGAGTTAGTGTAACATGTCTGCAAGTCTGAAATGCCTCGCAATTAGCCTAAACAGCATCTCTCTAAGTTTTACAAGCTGTATGGAAAAGTCATTTATGAGCACGGTCTTCATTATGAGTAAATATGACTAGGAAATAAAAGTGATGGGTGCCTCAAAGTGAAAGTATTCCACATTGAATTTCAACAAGCGTGTAAAACTCTTTGTGGGATTCGTGGAAAAGTCGACTTGTGATTTTATGTAAACTAAGCTTTAATATCGACTCATACGCCAAAAACCGAAAGTGCCCATCCATTTTGCCGAAAGCCTACAACAGTGGAATCCAATAGAATGTGTGAAGCCTTTACCAGATACACGGAAAATTTGATTTATCTTCCATATAAACTAGGCTTTGTTGTGTCTTCCATCAAAATGGACAAAAATTGAGATTTTCCAACAACTGTCGCAAAAATGGCTTAGTATACATCAGTGTGGTTGGAGAACAGAATTTGTGGATATATTTTCATTAAAGTCTGCCGCACGGAATTTCAACAAGAGCTGCAAACCTTTTCATGAGAACGTCCATTGATGGTCTTAAGTAAAGTAGATTTGTGGGATACGTGGAATGTCGGATGACGACAGTGTGACCACTAGGGAAAATTTGGTATTATGCCAGCTAAAATAGGGTAATTAAAAACAATTAAAGAGTAAGGGTTTCATGCTCTAAACACTTTACAAAATTTACCGGAATGAGATTGACATGACAGGAAAGATGAGAAAACTATCAAAACAAAATACTAAGGTTGGAAATCTAGGCGTAGTTGAGAGCAAAGTGTTTAAATAGATCTTAAAGGGATATTTTGTAAGTGTCAATTCGATATAAAGGGTTCGTGATTTGTGGCGTCTTCTTGTGCACGCGGTTTATTCGGAATAAGCCTGGAAGGATGTTCTCGGTTTTAGGGCACAGTCACTTCAGTCATTTGGTTTCTTGGACATTTCATGACTGTACATGACTGTTGGTGTGCGTAGACATGAAGGGCTTTGGCAGGATGACTTTTACCTAGGAGCCTAGAAATACGTGGAAGGAGGTATTGGAGCCTGATAAACGCGCTCTAGCACAATTTGAAGTGAAAAATTTATACAAAACATGATAGTCAAGGTCGTAAATTGAACCGGCAAATAACGACTGTAAGACTAACTTTTTACCTCTTGGCCAGATTTTAAGTGCATTACTTTTTGACAAAGCCAAGTTACACCGCAAGCAGCCGTACTGTCCCTTCCATCCATCGTTACGAACAACTCCTCTCTACTTAACAAACTTGCCTATACTTCAGTTGGTGCTGTCTCGACTACTGCAAAAGAAATGTTCCTTAGCGTGCGTATTCAGTAAAATCACGATTCCGGAGCCTTTCATAAGAACTTAACCTTTTAAAGCCTGGCGGTAAGTTTACGTACTACCAGGTTTAACACTAAAAAATTCTAGGTGGTGCCCACATTGCGTTTATGTGTTTTGTACGCATCTCAGAACAAACAGCAACTTTTGCCTTATAAAACGTTAAGATACTGGTTTTTATAACCGAAGTGGAGAGTGTTTACAGCGCGGTACGCACTGAATCCTTATATAAAACAGATACGCTTGGTCTTTAAAGGGTTAATAAATGGATGGGTTATCTGTGTAACCCGTAGTCAGATAAGGAAACGTTCAAGTTTTCACGCAGAATCTTGAAATTTCAGACATTAAATTCCCGCAGTATCAGTGTAAACTGTAAGATTGAGCGTGTTGTTAGCTAGATTCCGATAAATATTTGTTGTTTATGATAATAAACTTGAAACGCTCAAAATATGCAGGGGCGAGAAGAAATCAGAAATTCTATTCCTTTGACTGGTGACAGAAATAGATGGTACCCGAGGGTGGTATATCACAGTCCTCAGATAATGCGTGTTTGCTTTCGAGTATCGGTCGTCCTCATGACGGTATGTGCTGTGCAGAAACAAGAGAGCCATTACATTCCCACCGAGCGGGCTAATTCAAGCGGTATGTGAATTATATCAGATGAGATCATAATGCAAATTTCATGTTCATTTTCAAAAACATGGTTACGCAAAACTAATCATTGTAACAAAAATATGGATAAAATGCCAGTTCCATAATTAGGGTTTGGTTCAAAATTATACTTCACATTACTTCTCTTATTTTCTAAGTAAAATATTTTTATATTATAATTAATATTCGCCTGGCCTGTGTGTGTGTGTGTACCCGTAATATCACTGAAACCGACTAAGTGATTCGAATGAAACCTTGCACTAAATTATTTTCGCTATAGGCTACCACATCTTGATATGTAAGTATTCATAAATCAGTAATACAAAACTCATATCAAACAGAATTCAAACACTGCTATCAGTAGGTCGTCAGCTGTAGGATTACAAAGTTATAGCTCGTACTGCTCTCATGCCATAGATTAAATTATTGAAAGGAGCTACAATATTTCTGTTGTTGTTTGTAGAATGCTAGTCATGGATTGCTAATAATTATTACAGCCAAATACACCTTAACGATCCAAGTATTTCAATAAATTATTACTTACACAGCTACTCTGCGTCTCATAGTGATATCTTTGTCTAGATACTTCACCTCAGAAACCTATGTATTTCTCAGTTTGGCACAGTTATAATTGTAGCCAATCGATTCTACGTTAGATAAAAACAACGAACAAGCACGGGAATAAAAAATTCCGTAAATAGCTGTCACACAGGGTTTAAATCTTCCTCCGCTTGAAGTACTTCGCAAAAGATTTAAAACTGTATTACTGGACTGATACTTCAGTGTACTTATACGGCGTGGCTGATTATCTTGACTTGAACAACAAACTGAGTTTCATGAACTGCACGAGTGTGGGAAGAAAATCGCTACAGTGACAAACCGTGCAAGTATTATGTCTTAAACTAGTAAAAAATAACGCTTTCTTTAAACAAAATGTAAATTTCAATCACACAGATATCCAGCGAAAAAATAAGGAGCGTTTTATCTGTGAAGAACCACAAAACTGGACGAATATTCTTAAACACATGTGGATAATTGGATTTTATCCGTCTATGTATGTCCATCACAATGGGATGTCACACATAAGGTTACTCCTTACACAACAAATTTTTAAACGCATCTGTAAGAACTGAAAGCTTTTGAATCAAAATAGGTGACCTGTTAACGTAAAGAATCTCTAATAATTCCTTTCCCCTCACTATATTTATTTAAACAAGAGAAGTTGCTTAATACCTACACAGGTAATAGAGAAAAAGCAGTACATATGAGATAATAGTTCTACTGAGATGTGACACTGCGTCACTGCGTACTTGGCTCACAACTTTTTGAGACAGCGTATTTGTCTTCCTAAAAGTTTTGATGTTACTTTATTAGAAAGAAAATTTCTATTCAGATCATGAAGTTTGAAACACGTTGCCTTATTTGTCAGTGTGGTTGTTAACCTTCATGCTCTTCTATACCACGAAAACCATGAAGTCCTTGTCTTCTATAGGTGACAGTTTCATGGCAAAATTGTTGGAGATATTTTTGCCGCTTTCTGATGCGTCTCATTCTCCGGAAAAACGTGAAAAGCGAATACATGTGAGGCTATAAATGTATTATTTGTTGAAAGGAGTTAAAGACAAAAATAACATAATAAATCGACCCTGTGTTCCTTTCAACAACACATACATATGAACAGGCCTGTTTTTATCAGTACAGACGTTACAGAGTCTGACAGGCTTACAGGTCGGTATACGAGAGTGGAATGGAAACGAGATTGGTAGAATGGGAACGGAGATCATCTGAGAACGCAGGGAGGGGATGCGAATCTTATGCATTTTGCATGTCAGACTACAGCAGTCTACAGTAGACTTCACTTCCACTACCACTCCGATCCGCTCAAAATTCACACATTATGTACGCAGTGGCGTAAATTCGCCTACACAAAGCATCACAGATTTCTTTATTAGTTTGGCACTAAATGGCAAGTAAAACCTCAAAGATTTTATGCGACTTTGGGCACAGAAAAATACGTGTGGTAATCCTCATTATGTCTGACGAATGTAATGCAGTACTAAAAGCCTTGAAAATAGGAAATCTCCAGGCAATATTGGTAAGAATATGAAAATATTTAAATATAATCCGTTTGAAATACAAGATCAATTCTTGATTATTCCAAGTATCCGCTGGCATACGTACTGCCAGATAAATGGTCGTCAGATGTCGGGTACGCACTTCTCAAAAAAGGAAATAGATGCGGCTGTAATAGTTAGGACCTATATGAGTACAGACTTGCTGGGTACTGCCAACACGGTGAATGTGAACACATCACGTCATCATAGTAAAGTACGAATGTAAAACCACCTCGTGGTTAATTGGTATTTTTAAAAACGTTAAAGCGAAATATCTTCTACTCGTACCGGAAGAATTTTGCTGAGCTAGTTACCATTCTCGCCTAACATAACAGTGTGTTGGTTCCAGTACTTACGTAAAATACACAGCTTCTCAAAAGACAGTTAAAAATTGAGTACACAACTGAAAGCAAAGCAGAAAGCAAAGGCTTCCTAGGAGAAGTACATGTATTCAGAACACAAGGTCATACCTTAGAAGATGTCCTGATGTAAAGGTAAAGCAGTCCCATTACAGGCATGGACAGGCAATGAGGGTTCCGGAAGGTTGAGGCTCCCAGAAATTCTAGGCAATTGGCACATGAAGGTCGAAAAATTGTCACGCCCACGCACTGGCCTTTACACCCCAGGAAATATTCCTGGTACTCATTTCTGTTAGAGGCTGAGTCGAGCCATAGGGCGACCCGAAGGATTATGTCAATGAAAAGTTCGAATGACACCATTGGGGATCGAACCCGCGACCTTGCGACTTGTAGCTTCATGCCTCACCCAACTACGCCACAGTAACCTGAAGTAACAGTGTCAATATCACGATGTCTTGTTCTTCTCATTACGCGCCTAAGCACTGTGCTTTCCCTTCCTGGTCACTTATTATATCTCATCTTTAAAATCAGGTATTTGGTGCAACAAATTTAATTTACGAACACTGACGTAAATTTTTAATTAATAAGCATAGTAGGCCGACAGAGAATGACAATGTAATGACGTTTATTAAAAATGTGTAATAAAGGTATGAGTGTGGCAGTAGAGGAAAAAGTTTAATATATGCAGGCATGTACTGTTTAATACCGTATCATTTTCAACACTGCCATCATCGTCGTTGTCGTTGTCGTCATCATCAACATCATCATAATCATCATCATCCCTAATTAAAGTTTTTTATATATTTAGTATTTCAAACCAAAACTAATTTTAAATTTAAAGTTTAAATATATTTTCGTACGTAACTGCAAATGTTGTTAATAAGCTTCACAATGTAAAACGAATTCTTAAGAAAAAACACCCGATTTTTAACATGAAGCCTCTGGGCAAAACAACATTGATTTACGCGTTTTCACATTTCGTTTAGACATACTTCTTTTGAAACTCCGATGGATTACCCGACTACAAATACTGAAACATTTCTTGGCTTTCCTCATTAGAAGCAAATTTCGGTTCAGCCCTCCACGACTGTCCTCTAAATCCTTTCAAAGTAATTGTTCATCTATTATTTTACCACTAGACTCTACAAAATCCGAGTTTTGGTAGCATATTAAAATATAACATGAAATAAGTTCAGAATATAAAAATACTGGGTAAATTGAAAATACTTCTATATAAAATAATGATTGTATACTTCCAGAACAAGCAAAATAATTAAGTATATTGTAAGTCAAATATTTAATTTTAAAACACGAATACTTTGGACATGAAATTCCTGAATGGCATACGCAGCTCATACTGTGCTGTAAAGGAAATGAATGACGTTTAAAATACGTGAAGCATATCACTAATGAAAGCCGTTCCCGGGTTATAGGTTGGTTTCTCAGACCCTCAGCTATCCTCATTCAGCCCCCGACAAGGGGGATATTTCACACCTCATTTGACATTACCAAAGTTTCCGGGACAGCTCGGCAATAAAGTGCCTATACTTCTCATTATACGTTTTTGTCAAGGAAGAAATTTGTACTCAGCTTTTCTCTCTACTTTTTCTCCTTGCCTCTATTCATTTAGCTTTTAATTATTAAGTAAAGTGCGCCCAATTATCCAAGAAGAAGAAACATTGCCAAGTTGCACCAGTTCTCTCCACCCACAGTTGCCATCAACTCATCAGCATGGTCTCCAAGCATTGCTCAGAACGGTTAAACCCAAGGCAATCTCGTCAGTTTGAAGCCGAGGAATTCCAGCTGAAATATTTGAGCTCGGTGATGGAGCCTGATTAAAAGCTTCTGAATATTACATGGATGTAGTCCTGTTGGTTAAGTTGAAAATATTAAGGAAAGGAAAGTTTCACACAGTTTCCTCGGAAATGTTTCCCCAAGCTATTAGGTATAACGGCTATAGAAAGTCCTGCCAAACTTTAAAGTTGTCTGCTTTAGCATTAAAGACACGGAATAATGGGGGAGGTCAAACCACTTCTCTTGTGTATGTTATGATTACTGTTACTTGACGATAACTCCCAAGTATGAATCCAAGTACTTGGGAAGTAACTGCCTAAATTTAGAAACAGCGGTAGACCTAGAGGCAATTCAATTCTGTAGAGTTTTGAGGACGGTATATCATACTTTCTCCATCCATATTATGGGTTTCCACGGCCCAGTGTTTAAAAATGCAAGTAATTATACGTAACGTTGAGAATAGCTTGTCTATCGGGACCACGTCAGTAGGTTCCTACCCGTCAATATTTTACTTGAGAACGACGAGACAGAATTCTTCGCAAACACTGTTTATTTTTTGTTTTATTTTTAAACGCAGTACAAAAAACTAAATGCAGCCGATTTACAGCAGCTTGTATTTTAAGGGAGGCGCCTAGTAAAACTGCTGGTACTTCCTCCAAACACTTTAAATCTGTTCACAGTAATCTGCTTTCAGCTCTTCTCTTCACTAACAAGTGTATGAAATATACTACTTCAGATTCCGTTTCGGGTTCTGTTATCTGATATTTTATTAAAAGATTGCGGCCATCCAAATTTGTCAGAATTCATGGTTTGTCGAGATTGTTAAATAATGTTTTCCGAAAACTGGTACCTGTTTTAAGTTTATTTTTAACCTCAGCGGTTTCTTCCTAACACGCGCAAATAAGCAACTATTTTTTCTGTGCTGAACAGCATCAATATATCTTCTGTTATTAATTGCAGATCTATAGTAATTCTTAATTAGTTGAGTAAGCACCCAAAGTGACCCGGAACTACTTAACTCAGACATGAACGTGGGTTTCTCTGTTACGCTAGGTGTAATTTCTGACATTACCAAAGCGACTTTTTGTGGTCTTTTCTCTTCAATGTTTTCTTTAGTTAGTTTATATGCAAACAACAATTCATATTCAATTATTTTGTTGGCGGTTAGAAAATTGTTCATACTATTAGATCTTTCTGAATTCGCTTATGCGTCTTCATGTCGACTGTATTCGCTACTGGTGCTTGCTTTTTATGACATTTAACATTACTGAAGTGAAGGTTATTACCCTTAGAAGGAAAACATATATCAACATAATCTTGTAATTTTCCTATAATATGAAGCGACTTTATAAAAGATAAAGGCTTAGGCATTTAGGCCTTTATTGGCTGAAGCTTTCCCATCATCATCATTGTGATTCTCTTTTTTGAAAGCCAAGAAGCTTCTGGACATATCACTGTTTTTCTGTTTCCCTTGTGGACAGCTTAATGCTGATATGCTTGATTTTGACTACTTCCTGACTTCGGGATGCTGTTGTTTTATGACACTCCTTTATTGTTCTTAGCATCCAAACAGTCGAAAGTACCTATACAGAGAATGCCCGAAGAACATCGCCACAAGACATATTTTCATCGTACTTAGAAACTTTGCAGTAATATGAGAGTCCCTCCTATATGTACTTTAGTAATAGGGTTAATAATTCTGATAATTTACGTAAGTTTTTTTGAAAGATATAAATTGTGAACATAATTCAGAATGCGTTGTGTTAACACAAAACTGAAATGTGATGCCTGAAGAAGAGTGATAAAATACAATATTAAGAAGAAAATTATGGAGCAAATTCGGCTTAACCGGAACAATAACCCTTACAATGTCTAACAAATTTACTTTAGATATTAAATGTTAAATAATTTGCGCAAATTTGCAAATAATGCATTTATAAATGCGTTTATTCGAAACTGGAATAAGAATTTTTACTTCTGCCTTGCATAAAATCATTTATTAAAATTTATGATCATAAAAATTACAAGACGCTTGAAAATCCCGTTTCAAACGCTTCTTTTCTGTTTGCTGAAAAGATATTCACGTGGGTGAAATTTACTTATATTAAATCTCATAAAACTCAGTAGCGAACGTCATATTTACTAATAAAATTTTCAGTTTCCTTAAGGAGGGAATCTAAAAATGTCACTACAAATTAATTGTGTGTTATTTATGAAGAATACTCATATTTTATCTGCCGAAATTTTGGGTTCAAGTTTTTTAAATTTAAACTAGTCTTGACTTTTAAATAGAATTCTAAAATGGTCGGTTAACCAGGGTGTTTTTCAGAGCATTTTTGGCTTGATTCCTGACGAAATGGACAGTGTCCATGTCGAAGTTGTACATGACAACCCCTTATTTATTATTCACCAAATTCGTTAGAAGTTCTGTACTTATTCTTAAGTCTGTGATAATTTATCTTAAGTATTAAAGGCTTGAAAGAATACTGTGACTTACCCCAGCCAAGCGTTTTGTATTACAAAGCACTGCTTATTCAGATTCCTGTCATCGGGTCACCGTCTCCTGAAATGGATGTGAGATTACAAAACACATTAGAAATTATTCATTAAGCATGACTACAGAATTCAACGGAGCAGTATCCTTTTTGAGAAGCTATAGTTCCTCAGCTAGTCAAGAAATTCCCCATAATCTATTGAACCTGGAGGTTCATTACCGTTTCTGAACCCTGTTACTGAGCCAGATAAATGCAGTTCACACCCGTCCCTTCGTTTAAGATCCACTTTAGTATTATCCTCTTTTCTGTACTTTTCTTCAGATTTTCGCAGCAAAGCCTACATCCATTTCTCTCATGTCTGAGAAGTGCCAAGGGCACCTCCCCTTTACTCTTCTTAATTTTTTAGCACAACGTTATTTAAACATGAAAATGTACAGCCTGACATTTATATTACACGAGGAAAAAAGTAACAGATAATATTAAAGTAATAAACCAAAAAAAATGGTGACACAAACATGCATGACAGGAAAAAGTTTACGTAGATCACAGAGGAGTGAGTTGTAAACATGTGCATCAGAAAGTATTCAGTCTGAAGGTACGGGTAAATTGCTTGTAACCGTCATTGATTGCAGGACTGGACCGTCAAATGTTGAAGGAGCATCTTGTAGTATGGAGCTGGTTAATATACAACTTGAATAAGGCAAAGAGAGTTGAGCTATAAGAAAAATTTTAAAGAGACTCTTCAAGACTCGAATTCTTATAATTCATATCTATGGACGGTCGAAAACACAAAACATGTATGGAATAACAAGGATACGGAATCGGTTCTCTTTGTACTTCAAGCCACGTTACTCTGCATCCTGCGGGTATATTTTAACAAGCTTCTCAATAAAAAGTTCAGCAAAACCACACTATTAAGGACTGAGTATTCAGCTTCGTAAGAAATTTCCACTGCTCCGCGTTCGACGTAGAAACGTGCCCTCACGCTGCAGGTGATACGCGCGTTACTGTAATGGCAGTCAGAAACATAGCCGTTGTTAACACTTTAACGACTTAGCTTAAACTCCGTCACAGTCATAAAAACAAATCAGTTAGTAGTTAGCTGCTTTTTGTATTGAGAAAATACAAAGCACATAAATAGGCCTAAACTTTGTAGGAAGAACTAGAATTTTTTACTTTTAAGCCTGGTATTATATACAGGTTGTTAAGCGTAAGGTGTGCCTAAATTCTGGACGTTATTAGATGAGTCATTTTGAGTTAAGTGCTACCTAATATATGCCCCAGTATCACTACGAGCGTTTCAGGGTTTCAAGATACCCTGCGATACGGTACGGTATCACATGTTGTGAACAACATTCACGGTTAGCTCTGGCAAAAATCTTTCCGTTATACCTCGAATTCCTTTTGGTATGGATGCCTGATCTGCTAGGTCACAAGTCCTCTCGCTCCTTGACTATTATTGTGGGGCCACCTGAAGGACATGGTCTAGTAGCAAAATTCGCAGACAAGAGAAGAACTCTTGCAGCAAACAACTGATACCGCTGACGGCACGAAGGGAAATAACAAAATTATCAGAAAGACAGAACATTCTCTTTGAGATACCCTGAATTCTGCGTACAGAATAGTATATGTAATTTTGAACACTAATCAGTGTAAGAAACTGAGAATTGACTAACTCTGACACAGTATCATCAAAATATTCTCCTTGAGTGTTGTGGCGTAATTACATTAACTAACAGAAATAAATTTGATGTCTTCTTCTGTGGTATTGCCTGACACATAATTTTCCTTCGATATGGTAGATAAACTAACGTAAGACTTAATTGCTGCTTTTGTTCTGTGGTGTTATATGACAAAATATAGGCGTCACGTAATCAGTTACAGCCAATTTCGCATATTAGAATACTCGTACCGATGTCGCCTGTGATAATTGGGCATATGTTAAGAACCATTCTTTACTCATAACAACATTCTGAAATTTTGAAACACCGTATGCGAAGCATTCTGTACAGTAACTACTAATCTTTAAAGGAGTAATGTGGCCGGGCTTACATAGCCTACAGCCACAATCGACAAGCACATATTCTTGAAGAATATATTTCATTGCGTCCATTCGTGTGCGAAGTACTGCCGATTAGTTCCCATAAGCCGTCACATTCTTAAAATTCTGGCTTTTCCATCCACCATTTTTTCTACCTGTCAGGACAGCAAAGCTTAAACCAGCGGAATTTCAGTACGTGAAGCGCCAGATAAGTGCTCATGGCCGATGAAGTTATCTAAGGCTGATCGTCGTAAAAAGTCATGGTCATTTAAAGGCGTGGATTTGTGCACTTCAATTCAGATATTGCAAGAGTTTAATAAGGTACACAAAAGTGCGTTATCTTACTCGTTAACTTCCATTCGATTTCCGTTTGCAATAATACTAAACGGTCGTAGTGAGGGACGATGTTGCTAAAGAGTAGGCTAAACGTAATGGCATGAACACAAGTGTAACACCTTTAACAAGACAACTGTTCGAATTTATTTAGCTTGTTGCTAAACTGGCAACACTTCACAGAATTTTTCCTTCTAAAATAAATCAATTTTCTTAGGTCATTTTTCTTCCAAAGCTGATGTAACAATTTAATACTTTATTAAAAGCATTTTGACCACAATAACATACCTTGCCTTCAGGTATATAATACATACTTTGCCTGTTAACCACTGATTCTGCTTCCCAGCTTCGTGGCATTAGTTCTTCCACCGAAAAGTGTAGTGCCCCCACGCTGAAGAATATGAAGTTTCTTACCGCACAGGAGTTGTAGTTATACACATTATCAGGGGTAGAGGGGAGCTTTATGTGTACCGGTGGTGTCTTCTTTTATTGTTTATGACAAACTGATAGTCACATACTGATCCTTCTCTCCTATGTTGAACATGGGCCCAATAACCTCCTTTAGTTCTAATTAAAAAGAAGCAATAATTATCTTGAATGCAAAACCAGCCCTTTGCCATATGGTCTTATAAGGGGAATTTAAATGCGTCCTTTCTAAAAAAAACGGTCGGTTGATGGGTTGATAATAGGCTTACTTTTACGCTTTTACCAAAGTTTAATTTTAAAATAAGTCGCTTTAATGCATTTTAAAATTTTGAATCCCATTTACTTTAACCCTTTACAGCTCAGTGGTTACTTTATGTACCACCAGGCTAAACAGTAAGAATTTGTACGTTCTGCCTGCAGAGTGTGTTTCTGTGTTTTGCATGGAAGTCAGAAAAAAAGAGCGAGTTTTTCCCTGTACATAACAAAATTACTGTTTTTTAGAACAGGATTACAGTGTGCTTACTGTGCGGTAAGAAATGAATCTTTAAATATGATAAGGTTAATTTTCTTCTTTAAGGTCATGCCGTGGCTTGGCCTGTTAGTCGCCGACTTCTCAACGCGAACACCGGGGTTCGATGCCAGGCCAATGCATGTGAGACTTGGGGTGGGCAAAATGGCATTGTGACCGTTTTCCCTCCGAATATTTTTGCTTTCCCTGTCAATATCATTGCACCAATACTGCGGACTCATCTTCATCTACACGTTGCTCTCACCAGAAAGACAAAAGGGCAAAGCCCGGGAACCTTCCGAACACAATGCTGTCCCGGAAATCGTAGAACATCAGGCACAGAGGTACTTCCACTTTTTTTATTCTTTAAAGGGGTAGATAGCGTTATAGTGTGGCATATTACTCATCCGTGAATGTGCAATACGTTACACAAAAGAGCAACCTTGACTAGCGGCGTGGCTTTCAGCGCACATTATGCAAAGCACAGTTGATTACGTCGTATCCTGTAAATGTACCCCACACGAAGCGCAAATGGCTTGTGACGTAGCATGCGAGTTTAGTTAGGTCAATGGTAAATGCTTGCATCGTGGCCTGTGAGTGTACATGACACCAAACGAGAACAACGTTGTGGGCCGTGATTGTACAGTACATCAAAAGGAAAAGGTCAAATTGAGGTGACGTGTCCAATAAAGTCAGTAGTTCTCCGAACTTAAAAACACAACTTTTTAAATAATTCCCAAGGACGTCTATGTTTTTATATCAATATAATAAAATAGGTAAGTTTGAGCAAAAAATAATAATAAAAATGGAACCGAAGTGTCTACTCGCTCCTATGTGTAATCTGATTTTATCATTTGCATGATTGATATAAATGAATGTTATTTAAAGTTTCTATAATACAGCTAAATGTGTACAACGATAAGAACAGAATACCTTACATCAGCACATGTGCGGTACCATGAGTAGCGATCACAAGTGATCAGCCTATCTGTTCCATTTTTGACGCCCGTTTCACTGAAACATCTTTTTACAGTTTGCAGCACTTAACCCATTATTCAACATATGTCTCACAGTAACAGAAACTATCAAATATGCCACAGTTATTTTCGGAAGAGTTGACATTATTCGAGAAGTTGGGCGCCTGTTTTCAGATTCGTCGCTCTCGATGCTGACCACGTACTGTCTTCCGTTACACAGCCCTGTTTACGTTTCTACATTTCTGTCTGCTCTGTAAAAGTCTGTCCCTTAATTCTACAGGTGTTAACTGCGGACTCATTTTTCTTTCTTTCTTTCTTTCTTTCTTTCTTTCTTTCTTTCTTTCATCACACGTACTTAAATGCCGTTTCCAAGAGTTATACGAGAGCACGATTTTATATCAGGTATCGTTCCTTGAAAGGGCTTTAAAAATGCGGAACTTTCTGTCCGTCCTTACTCAAATAATTCGTACATCAGTTGACTAAAGTACCATGTGACTTGCCACATTATATTGTCCCTCGAATCCAAGGCAGTTGGCTTTTGCAGCCATGTGTAGGACCTACATTCATTCGACTTATATTTCACTCAGACTCAGTATCTTTGACTTTGGTTTCGATTAGAGAGGACTTTTTCCGGAAACTCTGAGCTCTGAAAACCTTTGATGTGCGATTTTGAACATGGCTGAACACAGACCAAGACCCCACAAGTGACAAATGTCCTGGTTGCTGACGAAAACTTAATTGAATTCAGATTACTTCGAAAGGAAGGGTTTTACAAAATGTATGGTGTTTAAAGGCTAATAAGTGACGGGCAGATTAAGATCGACAGACACATTATTCGTGTAAGAAGGGTACACACTCCGAGGGGAAAAAAATATAATTTATTCAGATATCTTCTCAGTAAGATGAGCGTGAGAGGAAAATTAATGCACAAAAAGAGGCTCGCTTAAAACGATGAGTAATGCAAAGTAATGTAAAAGCGTTCAGAGAGTAAATAATCAATTTAACAAAAACTCACATATATATAATAAAACAAATATATATACATATATATAATAAAATGCATCATTAAACTGGGTGAAGTAGTGGCTTGTCTTCATTCAACCGATATTATTTCAATCTTAAATTATGTAAATTTCCTTAAAATACAGATTACGGAAACGTAATTGGAATTAAATTTCTCCGATTTATCCTTTACTGTCTCGAAATAAGTTTACGTTCGAAACAGGCAATTTTATCCACTGGCTTTCAGTCGAGTACGTAACTGAATGTGCGTGAAGATAAAATCTTTATTCCATTTTTAGAATTTATCACCACCATTCAGCAAGGAAGTAACAACAGGGCCCCTCACAGTCCATAACGTGGTTACGTCAGTGACTCTGTAAGAACCTCACCTAGCTTCGTGAGAATATAGGACAAATATTGCGTGAGAGTGTATAAAAGTTTGTTGCATATTACGTTCAGCATTTTCAAATCAAAATTATTGTTTTTCTTCACTTAAAATTTGCTCCTAAGTATTAAAAGTGTACTTACGAGTTGTTTTACATTATTTGTATGGGGAAATATTCAACAGAAATTCACAAACTTCTATAAACATTCACGAATTCCTTGCTAATGGCAAAACTGTCTGCTTCACATTTCGTTGCTGATTGAATCTCATAAATTTTATGAGGATTATATAACCTTTGCCAGTATGAACATCGCAATATACACAACCACAATTGTATCTCTCGTTTCTTCACGCGCTAATTGAACAAAAGACATGAGCTGGAAGAACTATGGACAAGCTGCCTGCCTGCCTGCCTGCCAGTCCACTCGCCGTGTCTCTTTCGCAAGATTGCGTTGATTTTTATGAGATTCAGTAAAGGGGGTTTACACTCAAAGTTGCTGGACAAATGATCCTGTAATATAACTCCTATTCTATACGAAGTTTAAAAATACACTCATTTTTCCGAAAGAAAGAATTGTTCAGCTTACAAAAAAAAAACTAGTATAAGCTTTGTCATAAATTACAGATGAACAAATTAATTAATTTTTATTCGAAGTATTTATCATACGGTACACAAAAATACAAAGGAAAATCATTTATAACTAGGCGAGGCCCGCTATTAAGCTGCTCCAATATAAAACATACGCCACGTATGTACATGCAAGAAATTTTCACGAAGACCATTGCATTGTGCGAAATCGCAAACAATGCATATACATGTATAAAACATGTATACTCCAGACTGGAGTACACTGCCAGTAAACACAGATTTAGTGAGTTCTATGCCTGAATAGGAAAATTATTAAATACTATTCAGAAAAGAGTTGCGGTAAAATAAAAGCACGTGTTATAAAGTGCTCTGAATTGACTTGTGAATTCTGCGATTAACTTCCCGTGTCCTTGACATCAAATACTCGCATTTCGTTAATTTATTCAGAAAGAATGACCTGCGAAAGTAAATATCGTGTTAATGTGATGCTCTACACAGTGTACGGCACTTGTCAGTGTGTTACTCTAAAGGGCACAACACTATTCAACATGTTACTCTACAACGTACACCGCACTTGTTAAATGCGGCTCAGTAACTTCAGTTCCGGCATTAAGAAGAGATATATTCACACAAATTTATACCATGACCAGTGAAGCTATTTATACATCGATTCATTGAGCATCGCTGTCTGGTGACTATTTGGAATACATTAAATTCACCTGCATGCCCGGATACCGGTTATCCAGGTTTTCATTGTTTTTCTAGGTCCCCCCAGATAATCACCGGGATATTACGTCAACAGTCACGACGATTCCCTTCCACATCCTTTACAAATGCACCCACACCCATGCTTGAAAAAAAGTGGTTGTTTTCGGTGAGTGCGCCTATACTGAAATACTGGCGGACGTTAGCGATTTTATGTGAAACGTATATTGAATTTCATTATTCCAGACAGAATTTTCCCATTTAGATAGAATAAGCAAATAAGATAAATCCTCAGGTGAAGGAAAAGTAAGCAATGAGAAACAACAGTCACGTGTTCTGGAATATTGCATTCTTGTCAAAAGAAATCACAGTGCGGATTTACTCTGTAGCAAGAGTACTGGCATTCATGGGTATAAGTTTCACCAACAGAAAAAAAAGGTTTCTTTTGAAACTTACTTTCTTTAGCCAACTGCTATCGAAGCTTGTCTTAACAAAAACGGAAGCAAACATAGTCATGTTATGAAAAAAATCCTACTTTTATTTGCATTAAGAGCAAAAACATGTTCTGAGAAGTAAAAAATATGTTTTGCAAAAAGTGTGAATCGTTTCCCAAAGTTCCAATCACAAACCTTCAGGGTCTCAAACAGAATATGTATCACAATTCAGTGGACCAAGAAAGGTCGCGTGTAATTTGTGCATCATAAACCTCCGTTGGCTAACACAGAAGGGTGCATTTTACTGGAGAAACCTACCATCTGCACAACATGATGCCAGTCGTAAAACCTTCAAACACAAAACGTCGCTAACATTCAAATCTTGTACGTATTCAGGATCAACTCGGTTTTGCCCTTCCAATAAAAATAAAACCCGGTAAAATAATTCAAACCTCATATTCTCACTGACACATAAGAAGAATTTTTGCTTTACTGCATCCGCTAATGACCTGCTAATTTTGTTCAGTTGATCTTCAATATCCTTTATTTCTGTTACTATTTTTGACAGAAACTTTGTGGTTCCAAACTCTCAACGAACAAAATAAAGATTACTGTACTGTATTAACTTTCGCTAAGTATATAGGCTGCCTCCGAGACACTGCATATCAAGATCCAGAACACTGGCACAACTATTCTACAAAGAACTGTCTACATTTTAACTATTTGACTCTCTACACCATGTCAACTGTGTAAAAAGGTGGCTAATTTAATTGTATGCAGTACTGCTTTGGTTTGGTTCCCTGATGATGATCCCTCGTTGATCGAAACGTGTAGGAATATTCAGTGTGATATTACAGTACGAATATCTACGGAAAAACACTGTGCGTTTGTTGGGTGAGTGTTGCGAACTGGTTATCGACAAAGCACGGAATGAATAATATAAATTTTGTGGTCTCTTCCAGTTTTGTTATAATCTCAGACACAGAACTGGATCTTAGACGAATGTAAGCTAAGACACTTTTTAGTGCCATCAGCCCATATGTGTCGTCTTGCAATAATGCGACAGAGGAAGCGCTGTCACTGTCAATTTCTTTTAACACAGAACGAAATTTCTCAGCTTCTCCTGCATTATATACAAAGATACACAACCACGCTCGTCACTGCGTAATTACTAGCTCAACATGCACAAAACAGGCGACACCAATGTGTGAACTGCCCACACATCCATTCTACGGATGCACATCATTCAGTCCTATTTATATAACCCAAATATTTATTCACATAAAAGTGTGCAAATATATATTTCAAGTGATATTAATCTCGACACGTTAAGCCATTCTAGTAGTAGTCGGAATACTATTAAATTGATTTTCTTGTGCTCAGATAACTACAAATATTATTATTTTACCTATAAATCCGTTTCCTATTCTTCATGCCATGTCTGCAAGCATGGTAACAGGCGATTTATTGCTTATTCCACAACAAATTTTAAAATGTAAAAATTCATGATAATTTGGTTTTGCTTCTGTACTTTCAATCTCGCAGTACCTTGAAGTGGTCTACGTCGACCTCAGAGCCCTTACAATAAATAATTTTCAAACTCCCTACCACATGACGTTAGGTAATTTAATATTTGCCCAGAAATGTCGCAGAATAAAAGATAATTAAATTATATTTCCTTCACAGCATCCGCATTCTGTGTTCTTCGTACCTTTCCATGGCATATAATCAGAAACACACGTGCCTGGCCTTAAGTCAAATATTACAAAAAGATTAAGTGATTTTTCAAAGACGCCGTGGTCTTACATCTCAAGTCTAGCTTTCCAGGCCAGTCATGCCACAAAATCAAAGTTCCACTGTCTGACGGCATTTGGCTACTTGGCAGTGAAGAAGACTGCGTTACGTAACGGACTCAGCAGTATACTACGGATCAAACACAGCATGCTCGACGCAATTTGCCTGTTCTCTTGCTGGTCGAGCGCTAGTGCACCGACGCATATTCCGAGCGTTTGTTGGACCTTTCACACAAACAGCACGATAAACAGTATCACAAATAACGAAATAACCTTACAGAAATATTCTTCATCACTTAATACAAATTTTTATGAAGCCGATTTTGACGTGAGGTTCTGTTGTGGAGGAGAAGCTAATAACAAGGAGAACAGCCTGCCTGAGATCACATCCTACACCACCTCACTGTAACAGAGATCTTCATAAACTTTACCTCTAAGCTTCCTTCTCATATTTTAATCTAATTCGAACATCCGATACTTTACACAACTTGTTATCTGGGTGGCAGAATTATGTGGTGGGACACTCTTTACTTTAACACGTCAACATGCAGATAAGTTGAATCTAGTTCGTGTTCTACTGCCATGTTTATAAGCCATACGGAATGGCAGAAAGTAACATGAATATTACAGCTACATCGGATGACAATGGTGTGCGCGTGCTTGTGTCTCACAGGTTTGCTTTAAGTCTACAAAATACTGATGTGCTGCAAAATGAAGCTGCCATTGGACTCTATGCTGAACCAGTAAAATATACTCAACGCCTTCACACAGAATTCATAAAAAAATCCCTTTAAATAACCCATTGTACCCCTATCCGTGCCCAGGCCTACAAAGAAGCTTCTTACTTGAGTTTTTCTAATCAAAACTAACTGAATATTTCTATTTTCCCTCACGTGTGCTACATGTTCTACGCAACTCCTTTCATCAATGAACCTATGCGTAGTAGATGAAAAGAGTGTACTACCGCAGTATTATGGACACTAAACATATTTACAGGTACAGTGAAAGCAAATTTTAAATTCCAGCAGCGTAAAAATTTGTGTTACTCTGTCAACTGCTGTGTTGGTCTGACGACAGTTGCGTCTGCAGTTCGGGGCCACCACGCAAAACTAATTCTGCTGGCGAAGAGACGCCACATTTCAATCTGCAAGAGATAAGGAAAAAGCAAAGTACGCTATTTCAAGTGAGGTGCTACTGTCCTTGATGATACGCAGAACTGGCTACTGTAGTGCTTGCTTAGCACGTTCACAGTCTGCATGTAGGCGGTTTGGATCTCGGGCGGGTTACACCGTAAGAATTTATTCCGGGGTATTCCTCAGCATAACGACGTTAATTTCGGAAGGTTTGACCAACAAAATTCGTTCGTATCCTTCCGAATCCATGCCTATTTTTTCCTTGAATAAAGGTCGTTATATAACTCAAGTTTCACTTAATCATTCTTTGGTTATGGTTAAGTCTGTATGATCTATCATTCTGAACACTACCGCAGCAAGGAAAACATCCAGGAATCCACTTGTTTTCCGAAGGCGTTCTTCGTTATTCAGCGTGTTTCATTACAACTGACGCCATAAATTCAGAGTTACAAACTTACGTATGCATCACAGACTCCACGCTACACCGAAGAAAATCAAACATTTCATTGTTTTGTTTTATTTTTATAAGAATACTAGATACGGAATTTTTTTTTCAAATATGATTGTTGTACTGTAAGAACACCCACATTTTTCATCATTCACCCTTTTTTTCAGTTTGCTGCTTTTGAGAAAATCGGTAAGGCTGGATTTAAGAATCTTGTATGCCTAATTTAAAATTTATTTTACATTGGAGAGTTAGAAATAAATATTATTTCGCCAAAAAGCATTAGCCTAAAATCCAGTAATAAATTTTAATTGCAATTCCCTCGGTAGTTTCGGAAATGAAAAAATCGTTTATTAGGGTGGACCCAAACGCCCCTGTGTGCACAGAACGCGTATAAAACTTTCACAAGAGGCACCTGAAACAATAGACGATATACTAGTATGTAATTGTGGCGATGTAGCAGCATTAAACTTTAGCATGCAGAAATATTACAAGGATTTCTGATTTATTTGACGGAACTATCTACGCAGCAACAAATTCCACAGGACGTAGAAGTAAACCGTTGTGGCCTAAATTACGTTCACATTCCGACACTCATCTGGATCCACTGACAAATACCACGCACATCTTGGCAGAATAGCTGGTCTCCTGACTGAGGCTCGAAACCTGGACCTTCCGAATACGAACAGCAATATTACGCACTTTTAATATAAGACATCCCCCTTGGCGTATCGATCATAAGTATATATTTTATTTAATGCTACAGTCGGATCCAACAAGTCGTTTAACACACGTTTTATTGGCAACCAGTTTTGGCTTAAAACAGAGCCCTGATGGTGGCTCTTTTATGAGCAGAAACCAGTTTCCAATAAAACGTGTGTTAAAAGACTTATTGGGTCCGACTGAGGAGTTAAATAAAAGATATTACTTACATTAGCGTCATTAATATTACAATTAATAGTACAGTAAGGAAAACATGAAGAAGCACGTAAAGTATTTTGACTGACAGTTTTGAAAAGGTTATTTGGTGTAAGTTTATATTAATTAAAATGGATTTCGTACACATGTGTTGCGGTAACTTGGATTTGAATGACCTTAAAAATGTATGGGTAGGACTCACTGGAAAGATCCTAGGGTAGCGATACTTAATTTCACACTCAGCAATGTCAAGATGTTTGTTGACATAAAAGTGCTAGTAAACGTCTGCGAAAACCTTGTACGTAAGACACAAGAAACTATATTTTACGACGGCCGCTTATTCCTACTTTCAACTGTCAATCTTTTTGGTAAAAGAAACCACGTTTTTCTCTTTCCAAATATTTGCTTTGTCTTCTATTCGTGAACCTATTTCCAAATCATTCAACGATAATTACCCTCTGAACAGGCACTATAATTATTATGCTACGGGTTGGACAACTGTCGAATCAAAGTTTATTTCTGAAGAGGGCAGTATTTTCTCTCTTCTCTATAATGTCCAGAACAGCTTTGGTGGCCGCCCATACTGCCTAATGGGTACCAAGGGATATTTTACCAGAGGTAAATTAGCCAGGGCGTGAAGCAGATTTCTCATCTTTTTCTAGTGTCAAATTTAATCACGTTCACAGCTATACTTGCAACATTCCACCCGTCTTTGTGGCTTGTTTCTTAATTAAGCACAGGTAGGTTCTATCGCGTATTTGCAAGAGAAGGCAAAGCTGTCACCGTGTACGCCACGAAGGTATATGGGAAGGCTGAAGTACAGCTCCAGGCATTCTTAGCGTAGGTACTAGATGGAAGCGACTGGTCAGTCTCATGTCCGAGCCGCTCTACCCCCAGTGGCAGAGTCGCCTAATCCACTGGAACTGGAGACTGAGTGGACCGGTCTGCATGATTTAGAGGAGAGAGATATTTCTCGAACTGCCGGCAGTCGAACTACGGTTCCTCGGATGTTCAGCTCCAATCTGTGCTTTCTACTAAGCTATCTCGGCTTTATGGCTCTAAAATGTTGTTAAATATTAATTAAATTTTTCCATGGACATAGCATATTCAATCCTGTCGTGCACCCGCAGTCATTATAAGACTTCTAGTTATAAGTCCTGTTTAATTGCATGATATAGTTGAAAAGCTCTATTTGACAGAGCGTTGAAGAGAGAAGGCTAAAGGTTATAACGAAAATAAGTAATCATTTATCTACAACAATGTTAGCAATGTTATCAGAAATTCGCAGGACAGGAGTCCAACAAGTAGCCTTTTTAGGTTATAATAGCTATTCTTAGGAGCACAGGAATCGTGAAATGGAGTGATTATGCAGGTTCAGTGTGCTGGTAAAAGAGGACACAGTTGAAACATTGTGGAGACTCCAGTTAGTATACAAGAAACATGGTGAGAATGAGTGGACTGGAATATCATTTCCCAGTAATGATATGGACAAGTTCGGAAAATTCTGTGCTGCAGAGTGGATACTACTAGAATTTAAATTTTATAATGAGCCATATGAAGAAGTGGCAGGGTTAGCTGATTCGTTTTTGTAAGTATCTAATGCGGCTGAGTGTGTGGCAAAAAGGGGATACCATTATATGTTTATTACACTATTTTATACAGATTCAAGGATGCGGATCACATTTAATTCTCAAACAAGTGGTGGGATTAAGTTTGAGTTTTTATAGTTTGATGCACTTACAGAAACGTGTGAAATAATGTAACAAATTTTAGAAGGATGCAGATGATTTATTCACTGAAACAGACAAATCGGAAATGTTTTTAAGGAGATAAAATAGAAGAGAATTCTAGAAAACAAAGACCTAAAATTTATAGAGAGGTTAAGAAAGGAGAGAAGTGATTATTAAGATTTGAAAGGTATCTGGTTTTTAAGGTTTAGTGTTTTATTTTTTTTTTGCTTTGTTTTGGAAAATGAGGTAGGCTGAGGTAAAAGGTGTGTAATACATACATATATACCAACCTATCCATACGTACGTATATACATACACACATACCATGCATCCAGAGTTTCCCAAAATGACAGTAGGATGTGCATTAAGTCACAAACGCACAAAATATACTAAACATGCAAGGCATACAGAATTATTACAATACAAATACCATAAACATTTCATACACAATATTATGGATCATCCTTATTTATTTATTTGCAGTCCCATTACAGACCTGGACAGGCCCACAGGGTTCCAGGAGGTTGAGGCTCCCAGATTTCTAGACAATCGGCACATGAAGGTGGTAAGGTTGTCAGCCCTACGCACCGGCCGCGTTTACCCCCCAGGAAATATTCCTGGTACTCATTTCCGTTAGAGGCTGAGTCGACCCCAGGGCCATAGTGCGACCGACAGGATTATGACACCATCGGGAATCGAACCCGCGACCTGCCGGTTTGTAGCACAGTGCCTCAACCAACTGCGCCACCGCGGCCCCACTTATGGATCATCCTTAAAAATAAAAAATTCATCTACAAAGTAAAGGAGTGTATATTAGTATTTAAGTATTGTCTTAATGCTCCTTTAACTTTTACCTTTTCATTTCTAAGACCTGTGAGACTCAGGGGTAAACTGTTGAAAATTTTGTTGTCAGCATAGAATAAAATTTCCTGAACATATTAAGTTTGGCAGTTGTTCAGTGAAGATGGTGCTTCTTCCTTGTATTCATACTGTTTACAGATGAATTTGTTTGAACATTTTTTGAGTATTTACATTGAATTTCATGAATGAAAATACATATTGACATCAAAACGCAAAATCTGTAATGTCTTAAACATACTTCTACATGAAATTCCAGGCTTTGCACCTACTATAATTCTTACTACTTTCTTTGTAAAGTAAATCTCTTTTTACTGCTGACCACATTAGCTCAGTAAATTATTCCGTTCCCTAATACAGAAGGAAACTAAGCGAAATAAATTGATTTGATTGTGGTAATGTAACTGATATGGGCCACTGACCTAACTGCATAAAACACGCCGCTTCACTTAGGAATAATTTGATCACTATGAGTCTCCCAGTTTCCGTCGTTATGAATTCGTAAACAAAGGAATTTTTAACACTTTTTCTACATGCTTTTCTTTGTAACGAACACGCAAGGCACTGTGTGGCTAACTATTTGTTACAAATTTTATTACATTCTTTTTACCTAGATTTAGAACTAACTCATTAGCAGCACCCATTTACTCATGTAGACATGACTCTATTTGACAACATACATAAACCATCCCATCAAAGTTTTACTACAAATTATCATACTGGTGTTGTAAGCATGTATTATGGATTCTCATAAGGCATTCAGTCTCAGGGAAAGGTCATGTATGTACATTCTGAAAAGTAAAGACCCTAGGACTGATCCTTGGGGAAACAGATGTTTTAATGTACCCCAGGTAAAGAAAAAATCCCAGTTACTTTAAAAGATTTTATTTCGACTTACTGTCTTCTGTTTGTTAAATAGGACATGGCCTCACTCGCACATGCTTCTTGAATGCCATAGAAATGTCATTTAGCTAAGAAAATTTTATAAATGACATAGACAAAAACCATTGCCAAGTAACAGAATATTCCTCTAACATGCATTTTTGTTTAACAGATTTTCATACACTATCTGTTAGTTTGAAGGCAGCATCTTCTGTAGATATGCCTCTCACAAAACCATACTGTTCTGAGGCCCACATTTCGCGAATGTGCATATTATGGTCTAATCTACTGTACATAGCTATCTCAAATATTTTAGGAAAAACAGTTCATAGTGAAACAGGGTTATAATATTGTCTGCAGAACATAAAGCCTGCGAAATGCAAAATAACCGGTGTTAAGCAGGCACAGCCTTCTGTAATATTCGACTCAACCAGTAAATATTTTATTTGAACAAGCAATCTTTATTTTAAGGTTTATATTCGAAAACCTGGAAATTCACCATTAAGTGCACTCATGAATATGTATGTAAAGCTACGGACTTATTTACACATGTCATAAGTAGACCAGACAGTTTCGCATGTGTAATTTTGAAACACTAAATAAACTTCAGGTACGGACACACTGCAGTGTTACGGAGGCCTAGCCAGATCAAAATTTATTAATGATAAAATGGGTGTCTGGGCTGGATATTAAATTGTGTAACTTCTTACGCATAACAGCTGCCCTAATTGAATTACCTGATCCTGACGAGGATAATGAGCCAGGAAGGTCGTGATTTCAAGTGGCGCGTTGAGGTTAGAATCCTTCCGCTACTTCCATTTTCATTAAGGTTTGTTAAATTGTATCACAAACGCCAGATTACCTGCACTGATATTACTTCCAGATACCTACATTTAACTCACTGTACTGTCACTAACAAACGATATTTGAGCACAATGAATATCTTTCATTCACCTCGACATCCTTACCGTTTCTCCACAAGCGACCAACCGCCAAATTAATCACGGATTGGTGGCCTTAATACTCGCCTGACAACGGAATAGTTACGTAGACTTTCAGGTACCTACATTTCACTCACTGCACTCTCACCAACAAACAATATTTGAGCACAATTCATATCTTTCATTCACTTCAACATCCTTACCGTTTCTCCACAAACGACCAACCGTCAAATTAATCACGGATTGGTGGCCTTCATACCTGCCTAGCAAAGAAATATTTATGTACACTCGCGACATCTTTTGACAGATTGATACAAGCAGTAAGCATAGCGTTCTAGAACTTCCGTCTCCGCGTTCCTACCAGGTCCTGCCTCGTTGGTTTATTGGGGTTAGTGGAGGCTAGAAGCCTTCATGAAGCCGCACCTACAAAAACTAAGCTTGATAATTTATACAGCACATCAAACAAATTACGTTAATATTTTATAAAGTATTCCGTTTTACAGTGATAAAGCATTCTTCTCCGGATAGGAAATCGGTCCAAAAAATTAAGTACCGGTATATAATTTGCGTCACATGTAACAACGCCAGGGAGAAATAAAGCCATGTGGCAGAACAACGTACATTGTAACACAACTCCAGAACCAAGCACGGAGACAAGAATCGACCATAACTACTATTTAATGTTACATTTTAATATTATATAAATATTTCGGAATATATGAGCATTATGTAGGATATAAAGGACATAGTGCTCTCCATGCGTCATGTAATGGAAAATACGTCACACGGTCAGTCATATACAGTGTCCATTGATCCTACATTCCATGAATTTGTGCACTACAGGCTTAAGATATAGAAAGGTTACAAGGTTATCAGAACACATATAATAAGTGTAAGCGTCTGTGTGAAGTGTGTTATATAAAATTTTATCTTTCATGACAGAATCACTTTAAAGAAACTAACAAAAAGGAATGTCTATGTTTAAACAACACGCAAATTACCACTACAAATCACACCGAGCGGTTTGAGGAAGTCAGTTCTCCGTACTATTTTTTCCACCCACGTTTACGAGTAATAATATTGAAACCACTTCTTAAATTATGAATTGTGTGAAGCTAGTACAAATTACAGATCATAAATTTCGATTGTTCTCGTAGGACATGAGTGTCTAATTTATAATTTAATTTTAGTTTTCTCAATTCTTGTCCATTTGTCTGGTTAAAGCAGGACCATTGCGTTGCGGTTGGCATAACGTATGGGGGAAATTAAACAGGGTGGTTGCATCAGCATTTATTACTGCGAATTCCAGCACAATTTTTCGGGCACCAACAGAGAGCAGAATACATTTATTTTTAAAATTTTCAACCACATCAGAAATTTTCGCCATATTGTCTACTTGGCATAGTGCAGTGTTCTATTTTGCGCATAGTTCCAGTCGACCAGGTGACACACGCAATAAAAAATTGGGATAGACGAGCACGCTTGACAGTATTTAAAGAATTTTTCCCTCTATTTACACCGTCAAAAAGATAAATCCTAATACATGAGCATATCTTGGCTATGTGTTAATATGTGCAATACTTATGAAGATCCCTTGTGTTGAAAGTGTTACATCACTGAGGCATAAAGCAGCGTGCTATTTATTTCTAACGAAACAAAAGGAATCATACTTCTGTTGTGAGATCTGAGACACTGGAATTAAAAAAAAGGCTGTTTATATGCCGTAGGCAATATAAAGAAGTTCCGTAATCAGATTCCACGAATAGGTCTGCTGCATCATTTACATGTTGTCATCCTAGGATCTGCATGCAGAAAGCCCTCCTACTAAGGCTAATAGTCTCTTGGTCCAATCATTGCCGTGCCGTATCATAAGCCAGATGAATCAAATCGAAATCCTTGCAATTTAAGAATTATTATGCGTGCCTCCAAGTCAACTCCCATTTAGTTCTTTATCAATACAAACTGCTTTTTACTAAACCCTCTGCCCCGTTCTGAATTTCTGACACTTCAGATTCTTAAATTATTTTATGAGAAATGCATAGCTACGGAAACATGTTTAATTTTTAGGTAGGTTTTTTATGCAAAATTAGGGGCGATGCCTAAATAACCTTTATTTCACCCATGATTAATTAAAAATTAGCAATTTTTACAATGTTTGTATTGACCAAATCGAATAAAAATCCCGAAGATCATTATTGAGGAGTTTATTTGAGCGCCGAACGCATCCGGTATGCACGAACCATTACAGCCACTTTCCCTGTCAGTTGCAGGCCGACTTTATTTTGAGCAAATCCACAAACATGTAATGCAAACCTGGAGCCAAAGTCTTTTCAGCTAAATTAATTGGCAAGTTAAAAAGTTTTTACTCTGTTTGGTTACACATTTCGCTATGCACAGTGATGTGCTGCTATTAGAAAAGTGTTCAAACTGCTGCTTCAGTAGCAAGGACCTTACTGGTATTGTCGTTCCATATAATTGCCTAATCTTATGGGAAATGCACACTCTTAAGGAGACAAGCAATTGTTGTAACTGTAAACCCCGATTATGTGTGTTCCAAAGCTCAGTGGGTGTAAAGGACGTGTTCTTTGTTAGTCCCGTATGTATTAAAAACAATGAAATGTATATAGATATAAATTTTCTCTTTCCAACGTGTGCCCTTTTTCAATAACACTAAAATGTTTCGTTTCGTTGTCCTTACCTCTTCTACCTACTCACAGTAGGTGTCGAGGTTGTTTGTTTTCACTTCATCACACTCAGACACACAACACAGTCGGTATGACTCCTCTGGACGAGGGATCGGGCCGTCTCAGAGACCGCTAACTGACAGCACAAACACTCACAAGAGACAAACATCCATGATCCCGGTGGGATTCGAACCCACGATCGCAGCAAGCGCTCGGCCGCAGACCTACGCCTTAGACCGCGCGGCCACAGGGATCGGCTAACACTAAAACACTAGGCGAAAAGTTAAAATTATTGGAGTCCTCTTTTATTTCTATTCTTCCTACTGCTAATGCATGTGCGATTCCCTGAATTTGCCACGATTCTATCTTAAACCTCAGATACATGTAATCTTAGGAGGTGTTCTGAAAAGTTCCATGATTTTAGGTGAAGCATCTGGCAGTACACACTTCTTCATATAAAGGGATTTCAGCTTAATGAGAGATGTACAGAAATACCCAAAGGGTATGTGACACAATTTAAACTCGTTCATTGCGACAGACAGTGCATTTGCAACCCCACACAAAGGATCCGCTGCCCACGTCATATCATCTGGCGGAAATCATAGTTGCATTAATTAAGCAGATTATTTTCGTAATGCTCAGATATAGCGGCTAACCATTAGACGAGTCCAAAATGGCTGGACATTTTAATGCATGCCACAAACACAGAATAGGTTAAAGTAAAATTAATTTAATCCGCTTAGTGTTGAATTATGACAGGAAGAAAGAGGAATCGAAATTAGCTCCCTGTGCCATGAAAATAATACTTATCACTACAAGCATTGCCGAAATTAGATTAATAGGAGCAATTATAATAGGTCGTATAATTATTACTAATTATTGATTATTGATAACCGATGTTATGTAACACTCGTTAACAGTGGATTAACAGAACGGCGATATGTGTGATTGATGTGCGTCACTTTATGTTGCAACGGCAGTGGACTGCAGCACGTTGCCTCGGCAGGTGGATCAAATAGGGACGATAGGAAACAACTGACTTTCTCACAGCTATATTGCGGAAGATTTAAGTCTTCTCTGTTACTATAGGCTACCATGTCAGAGTGTTAAAGGGTAAACTGTTATCGACGTTTCAAGGGGCACTTTTATCCTCTAGATCTTCTTCTTGTTTATACGGAGACAGTTGTGTTCACTAGACGGGAGGTGGTTCCAAACAGGTGAGGAGTGTATTAAATACCTAAGACTTATATAACTATTTTTTTTCAAAATGGATAAGAAGCCGGACAAACATGCCGTTATGGTGTTGAATCCCGATGCTTGGTTGCACACAGGGATTGTACTCATAATTCATCATGCGCACAAATTGCTAATTTTACCAGTAGTCTATATCCCAGCCCCTATATCCTACGTAATTAAACAACATATGTTAATGAAGGTGTTTTTCCATAGGGATGACCACTTGATAGTTGAAACAGCGGGGATTTTGTTAGTGTTCTTATTCAATAGCACATACGGATACTAACGTTTTATCCCATGATTTATTTGCTACTTAACTACTTGTGTAAACGTCAGTCCTATGGACCGTACACTAAAGATTGTTACAGAAGAATACCCAGTGAATGACAGATACAAGGAAATGTTATATTGAAAGGACTAATGCCGGAAAGATAAAGCGTAAAAGAGTTTTACTTCATGTGTTAGGAAAGTTAGGAAACCTGAAATTTGTTGCTACACTACCTGCTTCTTAAAATCTATTGGTGGCGAAAATAATGAAAATTATAGCTCTTCCAATGCATAAAATATATATTATTTTCCCAGTACTTCTTTACGTACTGAAAAACATTTGTACCTTTTATTTCTAAAAAAATTCAATTTTATAGCTTGCTTGTTCAGTGAAGTCATTACTTCGTATTACCCCTCAAGGTCTATAATGCAAGAAAAGAGAGAATCACTGTGAAATAAATAGAGCGCGACACAGCAAAAGGTTTTACTAACATTTCACCGCACTTTATACTAGCTCTATGTACGGACCAAATAAAATCTCTTGCGTGCCTGGAAAGAATAACAAATATAAATCATGCGCTACGCCTACTGCTATAAGAGACGTAAGATAAATGCTGTTATGTTTTGTGTTTGTTCGCTAGTGAGACTGACGCTAATTCCTAACCTGTAGGTTCATGGTGTTCGGAAATGCTACTGCAGCGGGCTTTGTGGGTGCCCTGAGGCGAACTCTGACCCATTCTACCGCCCTCTGCTCGTCTAACTAATCCATGACGTGACCGCCATGCTGACCAAATCCACCTCGCACATTTTCTCTCCCCCAGGCTATTCCTGTAGCAACGACCAAAATTTAAACCATCTATGCGCCACATCCTTTGATGTTCCGAAAAGTCCGAAGATTACAGCATCAGCAGTAAGCTATGCATGACACTTATACATATATTTCCTTTATTCGAGTTAAATAGTTTCTCTCGCAATTTGTTTTTAATATTTTTCTCCGAATTTTTTTCAACAAGGTGGCCCTGTGTTCAGGAACTGAGATTTTAAGTGAAAATTAACGATGATTCGAGTAACATCCGTGATTATAGACCGTATAAGGTTATTCTGATTGAATTTAGCTGGTCGTTTTAAGGCATGTCGCAGCGATCGGGTCATTATACCGATGTTACGATGGCTATTACCTATTGTCACCATATTTGATATAAACGACGTTTCGAGAGTTGATTTTAATCCCTTATTCCTGTCATTTTTGTCACTGAACTGAATTTTTGTATCATTTTCCATTTTAAAATTAATTCTTTTATATCCTGGGGGATTACATTTTTGGTCTAAACTGTTGCTCACAATATGAAACTAAAAATAATTTTATAAATCTAATTAAATTTCACGTTACTGCAATGACAGTCACCCGGATAGTCTGTAATGTTAATTCATGAAAATCGCTACAGATTAGTGTACTTTAGACCTGGGAAATGACGAACATAATGCTGGGGACATACGAGTATACTCAGATAACTCTGCTATAAGTTGCCATTTTTATTTTCCTGGATATATGAGTTCTTCAGTACTCTTTGCATGCGATTCTGTCCACGCGAGGAAACAACAGAATATGAGTACAATTATCACAGGAGTGGTTTATTGTATTGGGAATAATAATGTCTGAGTGTGCCTGTGCAACCTTCCAAATCATATTATTATTATTATTTACTCGCTGATAATACACTAATAATTATAAGAAAGTAAGTAATTGTTACAGGCACCTTTATTATAAGCTTGCAAAAAGCAGTCACACGAAAGTTAGATGCAGAAATGGTCTGTATGTCTTCGCCAATATTTCAGTGCATTTGATAGGACCCCAAATGTTCGTCTTGATTCAAAAGTTAAATTATTTCCGTTCAGACCTTAGGTTTTTGTGATTGACGGTACTCTCATTTCCTTTGTTTCTTCAATGACGCTTTCAAGAATATTAGTTGGAAAGAAAATCGTATCAGCGGTAGCTTCGAACCTTTGACGGAGATGATAATGAAAGCTACTATGTTTCTGAACACGATTCCATATATCCTGTTGGAAAGTACAAAATTTTTATGCCCTGAAACGGAGGCAGCAAGTGCTCCCGAAAAGTTGGTGACGAAACAAGGCTCTTTGCTTCAAGCATGATTAAGTTGCAGACACCTAGTTTTGATGGATGTGGCAAGGAGCAGTCATGGCCAATTCAGATCCATTTCAGGATTTTATCTAAAGGATGAAACCAAGAGGAGCGTGAAACAAAGTAAGTCAAGATAAACTGCATTCCACACGAGGTATGAACTATGTACCTCCAGAATATAAAACAGCAGTGCTGCTTTATTTTGCGATCTTTGGTTCAATAAATGACATCAGTCATGACATTCAATAATATAAAGGTTATACCAATTTTCTCGAATTCTGATGACACTGACACATGACAGCACTTAGTTTGTGCAATTATGAAACATTTGCACAAACAAACGCCTGTTATTATGAAACGAGAAACTTTGTGGGCAATTAGCTGTAATTACAACCATCCACCCGTCCCCTCGGTTTTACAGGTGGCATAGTCATAACGGTGAAACTAGTTGCTTGCAATTAATTCTTGCACTCACCCAGTGTTTCCCCTCTTTATCTTATTATTTGCACAATTTCTTAACCTCAGTATCGCGAAAGAAATTCCTCGTAGTGGGGAATTGGCGAAGTTGACGATGAGGCCCTATTATCGGGAGTGGAAAATAAAAAGGAGACAGAGAATAAATTATGAATTAGAAGGACAAAAATGAAGAATGTAGGTGGAAAGTAGGAGGAAGGTATTGTGACATACTTTTAAGGCTCTCGACACAATACAATGTCACTACATTCTACTTTGTGTTCTTGAGGCAAGTGCTTTAGTTATCACATATTACCGCTGACATATGCGTGAATAAGATCAGTACTTTATAACATACGCAGACTTGGTTTACCGTTCAAAATATTGAGGTTCAGCCATCTTCTGTTTCCTGATTCTTAGCTGAAAGATACAAGCCAAAGTTACAGGCGGTGTTTCCAGTTAAGCAGAGCTGGTTGCATTAGGACACACCGTTAAGTGCTGACACACAAACTGTCTTTCAACAAGCAAAACGCATCTGGATCTCGCCTATAAATGCAACAAACGTAACTATGGATAAAAAATCACTGCAAAATGCTTAACAATACAAATACCTTGCAACGATACTAGGAATTCTAAAATAGATTTAGACTAAACTACATGAAGTCTAAAGTTAGAAAATAGGATACAATTGAATTAAAAAAAACTTGGCTTGCTTTGCGACTCACAAGAACACTACATGAGCGCACTCGAAATATTTTTATATCGGCCTGAAAGCCGTAGACTTTCTGGGGAATACTGTAGCTGTTGTTATAGAAATTATCTAGTTTAAGAGGGATTTAAGTGCACAAAGGCTATTTATACCAACCTTGCAAAAGTTCAATATTATTCGTTCCGTACATTCTGACTATAATCACGCACAAACACCAATAAGTGCACACAATTTATATAAAATCACACCATCCATAACGTAAATTCTCTACTTGGGTCAGCGACAAATCGCCGTCCTCAGGGAGACATTAATACAAAGGAGTATAAAACTAATATATCCAATTCAAATACATAATATTAAAAATAAATTATTACAGCTATAAGTACAAAAATATGGATACTATTGATAAAGTGATGCTGACATATTCTTCAATAAAACTCATTGATGTGACACTGTGTAGAGCGTATGTTGTTATATGCATAGGAACATCTAGAATCGAAATTTTCCATCCAAGAAGTCAAGTCCCTGGCGTGTATTGATGTGTTTCGTGCAGCAAAGTGTTGTGTACTGCAGAAGTTTAGCTGCTGAAGTGTATCCGCTAGGCACCGGACCAGTAACCTGTCTACACTGTGACTCTTTTACAAACTGTACGATGAAAACCGTACCAATTTTAAAATACCAATACCTGGAATTTTCACTCCTTTAGCAAAGCGAAGTGAGAAACGGTTTTAAAATGTGGCTTTGTAAAAGAACCTCATCATCCACAACAATTTACTCTCTACGGTAATGAAGTTGCCCTTTGGCAGAAGTGCCCATTCTAGGCAATTAATATTTGTGTATATAGTATGGTGGAGACCCCTTGCTCGACTTGTTGACAAGTTGACGAAACGACCAACGTTGTTCAGCTTCGAGTTATGGCTGGGAGGGTCAGAGGACTTCAAACTGACAAACATCGCAAACCTGATGCTCTCGCTTTCACAATGCTATTAACATCTGCCCGAAGGGAACAGAATTCGTAGTGGTAATTAACGTGAAAGTGGTACGGTGAACAAACACAGGAACAAAGCCGTCGGTACAGAAAGTAGATAGAGTTATTACTGAAAATTGTTTCTATTATCTCACTTTGGGCCTAAGTTAGGTATGGTAACTCTCATTGAAATCTATTACGTTTGAATACGGAGACAATTCGTAACGCAAGCCAAGTTGCTGGAACTAACTTCAGGACCGTAGCGCTTTGTTCCTACAAACGTATGCCATTTATATTTACGACTGCAACAGACTTTGTAGTTTCAAGCACAAATAAAATGTAATCAGTATTCAGTAAATTTGTGTCTGTTATGCAGATTATGGTGAGAAGACAATGCACAGAATATTAAATCCTGCCCAAAATACTTTTCGACTTATGCTGTAACTTTGTTGGAAATATATTAGTGGTAAGAAATGCTGATTACACCCGATACAAATAATATGTATTGTCAGTGTTGAGGTACGAATTCATTACTGTTCTTAATATGATTGTATTAATGTGCCCTTTACGTGTCAAAATTGAATTCAATTTTTTTTTCTGATAAATTTTTCTGATTTGGGACATTCACTGTCATAGAGTTACTACGTAGTTTTATGCGGAAGTAAGTATGATACATGCTGTTGCAGTAAAAGTAACAAGGATGATAAGTAAGTGTTATAGTTCTTAGGAAAAGGCTCGCTGGGCTCTGTTCAGCCAGAACTCAGACGAGCCACGTGTTCTGAGGTGCTCCTGTCAAGTACGTCAAGGGTGTAGATGCAATACCTTAAGTAAATGTTAGCAAACGTTAAAACCTTAAAGGACGTTACTTATGCACAAGTGTGTATAACAAAAAGGCCTAGTATTTCAGTGCACATGACAGATTTACGTACTTTTGTATTCATAGACCAAAACTGAAAGTATCCTTAAATATTACGTAACATTTATTTTAATAACTCTCAAAAATGTAAAAGGAACTGCTGTAGTTTTATTTCAATAAAGTCGTGTATCTTGATAAGTCTAAGTTCGGCATGATTAATGAATAAAAATTGATCCAAAAAAGTAAAATCTCTAAGCCTTTCGTATTTTGCTGATTTGCACCTCAATATTCGCAGTTGCGGGTCCGTCGAATACCGCCTTTAAATTTAACTGTGATTTACTTGATTATCTTCAAAACGTTTTGAAGCTGTCTTTATAAATTTTCTAGAGCTGTCCGCACAACATGGCAATATAAGAGCCGTGACAAATGCAGTTTGTAGCCAAAACTATGAGACAGCTTTCAGCCTTGTGGCTGTTGCAAAGGATAGTCGCAGAAATTTAGAAGAAGTAATATTCTGTATTTCGTTGCGCGGGTTCAGTATTAGGTTGGATACGACTAGGTTTTGTGACATGTGCTTGTAAGATGAAATACCAATAGCAAAAAAGAAAAATATGTAAGCGTAATTTTAAGTGTGCATTCTAACAGCTATCTGGGAGAGGACGTAAGATCTTTGCTTAAGAATCTGTTTCTGTTCTCGCTACTGTGACTTGCACGAAGAGTATTACTAAAGCTTTTCCCTTCAAAATTACTGATTAGACAATGTGAGCTGCACTAAGATTCGAATTTCATCGCTCTGTCTTACACAGGTCTTACCATTCACTACTCAGCCTAAGACGCCGTAATATATAGCGGTATATCCTGTTTTAACCATTGGATGCTGCTGTTCGTGTGCAGTACAAATAACAATCAAGTTCCTAACGCAAAGGGAACAAAATCTCTGTCCACTCGAAAGATGAAAAAATTAAAGTTCTTTGGCAAGGTAACAGATACTTGTATTATGGTCCAAACAACCGCCTAATATATGGGGGTTCAAAATATGGAAGGACGAGATACTTCAACATATTTTTTCTTCTACTTATAAAGCTTTAGGAACCCACCCCTTATTAGGTGGCGTTCCTCTAATCATATGAAATATATAAATACACGAGGTAGGCAAATTTTCCTAATGTCACAGAACGGGATATTTATTTGTAGTTGCCACTAAGCTTTAGACGGTTAACAGACCTACAAGCATGTATAGACCTAGGTGTATTATATACGTGTGTGTGTGTGTGTGTGTGTGTGCGCGCGCGCGCGCGCGTACGACTGGGCCTGTGCAGGCTAAATCAAAAGCAGCTTCAAATTTTGGAAGGTATATTTTTATTCTCAAGACAAGAAATAAATCGATGAATATTTTAAGCAGACAAAATTTTGAAGTTCTAATAGACGTGCCCCGATTTTCAAGCTGCCCCCAGTGATGCTTCAGACATCCTGCGCTTGATGAATCTCGTGTCATTGCCCTTCCAACGTATGTGGCAAAGGTAGTGCAACAGCTGCAGCAGCTATTACGGTCCGGTATTAGGCCTACTTAAAGGTGATTCAGTAACGGTGCCTGGTAAACATAATGCTTGCCGAATCCCCAGAGAAGGATTCCATCAGCGTGACTGCGGAGAATGAGAAAGCCACGAAACTGAAGAAGTTCGCACCGTCAACTGACCCTGAGAGGTGAGAGCCAAAAAAGTTTGAACGTCCGTATGGAAGTGGTGTGAAAAGCTACTTTTCTGGTACAGCACTTTCCTATGAAAAATATTCTTCGATAATTTATGAGACGAGAAGGTTGTCTAGCATGTCTACGTACACAATTTGCAGTACATTGTACTGTTGTTTTCAACGAAACACAAATTTTCGTAAAATTCCTTGCGCCTTAAGCGGAGAACCTATTTACTTTATGTCTGTCTTTTACGTGTTGCAAAGTCATGTGGGATTGGCCATTTCCCAACCTTCCACGTTTTGTACATTCATTTTTAGAGAGACAGACAACGCACACAAGTAAAAGCGACACATTTAGTTGACATCTATGTATTTCGAACCTAGACCAAATGTCCTCATATATTGCATTTGATTTTGTCGTCAGGCGTGATCGCTTGATAATTCTGTAGTTGATAGAGCTTTGGATGCACAGTGTTACTTAAAAATTTACACATTGTCAGCTGTGACACGCCAACTTCTCGGCTGGCGCGATATTTCGATTTCCATGGACTACCCGTATGTATAAATCTCGCTCTCACTTTTTCAACGATTTTGTCCCTCACGGCTCACCCGCCATGTTTCCTACAACAGAAAACCGTCTTAGCAAAGTTTTCATGCCATTCGTACACGTGTCGTCTGCTAAGAGTTTTTCTGCCGAAACGTGTGCAAAACTGTCGCTGAACTTGAGTCGAAGGGTTTCTTTTGTCGAGCCAGAAACACACAATGTGCTCTCTCTGCTCGACCATAATATTTTATTCAATGCAGAGTGCCGGAGGTGACATAGTTTGACACTAACAACAGGTGCGAGAGAAACTTGAAGTTAAAATCTGTCTATTGTTGCTACTCCCAGCGCATTAGCTACGGGTAACAGTTATGTGATTCCAAAAGTGTAAACACACACACACACACACACACACACACACAAGCACACACACACACACAAGCACACACACACACACACACACACACAAGCGCACACACACACACACACACACACAAGCACACAAACTACACACTCCGTGTGTCCCTTATTGAGCTGCAGACCTCGAAAAACAATAGACCTAGCTAACAAATTCCTTGTAGCAGAGTCCTTCTTTCCAGCTAAAAATCACTTGGCTTGTCAGTAAATTCTCCGCGCGGATGGAAAGCGATGTTTCATTAGTTTGTTCACACAAGCCCACCACTTGTCCCTAGCCTGAGTCAGGTCACTGCATTCCTCGTTACCATCCTATTTCTTGGCGTTCCATGTCATATTCCAATGTATGCTTACATTTTCCAAGTGGTCTCTTTGCTGCAGGCTCCCCAACCAAAACACTGTGCGCACTTCTTCCCTCCCCCATACGTACCAATGTCCCGCCCATCTCATTGCTCTTGATTTAATTACCCGAATAACATTTTGTGAGGAGTGCATATAGTGAAGCTCCTCAACACGCAGTCTCCTCCAACCCCCCCTTACCTCGTCCACCTCAAACCAAAACATTTCTATCTTCCTTAGCATTCTATCGCCGAAAATCTTAGCCTTTGTCCCTCCCTCAGTCTCCGAGACCAAGTGTCACACCCATGCAAAGCAACCGTCAAAATTACAGTTCTGCGTATTTTAGACTTCATATTTTTGGATAGCAAATTGGAAGACTGAAGATTCTAGACAGAATCATAGCAGGAATATCCCCAGTTTGATGTGCTCTTAGTTTGTTCATGAAGGAAGTTTTGATTTCTTAGGGTTGTCCCAAAATTTTTTAAAGTTCTTAAATAATTTATACCCTATTTTCTTCGTATGATTTTCAATATCTATTATAAATTTAATGTCAACATGTCGTGTATTATATAAAATTTCACTAAACATTTATAACTTTGATTTAACAATATTTATAGGCTTATTTTCTGTTAAAATGAACTCCATTTTAATTAATTCAGCAACAAACGTTTCACTGGTATGGCAAAAGCCTGTTTCTGACAGTATACTATATGGCCTGTTATGTAAAATAAATATAACACATATAATGTTTCGGAAATTAAAACTGTACCTCCCGTCACGTGAACGATGAAGAGTGAATTGAGAATTCTGTAATTTAATACTGTCACTGTAACGGATCACACGGTAACAACTGCCTTGCAAATTCCATTTCTTTTTTGGAGGCAAATCACATATTCTCAGTACAGTTACTTCCGGGAATCTGTGGGCGGACATTCAGACTGAATGCGAACTGCTCGCATGCTAAGGAAGCACAGAAGTACACGAAAAGCATCATACGAGGCAGTGCCACAGGGTTCGGGCATTGCTTCTTGTGAGATGCGAGGTTCTTATGGCAATGACTATGTAGGTAGCTGCTATACGGGACGTGACACCGTGTATTCCGGCAGATGTGGACTGAAGTTACAGAACAAGCTGCTGCCTCCATCATAACTTGTCCATCTAGCGCAATGATGTAGCACAAGCAGGTTTGTACATTGAGGTGTACCAGTGGCTATTACTGCAATGAGAAAAACGGCGGATTTGCCAGTATATGCATCAGTTAGTTGCTCCTTTGCACAAATTTTGCGCAGAAATTGCTAGTCTCCTCATGTCAGTCCGTCTGTCTGTTTGCTGGTATTACAACTACCTCACGGATTTGGACCAAACGTGGTATATTGTATGTGAGCTCCTTTTTATGTCAGCTTAGCTAAATTAATATTAAGGATCACTGTATTTATAGGCCTTCGTTACAGTTTACTTATATTACTTCCATCTTTTTGAAAGATATTTATGAATTTAAAATTACGTGATTATTGACATGAGTTACTTCCATCCAATTAGTTTATTTTATAAAACATTTTATTTAAGAGCTTAAATTGTATGTTGGTATAACTCGTTAAATAAATGTTTGAGGACAGTAATGAGGAAGTCACAGCTTGATCCAAAATTGGACCATAAACAGGGGTCTGCTAGTTGATAAAATATTTCCAGAGCACTCGGTGATTTAGGGGATCTCTCTAGAGGGCCGACCAAACCAGAAGCCAGGCGAAAATTTATTTCCCAGACCAGAACACTGAGGCAGTGGTGACTCCACCAGGTATAGGAAGGTGTAGTTAATTAATTTATTTAGGCTTTGATCGGCATACCTTATCACTCCTGAAAATTAAACCTACATTCTTCTGCGCGTAACTGTCTCTCTAAAGGCTCTAGATTAAAATAAAAATACTCTATGCAGGAAAGAAACGGATTTTCAAATTTTTACTGTTGTTGTACTTTCCTGCTCTTATCCGTTCGGCTTACAAAACATTAAATCTTTTCAAACAGCAAAGAGAGGTCATTCGTAAAATGCAAAACTTCCATTGATATCCGCTACGTTGCATTTCTCTCTTATTTGATAAAACACGTGACTTTGAACACTGAAGTGACGAAGATGCAGCTAGCTTGTAATTTCTGTCTGTATGGACAGGCTGGCTCTTCGTAAATATAAAGTGGTAATGATGTAAGCCTGTAACACAGTTTTGTTCATATCAGCGCTAACGAAGGAATATTTTTATTTTACATTAAATTTGCAAATATAACCACAAAACTATAGTTCATCTCTAACTTTGGTCACTTTCAACACACCAGATATCGTTACTACAAACTTCGCAATTGTGATTTATACTACGTATTACAGTTTCAAATGTCATGCCGCAACAGCATAATAATTATGTCCTTCAAAAGGCAGTGTTTTAGTTTATTTTATAACTTTTCACAAAATTCCTTAACAAGTTTGTATATTATTTTGAAGTAATCTGCGACAAAAACCTTCGTACACCTTTATTGTTGAACATCAGTATCTCTTCTGTCTCTGACGTCACGGTCACCATGTTAGTGTAACTGAGGACTTACTGACGCACACACAGGTTACATATTCTGCACATATCACACCGCAAGTAGAATTCTAGCTCTAGGAAAGGCAAACCAATATGCGTCCGCACCGAAGAGCGTTAAACACTGTGTAAAATCAATGAGTTTATTTATACAACTGGAACCGAAATTAAACGTGATGATAGCTGATTTTCACTCATGATTCAATTTTAATTATTTGTTGTATTATATTTCTGTGTGTTGTATTTGTTTCCATTATTTTAATTACATTCAGTAATTATTGGAACAATGATTAGGATTCGAATAAATGAAATCTAATGGAAATGTTTCTGTTTTTAGAAACTACAGATCTATTTATGCGCTTCTGTTTCCTATGGAATAAAGAGGAATTAGAAGCACAGCACTTTGCGCACAGGAGCAGGTGTATGTATCCGTGTTATCGTAACAGTTGCAGGCTTTTCCTCATTACCGTCAAGAAGGATATCAAAGTGTCCTCTGTTTGGACCCGTTCTTGACTTTTTTGTGCCCCGCAGTCTTGTGTTCTCCTGAATGTTCGTCCTCTTCTAACTGTACCAATAGGCCTTTATCCATTATTCATAAGGGGAGTCTGTCTTCCTGAATTCTGCAGACGTGGCAAACTCAGTTGCTTTTGTAACTCATAATTTGGCAATGAGTATTTTGATTTGTGGTTAGTTTGATTCTGCCGCAGTCTTGGTATGCATATTTTTTAGGTTTTCTCGTGAGATTTCTCGCATTGTTAAGTAAACTAATTATCACTAACTATACTGTCCTCAGCTTTAAGTTGAGATTACCTACTTAGCATTGTTGCGTGTATTTCAAACGGACAGTCGTCACACTGTCCGAGTCAGTATAAATACATCGGCTGTTCTGTGGCATTCGAGATGTAACAAAGCAAAGCAGTAAGTTTTTCCGAAAGATAGGTGGAGTCTAATCGATCAACATGGAGTCATATTCCAGAAGCCTGGAATCTACATTAGCATGGCTGTGGCAATCCCCAGTCTCGGGTAAACCCAGTGTTTGCAGGAGGGCAGCTACAGTGACTGCTTACTGTGTAGCAATTGCTCGCAAATTAAAGTTGAACCTTACAACAAGCGCAAAGTCCAAAATATCCGGTTGGGTGTTTATACATAGAGAGACCTTATTACATTAAACTCATTTCCCAAGTACAGCCGGCCTACTTAAAGAACTGCAGCTGCAACTAAGCCGACACGTATTCAGATAGAAGTTTAACTCTTTAACGTGAAGTTAGTCTAAATGATACACAAAAATTCAACTTACCACGCAGTAAGAACACTCCACATCAGTTATAAAAACCAGTCAGTTAATGCTGTATAAGGAAATAATCCCTGTTCATGCTGAGGTCAATACAAAACATATAAATGCACTGTGTGAACAGAAGGTAGAATTTTTAAATATTACTCCTGACGGTACATAAAGTAACTATTGGGACTTAAACGGTTAAATTTCTCAATAAAAGTTTCAGCTTAATGCGAGCTTAGTTTTGGGCGCACGTACACATGTCAGACTACGTAACCTCATCAGTTACACTAGTCTTCAGTACCTCCCTGTAACCCTTCCCACCTGTCAACAATACATGGAAATCCGGAAGGACACCTCCAATAAGTCTTTGTCTAAATACGTCCCACAATCCTAGCCCTTCTTAAAGCAATTTATGAATTTACGAAGATTACTAAAATCCATTTTAGTGCTTCTATCTCGCTAACCTGCTTCAAAGGTAAAGATAAAGATCGCCACGTAACATGCCACAAAGGCACACACTGGGAGTCGATGTATAGATCTTCTCATTCTTAACTTCGGCGCTAGATGGCGGTGGAACGTCAACATCACGCTCGCCCCCCTTTACCCCTGGGAAGGAGCCAACTGTGCAGAAAGGTGGGTGGGAACCAGTGCCAGTTTATACGGGAGTACAGACAAGAAAATCTCTTGCCACAACCGGGACCGAACCCAGCAACATCCAGCCCGTAGCGAGTGCTACTCCGACTGTGTATCCTTGCCTCACTGACATGTTTCAGTTATGCTCTAGTTTTATTCCTGTAAGTCTGGTTACTTTATCGTTTTTGACTGATATATCTACACTACTTGCTTGGCTAAATCGCTACACACGGCATCATAAGTCAGAAAACCATAATCTAACAGACACGATCATGGAAACGCATAAATCTTACATGTTGAAATCGCAGGCTTTCAATTCTTGCAATAATTTTAATTTCTAGACAATTTTCTTTGCCGATCCCAGTGGTCGCGCGGTCTAAGGCGTGGGTCTGGGACCGTTCGCTAGCTGGGATTTTGCATTCGAATCCCACCGGGGGCATGGATGCCTGTCTCTTGTGAGTGTTGTGTTTTGTCAGGTAGAGGTCTCTGCGTCGGGCTGATCACTCGTCCACATGAATCCTACCGAGTGTGGTTTGTCTCACTGAGTGTGATTTTGAAGCCTCGATAATGACGGGGCCCTGGCCCACTATGAGCTGTTGCATCACCGGAAATAAAAATTTATTTAAATCACCACTTTGAGGATTAAACTTCTTTTGTGGACCAAATCGGATACAATGCGTGAAGAAAGAGCTGGATTTTCGTATGTTAAAAGCGCTGTGACATTAGGCTATAGAATCGGCTGGCTTCATACACAGCATTTCCCAGAGTAATTATCAAGTAGGCCTACTGGTTCCGACAAACGTATTGAGTCAGTGGCCAGGCGGTGTAAATAGCAATATGTGTAATAGCACCTCCCTGCGAGATCAGGCAGGGAAGTAGAAGGTACGTGTATTATGAAGTACCATTAAGCAGCTTTTGGCTAGCTCCTATAGAAAGGCAGCCAGAAACAGACAGGCTGAGAAATCAAGAGGCAACTTGACAAACCCGTTGTCACGAAATGAACAGTTCTCACAACATGAAACTATGAAAATTTCTGTAAATATATGTACAGAGCTACTTCAGGTCACTGTAACAGAGAAACGGACTTCAAATTCGGAGGTCAAATGACGTCCCGTATGTATGTCATGAAGAGATGTAAATCTCGAAGCATTTACTTTGCAACACAGGGCCTTGGAGAATGTATTATTATTCTGCTCTTAGACTCGACCTACAAATTTAAAATGGTTTACTAATAAATAATTCCTTCCTTTCCTATTCCAGGCATATGAAGCTGATAGGGTTTGAAGCGGAGTTATGAAATTAGGTTCTTGCTGTGTTAATTGTGAATATATATATCAGTTTCATTAAGGCTCTTACATATTTATTTATATGCTACTCAAGAGCCTGTTGGCACGTGCAAAGGTGGTGGTGATGATGACGGTGAAGAAGATGATGATGATGATGATGATGACGACGATGATGATGATAGCATAAGTGGCAACAGCATCACTAGTCCTGTAAACAGTTAATGTTGTGCACAAGAAACTGAAACTTTTAAACTCGAAAGCAAGCGTGTCTGAGGGCGTTCAAACAGCTGCAGCAAATTGTCCAGTTTTCAGTAATAATTTTTGAAAGAGTAATTATTTTGGTAGAACTTCCAATTACAAATAATATTAACTGGTGCAAGATTTAAGGAGAATATAAACCAAATTAATAATAATAATAATATTATTAATACTAATACTAATAATAATAATAATAATACCAAATGGAACCATCGCAAAATCATTCAGAATATACCTAAGCAAAATAGCGGGAAAGCACAAAATCCGGGAATTACAGAAAACAACCTTATTGGACACTGCACACATACTTCGGAAAGTGCTAATGTAAAAGTAAAAAGCATATAGCATAGCTAATGTACCATAAATTGTAACTACAGAGTAGTCGCAATACTATGTTACCTAGAAACATGTTTTTTTCAGGCAGATAATTTTAAATACCTTGCATAAACGTGATAACAAATAATGATAATAAAACCACTAAAAGAGATAATCACATGCTCCGTTCTAATATAATAGCTTATTTAATTCCCATATATTTAAAGTGTACCGACATTTCGTAAGACATCCGACACATAAAACAGAGAGATATGTGTACTAAGAGCAATATGTAACTTCCTTTGGTCTGCACCTGTACTGAATTTGAAAACACAATAAATAACTTAGTAGTAATATGAGATCCCATCCCCCCTTTTTTAAGGAAATGCGTTTCTTGAGAGTAGTTCAAGAAACGAAAATTAATTTCCCACTCGTTTGAAGAAGGGCTCCGGAAATTCGTTCGTCCTGTCAGTCTTATATCCGCGTGGAGCTGTCAGTAAAACTTAAACAGGCACCAGCTTTTAGAAGATGTACGCGAAACCAATCTGTCTCCAGCTGTGCAGTTACATCTTTCTTTAAATACATCCTTCCGAACGAAGGAGTTTTCATGCACGAAAGCCACACCGCACGCAGACGAAAGAAAACTGTTATGACAGGAGGCTGTTAGCTTTGCGGTAAAAAGCGACAGTTATTTTGCCCTTATACGAACTACTGAGAGCGACTTGAACAGGAAGTTATCTGCTCGTAATTGTTTCGACATCTATGCAGCTCAGCTAAGATTTAACATTTTTAAGATTCGTAAGAATAAGACTTTAATGTGATAATATACGAAATTCAATTTCCTTTTTCGCAGAACTCAATATAGAGACATTCAAATTTTTGACGCGTATATTGTTTTATTTTTTATGGTGATTATGATTTTGCATAATCTGACAGTTATTCTTTAAAGATTTCCAAGTACTGTGTCAGTTTCTTACGTGTACATTACCAGTCTCATTTTCCGACATGCTTTCGCTAAACTTTCAAGTATAACTGGGATTTGCAGTAGAAATAAAATGTCCGACTCAAGTATTATAAGTCAGGGATAAATAATTGTATTGCTTTCCAAAATAAATGGAATGTAAACAAGGTTCTGGAGCCATAGAAGAGAAGTCATATATCTACGAAATTTACCAAAATACTAACTTTGGTACCTAGAAACGTACTGAACATAGATAAGACGTCAGTAGCCTCTATGTCAGCGTTGTGCGTTACTTGCACAATTTTGGGCAAAAGGTGAATCCATGTGACGGCAATGTTGTCTGATTCTTCAACGGTGCTGTATTCCGACAACAGCTACGTAAATGCTAGGGCATTTCGTATTAACGACACTGTAGAAGGAAGTCTAGAGTGCTGAGATACCATTACAGCAAAACATCATCAATATGAATTGATGTAAGCCTGTACTTACAACTTTGCTTAATCAAGTACAACCCCGCGAACACCTAGGAAAAAATAGACTTCATAGCATTCTTAGACTCGGCAATAGTGGTGAAATCCATGCTCACGCTGTTTATGCTTTGTTAAGAGCATACTGCACTAACCGCGGAGGACTGTGTTTCCATCCCGCAGACGGTCTACATAGGGTGACGGAGAGAACCACTCTCCATCTCATGTAATTGGGAACATTAATTTAGCTGGATTCCTTGCCAAAACTCTAAGTCTGAGGTATCCATTATTTTTGAATATGATGCCACGTCAATGGATAATTGATTTCTAACGATTCGAGGAAACGTAATGATCTCATCTTCGAATTTCGAAGAACGAATTTTTCTTGGACAGTTCGACCACTCGAATATGATGCTACTACTTCGTCTCTAAAATTCGGGAACCATTCCTGAAGTGACGAGGCGTCGTATCCTGAAGGAACGGATACCTCAGCTACACCGCTGAGAAATTCCAAAAACTCGCACAACATTCCGCTCTTCACCAACTAAAAACTGCGAATGTGCTGACAGTAAATGGAATATGGTCTACGTATTTGTTAGAGTTAGAAAATTGTGTTGCTAGTGTAAATGTGTTGTGCGGTCCAGCAAGCTGCTGTGGTGATTGCGGTAGAATATTAAACAGGGTGCCAGTCGAGGAAAGGGAGCAGTATTTATTGTCACGTCGCTTTTATCACACGATCCCACGTCGTGCACTTGGTGGTAATGAGACACCGCAACTCGAATGCCTAATCTCGCACGCACGCTGTCGGATTCTCGAGGCACAAGAAAGATTGCAGACAAGGTAAAAAATTCTTCGTGCTAAGAAACTTCTTCTAGAAGCAAATAAATTCCAATCTCATTAAACCTAAATGCGCAACCTTCGTGGAACACGATTCTTGAGAAAAGACCTGAAATTTAAAAATTCAACTTCTCTCTGAATATTAGCTTTCCTAACCATGCGATACTGGAGTCACATACAGAAGTACTCTTGTGTAAGAAAAGCTTTCATTATGAAGACGTAACCCTCGGTTGGCCTTGTCCAGAACCATTTAATTTAGTCTAAATTTTACTGCCTGTTTCTTCGAGTAGCCACTTTAATGACACCTAAATCCCCATGCAGTAGGCAAGACATTTGACACAAAATATTTGATTCATATATAATTAATTTCTCCCTTCCTCTTGCATGTTCCGTTTACTTATAAACACTCGTTAATAACAGAAAAAAGAGCGAGGGCGCGCGCGCGCGCGCACACACACACACACACACACACACACACACAAACACACACACAGAAATTGTCTTGTCACTGAAGTGTCAGCCTAGTGATTTTGTACAGCGTAGTAGGTAGGTCTGCAGTGTTTCAGGGATATGAGCGAGAGTGTAAGGACATCTTGACACTGGTTTTGACTACCAGTATAAATGCCTTTAGTATTTCAAATGCAGAATTTGCTAGTCTGTAGTTACAGCGACCGTTTCTACAGATAACCGTACCACTGATCCTATCTTGTACACTAGTTATTGAGGGATATTTTTAAATCACAGTGTCACTCAATACGCGCCACGAGAATGGAAATTTTCTGCAGACAGCTTTCAGGAATAAGTAGAGTTGCTGTCTATGGGGACCTTCCCGGCAAAAGTCGAAAGAACAGTTCTGATTTAAGCATAGATATCTTCCACTTTTATTTATTTCTGCTATGCCCGATCTTTACAGTAATTTCCAAAAATTCTCTTTCCCAACAAACTCATAAATGCGAAACAGGAAAGAGAAGTCCTCTGACATTAAGTGAATTATTAGTGTTATTCCAAATAACTATTGTCTTTTATGTTCTATGCTTGTGTTAGTAAAATTCCTGTCCCTCACGTATAAATTCAGATCAGCCGCAGCATAAGAAGTATTTTCTTAAAAGTGTTATATATTAACCCCTCTGATTTGATCTAATGACGTCTTTTTACATCGAAATTCACAAGAAAATATATGTCACAAGAATCTAGACCTACCGCCACTTATATTTGATTAGATTACCCCACATAATAAATTAAATTTCCATGTATATAAAATGCTTTAGACAGGTGTTTAAGATTTAGGTAGATTTACGAATCTGCGAGCAAGAACTGCAGAACAAGTTGAGGACGGGAATAGAACTTTGGGCATTAAGCTACGTACACATAGCAGAAAAAGGCAAATTATTATCATTTTATTATTATTATTATTATTATTATTATTATTGACATTACTTCCATTTTCTCCATCGTTGCTCAAACTTCTACAAGTCTAAAAGGTGCCACAGCGCACTGACTGTACAGAGGCTCTATTTCCAGTCGAAAAGTGAAAATGAAAACTCTCATCCACCTAGCCCTGAGTTACGAGTATTCGGACCTCTAACTCTACCTCCTACCTGCCTTTATATTTCTACTAGTTACCAGCCGACCAACCAAAGAGCTAACTAAAGTCGCAGACTTGCCCGTCGCTCGCTCAAGTTGACGTCCCTTAGTCCGTTTAGCCATTCCTGCGCATTAAAACCATTCGTGGGCTTGCAACATACCAACTTGGTAACCATCTGGGGGATTTTGCTTACGGATTTGTCGTCTTGGCTGAGGTTCTTAGCGTTCTCATGCTGAAGTCCGCTGTCATAAATGCACTTTTTTTTTAGTGTAAAGGGAAATTTCCTTACATATCTTTCTCTCCGTTGTTTTAATTAATCCTATTGCATGAAGCCTACCCATATAACACAGTAGCCTCTATCCCTGACAACTTCAGCCTTTACAAATAAAAAACGTCTCTCACCACGACGATGAATGCAGCACTCTCCCACAAAAGGAGTGTGTGTACCCACAATCATGCACGGTGTCAGCCAGCATAATGTCATTGGGTAAAGTATTTATTTTTATTATTCAGAAAAGAAGCTGATCGCTTCCCAAGGATTTGTTTTCATCCGAAACCTGTACAAAAATAATTACTTTGAAAGAACCACAGGAGTGAGCACTAATGGCGCTCTTCCTTAAATAGATGCGTTATGATTAGGCAGGCTCGGTGCATAGTGCAATACGGCACAGTGAAACTGCTAACGCCGTCCGTATGCCTGCTTCTCCGAGTGTCCAGTAATTACTCGGTAGGCATTCCGTTCCTGCACTGATCGTCATGGAAACAGATCAGCAGCCCCCCATACAGCACACTCATCTACCCCACCAGACCATCCACTCTCTAGTATTCAATAGAGAGAAAAGTGTATCTATGTGTGTACCAACCGGAAATATCGTCCATTAGGGTAACGTCCCCAGAACACGCAGAATCCAAGCTGGCGTAACAGAGTATTATCACCTTCCCTGTACTACTTATGTAAAGAAATGTATGTTTAAAGTCATGTAGAATAAGCGTGATTGTTAAAGTAGTTCTCTAATTTTTTAAAATAATCTTGCACTATACAAGTTCAGCCCACCCTACTCATGACTGCGAGCAGTGGGTATTTTTAACCCATAACCCATGCCCCCTCGACCCAAGAAGTCACATTTTTTCGGGTGATTTAGTGTATTCCGCAACAAAATTAAATTTCGTAAAAAATATTTACTTTTTAACGGGCTTCGTACGTATGGGACGATTCTGTGTTGGAAACTTACAAATATTTGACAGTGGGAGGACTGAGAAAAATAAGAAGTTGTAAGCTCAGTCTTTCTATTGCTCTTTCAGTTTTAAGCACGCTGTCATAATAATTCGGACTTGTGCTGCAGTCATAATTCTATGAATTAAATTATTAGTGACAAAGAAATTGGCAAGATTTGACCTCTTTCCATTCTCCAAAAAACACATAACAGTTAGACATAATTTATAATCAATTACCATATTAATTTTAGAGAAGTATTATTAATAATAAATATATAGTAATTTCAGACTTTTAATTTTTTAACATTAATATATTTTAAAATATAAGGCTTTTATTGCTAAAAATTGATTTTCGGCTAGGGTAGAATTTGGGGATTTTCAAATGGAAGTTTTGCAATATAAGGTTGCTGTTCACTGGTTTGGTCCTTTTCGGTGCAATGTTGTAACAACTGTTCAAATTTTTGCGTTGCATTTCAATATTTTGTTATCACCTGGCAGATTTTTAGATATTTCTGCGCGGTCCAGGAGAAAGTAGCAAACATACGGGTCACTGTCCAGTTACGTAAACATGCGGGTACCATTGAGCAAATCTAGACTGATATTTCACAGGGCAAGTTTTACTACCGTTTTCCATCTCATTACAGGTTGTGTGAAAATCAGAAAATTGTAACACAAATACTTATATGGAGACTTACATAAGTTCTGCTCAAGTCTCGTCACATATGCACATAAGCAGAAAAGTTATTCGAAAGAAGGTTCTGGCAAATACATGAATACACACTGTATTACAAGATACTTCTTCTCCTGTCGATTTGGTTTTCGAGATGATTCAACGAAAGGAAAAAATGCGTCAGATGATTGTGACATGCGTAACATTCTAAATTATTGGCTTTACTGAAGCTTTCTTTTCTTAGGGGAGAATAGAGGCTTACTAGATATAGGTAATGTGTGTGTTTGTACTTGTGAACCATTTTGCTTGATACTTCCGTCCTGACAGGAACACGAGCTTGTGAGACTGGGGCGATATAATTTCCAACAAACGTGGGGCTCTGATAAAATATGTGATAATCGATCTTGGAAAGAACTGTGTACGCTTGTAAGTTTTGTATAATGTAAAACAATTCGTATAAAATACAAATATTATCAATAAAATGATTTATAATGAAGAATTAAAAACGCAGAATGAAATTTTATATGAAAAATTTTGAGAAATTATATTTCCAGACATAATTATGATAATAATAATATGAAGAAAAGTAAGAAAAGACAGATCATATATTGGCCTAATCTGTATCTGCTTAGTTCATATATTACACAAATATTAGATAACCTGATTCTGGTGTTTAAGTCCCAGAATGTGACAATTTTGGACTTACTGCGCATTGTGTGGGCCGTGTTTAACATATGCCAGGTTTGGTCAATTCATTCTGCTGACGTGTCTCTTGTCTGTTGTCAGTATAATAGCAGTTTATTTTCACATTTTTTTATTGGCAGTCTGGAGGCTGTTCAACTACCATTAGTAGATTCCGTAACAAATTAACACCTGAAGCGTGAAACTGAATCAAACAGGCCTACTTTCTTCCCCGCAACTCTACAAAAAAACGTTGGTGCCAAGCTGCTGCATCTGAATGAAAATTATTGTTTTCTAAAATATGGCGTCTTACTGTCTGGTAAAAATTTACAAACGTCTGAAAGAAACCTAATGATTCTACCTTCAAGGCATAATAAGCAGCTTTGCCCCGGAGCATTCAAATTTATTCCGTACTGTACGACGTCACATTCCAGAAGACGGCAGTTTCATATTCACTGCTGTGCTAATCTCTGACCTTCTAAACATACTCATATTTTGTCTGTACAATATTCAGTCCAAATTTCTTGCTTTACAGTGAACGACAGGCTGGGGTGTTATCATATCTGTGTACCTGTTTTTCGAGCTTACTAACATACGAGCCAAATGAAAAATTTTAGTGAATTTTTGCGCGAAAGAAAACCACCTGCTTAAATTTAAATATCCCAGCGTATAAAATAAAAACACTGCCACTGAGCTGACAGACAGAACAATGTTCGGTGACTAACGAATGTGAAAAATCTGTAGATTTTATTAAGCAGATTTTTAGGTAGAATACCAAATGAACATAGCTACAAAGAAGTTCCCTGTTAATGTATGTAATAAAGACAAGTTAGGAAAGAATGAAGTTAGAATGTGAATGTTTCTTTACAATTGCAGCATATATCTCTACGAAATATTTTTTACGTGTACCAAATGGCAATATGAAAATTTTGAGAAATACTTATTTTATTTCCGATGCCTGTAAGGTAGCTAAAGTTCATTTCAAGGACGTTATAAATAGAGACAGATGACTCACTGACTTCGATTATTACCGCTGTTGCCAGCAGCATTGTTTCTTTTGTACATCCTTCCATTTTCCAGATGCATTGAGGAGTCCACGCTTTATTTGATGTCCCTGATTCGTCTTCATTTTGATCCGTATTTTGTAGCATTCCGGATATTCAGTTTACATGCCTTGGCTGCTCATTTTTCACCACTATGGCTTTCAATACTTCACCTTTTAACCAAGTCGATTAGCAGTTCGTTTCTTACTTATTCATTCCTAATGCTGTCCAATTTTGAACACTCTCTCCCTACTGGTGAAATCTTCATGTCCTTATCCTATACAAAGCCCGCCAACAAATTTTTGCTTTGTAATTCTGTTTACGATAAACACACAACATTTTAGGAGTAACGTGCTTAATACTGTGCTCTTTCTGCTTTAATAGCGATTCTACCTTTAGATCGAAACTTACGGTCATGGCTATCGTACGTAAAAACATCCACAGCTAATAACACACCCTTAATACTGACAAAAGCAATTAAGGGAAATTAGGCGCCCTGATAGTGTCAGTGCCGGAAGAAGCTCACCACTCCTCTCTGTCTCTCTTCGGTTACAGTGCCGCCCAACATCGACGACTCTCAAAGCAGTTCTGATGTAATAGTGCGGGAGGGTGCGAACGTCACTCTCACGTGTCACGCCACGGGGTCTCCACCCCCGAGCGTCAAGTGGAAGCGGGACGACGGCAGTAAGATCGCCATCAACAAGTCGCTTGCAGGTATGATTCAACGACTGTAATTAATAGCAAGTTCGAAACACAACACATGCTTACATTTCTTGCACTGCATGTCGCTGTACATGTGACTATCCTGACGTGTCACTTCAAGCTCCGTCTCGGATTCAGAAAGTTCCCAGGGCTGGGAAGGTTCGTGCTTGGAGCTGTTTTCAACATCGGCTTAATGCGAACAGTTTTATCGGTTCAGTTACAGTTACACGTATGTATTATGTTATATCACATTCACGGGAACTTGGACTCTCACACGTCTAAAATCGTTGTTGGGTACACAGCACTTCTTCGAATTCAGGAAATCCCGGGTTAAAATCTCGGCACTTAGGTCAGCTCTTTTGACAGACGTTTTCTTGGCTTTCATTAGTTCCGCACACTAAATTCCATGAGTGTGTACCACGTCAAATTAAGCCAAAACCTATTCCTTCCTCCTTCCTTCCTTCCTTCCTTCCTTCCTTCCTTCTTCCCTCCCTCCCTCCCTTCCGTCCTTCCTTCCACACTGTTTATATTTCATTAGGCTTCTTATCGTTCGACGAGATGCGCCTATAGACTGACCTAAAGACATCATCGTTAATTATGACACAAGCAATAAAAATCTGGCCTCTCATTCTAAGTGTAGAACGTGCAGAGATTTTTTGTACTATCTAAAGCTTAAAACTGGTTTTTAATTAACTTAATGGGACACAGATAAATGTGGGTAATGTGTCCTAAGTAGACCGGAACGTTAAATAAATAAAACTCCATGACTAATTCCAATTAATGTTTAGAATTTGTCACATTAGTTGTTTAAGTGCTCACATAAATTCACCTGGTTAATGTGTTATTTACGTCCATTATAATGTTATATCAGCATCGGCAGCTGCTGCAGGCTTTGAGTCGGTTTGGTCTATAGGTTATGAGTCTTGGTCAGTAATTTGCAAATGCAGAGTGCCTCCGGGCCATGACATACCCTTCCCTTAGCCCAAATATACATAATTTTAATAACAGTTTACATTAGGTATGTGTGTTTAAAGTCAACTTTACAAGTATATAAATTTTAGTTAAATAAATTCGCTTAATATTTACTACTTTGATCTGTGCATAACAATACACGCCCATAATATTCTCATTTATAAGAGTAAAATATTTTGTAATGTGACGATAATTTCGTATGTATTGCCTGCAGCTTGATATGTCAGTTTCTTTCTTTAAATGTCTTTCGCTTTTTCACAGTGTCAGAGTGGGAAGGTGAGGTTCTTGAGCTAAGCCGCATTAGTCGACTCGATATGGGCGCCTACCTGTGTATTGCCTCCAACGGCGTCCCGCCCACAGTCAGCAAGAGGATCAAAGTGAGCGTCGACTGTAAGTACCAGCTCCATGTTGTATCGTTACATGACTGAAGGCATCAGTCCTGGCCGTTTAAGAGACTGTAACATGTACATAAACGTTGCGTAACTCACGCGGGATCCTGCGTCTCAAGTCCAGTACATACCAGACCGAAAAGTGACGATAAAAGCCCTCACTCTAACTTTAGGCCTATGTTATTTTTACAGTACCTGAATGGTTGGTAATCAGCAGTACTGCTTCTTCTTCGAAAGTGTTCGTTTTCGAATCTCTGCACGTATGGCGGGAACCCTCCGTAAGTGTTCAGGGATTTTCTGTGCTTATTATAAATGATGACTCGCGAGTGAACGGGAGGGAAGCTGCCATGATCCCCCTCAAATCATCATACATAATAAATTTTCCATTCAAATTTTTATAACTAATTTTGATGAAAAATTTTGTTTAATAAAAAAAGGCACGATTATAAACGATAGTTTCCTTGCATAGATTAGATTGCTCTAAATGCCACTATTGCTGAGTCGTGTTTTAATTGTCCATACTTTTTAAATCTACTTGGCATAGTAATGCATGTGGGACAGGCGACCGGCCGTCAGAACCAATCATTCTACGTGCGTCTTAAGTTTGCATTTGAACCGGTGTACGTAAACTTGCAAGCAATACGCTATAAAGTTTGGCCAAGGAATCGATAACAACTTTAGAAATTGCCGTCGGAATTAATCTTCTCAGGGATGTCTGCTGGCCAGAGTAGTGGATTGGAGGAAACAAGAACGAGAGGATGTGCAAGACTTATAATATTCAGAAACTAGAGAAGGCACCTTGCATGTCAATGGCTGGCATTGTTGTCTGCTCTTGGATTTTATCGAAAACGCTGATGAATACTGAAGTCCTATACGTTTATAATCACGTACTCTAAATGCTAGACGTTAAAGTGTTGTGTAATGCTAGTAAGGTAATTTATAATAAAGAGACATAAAGAGAAAATATTTCTGGAAAAGTTCGTAATCGATATGTATTTCTCACTATTTACAAACCCGCAAATCTGTTACTGTATGCACTAGGCTCCAGCCTGAGCAGTTATCTTCACCCTCTAAGTGAAACTACTGCAGCTTATTAAACGTAGAAAGAAATTAAACGTAGAAACAAATTAAACGTAGAAACAAATTAAGTCACTACAATTACAGGAAATAGACCTGAATCTTCAAGTAGTACCAGCGATGTGTAAATTTTCTTGTTATTTTATGTAGCCACATGTTGCCTTTATAAAGAGAAGAATTATGATTACTTACATAAGATATTCTGCTACCTGTTCGGTTATTACAAGTGCTTCCTTTGCGCTTGTGTGGTAACCTTGCTACACATCATAATAACCACTTCCTCGAAATTTCAGTTTCTTTCTCAATAAAACTCTCTGTTCTACATAAAATAATCGCTATTAAAAACATATTGAAGACTAAAGTCTTCTGACATGTGGTGCCATGTTGACTGGTTACTGACGTTTCGAAGGATCGTAGCATCTTCAGGAATTCCGTAACTCCTTGCCAGTTGACGTTGTGTGAGGCCCCATAGAATTGAATCTTCAGCAACATCACTGTTCCAACTCACACCACTCAAGTCTGAACACACTGTTTTGTACATGGCAAATCCTCTGGTCTGTAACTTCTAAGACCCAACCTGTACTAGTTCGCTTTTTTGTCAGACTCGACTCTATGCTTCTGCAAATAATGCACATTACCTTTACTTCCTCAAATTCTATAGACGTACCAAACTCACGTCGTAGTTTCCTAATCGGTGTTCTTTTCTGTAATCTTCTTCTTCCAATTTTTATTATCCTCCGCACCCCTCGCTTTCAGATCATAAATTGAGAGAATAAACTTCGCGTCTCCCCATCAGGGTGGCTTACTCAAATAACAGCAGATCTCCTGTACATAAAAATCGGTTTTTAGTATAACCTGAAAGACGAAAATTAACATTCTTAAAAACTCGTCGATATATGTAAAATATGATTAAAATGCTGAACTTCGTCCTTCTTTATAGTATTTTTTACAAATTGGCTCTTGTGTTATAAGTTCAGAATATATTTTAGTTTGAAATGGAAGGGCATTGCTCCTGGCATAGTGATACACTCACAAAATGGGTTAACAATTAGTAAACTCCACCACTGTGTTTTGCTAGAGCTAAGATAGGCCTAAATGTGGCATAAATTTAGAAACACATGACGGAGAAACAATGAACAATTTTGACGACAGCGACTCAGTAAACCAAAACTGGCCAGAACCGGTATTCTTCAATACTTTGCATTCATTACCATTGCTTGGTCAGTATTTTAACTACAGGAACCGCCAGGATTCCTTAAATTTCTCCTTATCTTGACTTTGCCCTAGACCATGTTTTTCTTTATTAGACGAGTATACCACCGTTCTCTTAAGACATAATTTCGGATTGTTCTCCCATCTGCACATAGATATCTCAGGTTGTCTCTTCCATTTAAGCCATCGGTCTCCTTATTTCTATTTATTTCTTTTCTATTTTCCACCCATGTCATCCTGCTTAAATGTACCACCCTCATGATTTCTGCGTGTAGGAAACTAAAAAGTTATTTTCACGTCGTTCTTTCAGTATCCCGTTACTTCATCTCTTTCAGGCACAAACACACCTTTGTTTACCCACTCTCAGTTACCTTTAGGCAGCAGGTTGCGAGGCCATACAAAGCAAAATGTAACGTGTAATTTCGTGAAGTGTATTATAATGCTCAAGTTTATAGATAGTAACTGGGATACTTTAAAGATTTTAGGCCTATAATAAACTTTTATTTGTTACCGTCGCCGAATTTCAAGCAGAACTAAGGAAAATTGTAAGAATTGCAGGTTACCACTATGCGGAAACCATTTTTATGGGTTTCAAGTGCCATGTAATTGCGAATTACGTACCTACGAAGGGCCAAATAAAACAACTGAAGAGGCTAGATCTTTTAAGTCGGTTCACCAATTAATGTGTTTTTTTGTCTTGTTACCATCACTTGAGGCTTAAGAGGTTGCGTTAAGATTTCGGCATCTTTTGTAGAGGTACTGAAGTCAGAAAGACTTTCGTTATGAGAAGAAAATGAAATACATTTCTTCTCCAAGAGAAGCTATAAGAAAACAAGTGAACTAAACGGTCTCTTGCCAGAGGGTGTTGGCTAAATGATCATTCAAGTAGTCATTTGTTTTAACTTGCGTTATTCCTGCCAGTCTCCGTGACGACCCCTCCTCCTCGTTCATCTTCTTCCGTGCTGTGTTCCTATAACAACTGCTAACACAATGAGATGGTAAATGCTTACAATTTTACATCATGTTATTGCAGCCTGTACAGAACTGAAACGTATAGTCTTTTCGTAAATGCGCCAGAAATAGTGGCATGCTCATTTGTTAATTTTATTCTCTACCACAGCAAGTGAACAAATACGTGGACGGAAGTGTAACTGCTCACTGCAGCTTTTGACTAGTTCTTTCTGTTAAGGGTGTATCATGTTCTCTGAGCCGACATATACGCTATAAATTTCGAAAGTATTTGCGCGAGTAAATTTCACTATTTTCTTTCAAAAAAAATCCAATAAAGAGTAAAGGCTGAGTTACTACACTGCATGAAATTTACCGTGTTTAGAGGATTTCTTTATATCAAAGTGGCGTAAAATTATATTTTACTTGAAGAAATGAGGCCAATACTTCTTTAAGGTACTACAAAATGCAGCGCGATATAAGACATTTTCCGGAAGCGAAAGACGGCTTTCGGCTCTGTAGGTAATCCGCAAGTATGGCAATGAAGCAGCCACAGTAAGATTTTCTGCTTTGCAAAAGTTTAAAATTGACTCTAAATTTGGCAAATATTTATAAAGGCACAAGCAAAGTGAGAATTTTTACTTGAAGAGCTAGAAGCTGTGAACGGATACTCAGGAGTTTTGGTTACTGAAGCAACAAAAGAAATTTTTATGGCTGGCTGTTACATGAATGGTGTCTGACTGTACCGAAATGCTGACTCCTGTGTGGATCACTTGCCCGCTTGATAATTGTAAATCTGAGGGGAAAATACTGACTGCCAAATACGGTACTGCTCGACGAAAATGTATCATCACACTCAACGCCGTTTTACTTCAAAAATTAATGTTCAGATTTTCTATTCAAGTGACGGTAATACGTAATTATTTACATGTAAACAGACATCACTTGGCGAAAATTACGAATCTTTTCGACATTGTGCCACTGCGTACATCACAAGTCTTCTGATGTCGAAGATTTGATGTCCTACATATCTCCTCATGTACTTACATACACTTTACTGTATGCTAGCGGGGGTTTATTTAACGTTGCGTGCTGGGCATTAATTTGTAAGTATAAAGGAACTCCCAGTGGAAGATATAAAAGAAGAAATTAAACAAAAATAAATGCAAACTCTTAGCAAAGCGATACTTTGCATGTCTTTATTGAAAATTTGAAACATTTTATTTTTCCTCTTATGTTTTGTGTCTCTTTTGTATTCATCCGAAACGTAGTTACTTACGAAAGACCGCGGCTCTTACATTCTATGCCTAACTGTTGTATTGTTTAACTAGGAGCAGAGAAGCAGAAGGTCATAGCTAGTAAACATCCAACTGCTTCCACTAGCAAAAAGCCTGTCTTTTGTTTCACAGAAGCTTTCGGCGTCTAACACGAAGTGGGGGAACAACTGGCAACAACAATTTGACAGAATTTTTAAGAAAAATATTACTTTGTTAAAGACATTACACTTCTTCCAGGAAAAGTTACCTAACCAATAACAAGGCGTTGCTCTGTTCAAACCCCGTAAACAGGCGTGTGGGGAAAAGGTCTTTCTCTCCACTCTATCATCATTAATTCAGCAGACAGTGTATTATTTAAGATCTGATATATTGTGGACTGTAGTTAAATAGTATCACTTCGAGAGAATTGTGCCTGGAGGCAGTATGTCCCTTCGAAACACGTGCAGCCACCTGCGAGGTTTAATGGTGTCGCTGAAGACCACAGTATGAAACCTCCCCACCGCAGAAACCTTATCAAGGAGTTGCCTGGTTTCAGCTATCTTTTTGGCGGCCCTGTTTCTTTATTCGGCCCAGATTCTTGGCTGGGTGAATACAAATGTTTTCATAACCGGCAGAAGTCGACTTCGATGATTTTGCTGATTTTGATCAAACAATGCGGATGTTGGAAAAAACTGAGATATTTCTGGAATCTTATAAATGCGAATTAAGAAAATGTCACGGGCTGGGTTTTATAGCGAACTTAAATCTCAGAGTTACCAATAACTATATTTCATTATACAATGCATTTAGACATATAGAAACGTAGTTATATGTAAACGGTAGAAAAAGAACCAACTATAATATTTGAGTGTTTAAATATTTATGAATTTTGCCAACTGACACAGGAATAATTATTATGATTATTGTAATTTATACTATTATAAGAAGAAGTTGGATGTTTTATCTCCTAATTTCCCTATCCGATAACATGTTGTAATACCGGATTTCTCCTACCTTACCATCCCTCATTTCTCGTACTATGTTACGCTCTGCAAATCCATTCAGCGAAATAAATGTGACTTCTACTTGGTAAAGTATTGGTTTTGATCCACTGCACACCATGTTAATATTTAGACTGGTACATAAAATCATATCTAAAAATAGAAAGGCTAAATTGAATCAAAAACTAAGAGGCAATAACATGAGTTATGATAATACAGTATATCTGAGGCACAGAGACTGCCCTTATTTTAACATCCTGCTGGTAGAAGCAAGCAAAACAACACTGGGATCAGGCAGACTGCGGTGTTACACCTAATCCCATTTCAGAAGGGCAAAGTGTTGTCACATCTAAAGAGCCTTTCTCTTTTTTCCCGGTCTGATCGAAAAAGACGTTAAACCATGGCCTCTCCGCTGGCTAGATAAAACCGAAAGAGGCAACAGTGTACTTCATTATCTCCGAATACACTTCATTTTAGGAATCGGTGGACGGCTTCAAGGTATTTAATGCTATTTTCATACCGGGACACAAATTTTAAATCCATGTTGCAGCACTTTCAGTCATCACTGCCGTGGTTGTTATTTCATTTCTGGATATCGAAGGAGTCAAAAACAGCAGTACATTAGCCCTTTCACACTTCTGCATAAATGGTGGCAACTTCAGCCTTGTTACAGACAGACACTCAAGTAAAGCAGCTGTTTGCAAACAGTTCTCTCACCACAAAGACAAGTGCGCTGGAATCGTGAGAAGAGAGAACTCAGAACGTCAGTGGAAAGGGATTAAATCAACAACGATAAAGGAACTTGCCTTTACTTTTGAAATAGAGTGCCTCATGAAGAATAACAGCCTTACTTCGCCTTACTAATAAAATAACCTCGCCAGCAAGCCGAAGCGTAGCAGGGCCGTACAGAAACGCTTAGTGATAATTTTGTGTACAATGTTAGTAAGGCTGTAATTAGCCGAGATTTGTGTTAATACATGAATGAAACAAAACATGAAGCAAAAGTGTTTAAAACGTAACATACTGGTGACTGCGTGCATATATCGCCATTTTTAGACAATTTCGAACTGTCGGCTCCACATGTCAGAATACAGTAGTGAGAACAGAGTAGCAAATCACAGACGTAATATGATCAGTCGGTCTCAAAGTAACGGCTCGAAACACCAGCGATATGGTTCCTTAGACGTGTTAGCTAAACAATGCAAACAAGTTTCAAAGTGTAAATTACAGGCCGGTTTGTTATACAACATGGCGAAAACGATCGCCGTCACTGCGAAGTATACCTGATACGAGAGACGTCTCTACAATAACACAGTTGCTTCATATGCAAACGACATGCAGTCGGAATATTATGTAAACACCCCGAGAAATGTTTGTTATGGAGAGGCAGAACCCCACTTATTAATCCGGCTCTTCTTGGTTTGCTCTTGTCATTAAATTAAGCTCTTGAAACTTGTAAAAACATGAATTACTGTTTCTCATTGTGAGATTTAAATATGGCACTAGGGCGGAATAGAAGTGTTGAAGGGATACAGAACTCGACTAGAAATTCACCTCCCTCATTTTCTGTGGAAAAGGATGAAATTACGATCGAGGGGGCGAGTTTCAACACTGAAACCATGTCGACAGTTTCGCTGGTGGAGAGGGTGCGGGACGATACGATTAGCGAGAGGAAAGGATGGAAAGGGGCTGAGGGATGAGTGATTGCTGTTATTGCTTGTAAACGCTAAGCGCTTCCATAATGTGTCAGGTCTGCTAATTTTCGTCGATATATCACCCTTTATAGCTAGATGGCAGTAACGCATGCTGTGCATAAAAATCATGCATATGACTGCCGCAGAAATTCAAACACCTTGTCTTCAAACTATTAATTAATGTAATGGAAAATATTATTCTAAGAAGAAGAGTATAATTTAGCACACTAAATCACTACAACAGGAGTAACTCATAGAAATTTCGCAATGAAACTCGATGCATGAATGATATCTTTGCACCATCTAAAATCTAAACATATAAAGTAATTTTACCTGCTATGTTATGACTGCGGCACTTGGTCTCATTTCAAACAGGCTACAGTTGTGTGTGTATGAGGACCAGATTCTAAGAAAGACAAGATGTAAGCCCATGAGATACAAATTAGAAACTGCCTCGATAAAGTGAAATAAACAGGGGCATCTTAATGTGTACTCTTTAAGCAGTGTTGCAAGTGTCAATAAATAATGAAAGCAGAGATGGACAGGACACGTAGAAGATATGGAAGACCGAAAATTTAATACAGATTCCCGATTATGGAAGCTGAAAGGTCATATTTATGCACCTGTGTATATAATATTATATGGAACACAGATAACTGCTCTTAAAGCCAACCCTCCTACTGTACGGATGTATTTTCCTACAGATCTAAAAATCAATATTATCTTTGTGACTTTATTTCATTTTATAGATAAAGTATTAATCATTCTTTTTCTCCACATTAAATTCCGGATATAAATGTAAAGATTTGCAGTTTCGTTATTACAGACCTACACACAGTGTTTCATGTGAGGCATGTACACACGCCTGGTATATCATCGTATCATATCTGATATCCTGGCTCGATTCCTCCTTCAGTTATGTTCATCAGACAAAAGATAAATAAAATTTGGAGGCATAATCAAGATTACTATTTTATATTCTGCAAAACAGTTACCACAGGAAAGTTGCATGCTGTTCCTAGTTGCTTCATACGTCACACTTTCTACACCATACATCATTTCAGATCCTAAACTGCTTAATGCTGGGGACATTTCCTCATAACAAGTGCTCTCGATCGTCTCATTACTTTTTAATTGAAGGAAATATATTGGGTAGCATCCAAAGCGTAACTTTCAACCCAAATGTCGTAAAATTGGGTCATACGATTCAAAAGTTGAAAGGAAGGTACACAGAAAAGAACACAACCTGATGATCTCACAAGACTTCTTCAGAATATTCCACTATATTTAGCTCTATCCACACAACTGTAGGGTCTATAGATTGTAACATTGTGAGGTATTTGATACCAAGGGCTCGAATTAGAACCGGGTTAAGTATCATCTGACCTGTGACATAAACTAGATTCTGGCAGGTAATCTACTCATGCAAGAGAGAAGGAAGAACTGTAAATCGTATTTTGATTCGGGTACACAATCTCTGAATTCGCAGCTCAATGATAGGTACTATTTAATCGTTTCGGAATCAGAAATGTGTTAGAAGTCTACTGGAATGTAAAGAATCACAGAAAGGTTGCGGTCAGTGTGTCAAGTAGCATCTCAGTCTCTTCACTTGTAGCAAATTTTCACAGTACAATAATATGAATTAATTTTGTTACAATGATGACAAACGCTGCTTCTCGCCACACTTTGAAGCACAGGGCTTATGTCAGCGTTATCTGAAAATTCAGGTTCTAGTAAAAGTATGCGTATGACGTCTTCACTCCAAAGACAACAGCGCTAAAAGTTTCAGGAAAACAACTGCTTACACTGGGAGTTACATTAATATGCTTTGTGAGCAGAATACAGAGACTGTGGACATTAAAGGCGGCACCACTGAGCCTTAAACTGTTAGAAGTGAGAACACCTGCTCACATTTCTTATTTCCGTACCCTGTCCATTTATGAATAGTTTGCATGAGACAGGGAAGTAGGTTAAGGACGACCAGTCAGGTCATGAAATGATTTTTGCTAAAATTTACACTATTTATATGAACATGTGAAGAAATTATTTGCTAAAAAGTACCAACAATAACGTACAAGTTTTACCCTATGTGACCCCAAAGTCATTAGGGGCCACCTTTACTCCTACATGTTTCGGTGGCATGTAGAGTGTAAAACTTGTGCGTTATTTTTGGTACTTTTTAGAGAATAATTCAATAAAAACGCACGATGAAAACACGTACTGAAATGTGAATAAATGTTTAAATTGAAAACCTGTAATGACCAATGCCAAAGCATGCAGTACATTATGTGTGCATCATCTTGTGCAATTCCCGAGATATTAAATTTTAGAATCTGGCATATTCATTTCCATAAGAAGCGCGGTAAATAGCAGCTAAATATTACATGTCCATTAGTGCACAACACCGAGCAGCATTCGATGGCTCTAAGTATAAAAGCTAAGCGGATTCACTAATGGAAACACTTTCAATAGTATTTTGACTATTATTTCGAACACAGATTTTCGGAACTCTGATAAAATTGTCATAAATTTGTATTGCTGCTCTTCCATTACTGCGAGAAAGAAATATGAAATCATTTATTCGATTATAATTTTTATATTTTTACAATATTAGAAAGTTGAATCCGTTTGTACATACTGGATGCATGCTTCCTATTTCAATTTATTGTCGTATATCATTGAAAACGAGTGAGATATAAACCCTAATTCAAAGTTCAAACACAAAATCAATAAACGAAAAATCTGTAACAGTACACCGTCTTACTCGTCTACACAGAAATTTACACTTCTTCTTTGATTTTATCATGTTATTTGAAAATGTAAAAGTGAAACTCACCTAAAATAGAATCCGTTAGGGACAAAAGAAAACTGGTTCACATAGGAATACATGTGGATTTGTGTTGTCTTCTCAGTATATAAGAAAGATGTTTAATAAACAATTTTACCTAGGTCATATCAATTATTTAAGAAGACGAACAATCTACGTAACAAGTAACACTGCAGCGCGTTCGTGTAAGGTTTATATCTCCTCGGCTATACTCATATCCTGATATTTCACTCGAAGAAAATTCTTTCATGATGATTTCATATCGCTATAAAAGAAAACGTACTTCAGTCTTCATGTAAAGTGTCCGATATTTTTTCTAGAATTTAAACAAATTTGGAGTTTTTTATAACAGTCCCAAATATAAAATTTCAATGAAATTCGTCCAGAGCGAGCCGTGCTGTTGCATGCGGACAAACGGACATATAGACAGACGGACGGACATGACAAAGCTAATAGGCGCCTTTCGCGACTATGCTAACTCGCCTACGAAGTCTTTGCAGCTTTAAATGTTGCTCACTTATTCCACTAACCCATCATTACCTTTCAACATATTCCCTAAGCATGTTGATGATTTTATCCCGTCTTGCCACAAGTCTGAAGTTACGCTGCAATAGAAATCGGGCTCTTGCATCCACAACCATGCGGACAGAGCCAACTCAAACACGGGATACATCTCAACTTATGAATCATCGGTTCGGCAAAATCAGTTCTTCCAGTCCTAGTTTGTTTACCTCCGTACTTTATCTATTGTATCAGCTGGTCAATGTATCATCATGGGTGTCTTTTCGAAAATTTTCAAATTTTCTACATCACTCTAAGACATGCTGTCCTGCCGTTGCTTTATCACCGTATACCTCTTTCAATAGGCTGTGAATTTTGATGAGGGAATTACTTCTTCCATGGAAAGAGAACTGCACTCTGAACTTCCTCGTAGGACTTTCTTCCACTGCCTTTAATAAGGCACACCAACCTATCTTCTGAACACCTTCTGGCTGGCAGACATAATTAATTAAAATTAATTAATTAATTAATTAATTTTGCCCCATCTGTTGCACATTTCCCCTAGGAAGAGTGCTACTTCCTACTTCGAAATGATGACCATGATTAACGTAATAATTGCAGGCTACGGAAACTTAGGCCCTACTTACTGAACATATCTGGTACATCTCTCAAAGGAATGAATGTCTAAATTTTTCAATAATTGGCGTTTGATTTGATTGTTTGCACACAGCTCTATGTTATTCCTGCAGAGAACTTTTGACTCTAATGTATACCTTAACCCTCAAAATCTCGTGAAGTACTGGCAGCACACAGAAAGATAGCCGTTGCTTTGGAACCAGGACTGGGTAATTCAGCAAGTTCAATGGGACGGGTAGGAATTTGATCAATGTGTTGAAATAATGAACTCAAAAAAATATATCTTTTTGATTCTATAAGCTTTACTATGAAGAATGCACATTAATGAAGCAGAATCTATAGATTCCAGTCAATTATTCACATGAAATATTGCATGTGAATTCATTTCTTCGCCTTCATTCCTGTTTTCCTGCTGTCCCTAAGAGTATTTCCATCCACCCACTAAAGTACCTACTCTCACGGTTGTGTAAACGTGTCCATAACTCATATTCTGCCTTTTCTAATGCGATACAAATCATCTATCATCTTTATTTGCTTGTCCTGTTTAGTTCCTCCCATGCTGTGGATCCCCCACCAGTTGGTGGGTGCACCTCTGGCCTACAGCGTGACGCTGGAGTGTTTCACTGAAGCCCACCCCACGTCGCTCAACTACTGGACGCGGGAAGACGGCCACATGATACACGAGAGTCGCAAGTACCGAGCCGAAAACACCGTGGACTCCCCACCCTACAAGACGCACATGAAACTGACCATCAGCAACATCCAGGAAAAAGACTACGGTACCTACAAGTGCGTGGCTAAGAACCCGCGGGGCGAGACGGATGGAACCATCAGGCTGTACAGTGAGTATTCTTTGTCATGGATCCTCGAATATTCTGTTAAAATTTTAAGGACTGATTTATGATGAAAGTTTTGACATAGGAAATCCCAATTTCGGTTCAGAGGCCAAATATTGCTTCATGATTTGAAAGGCGCCGTTAATGAAGTAACGATGTAGCTGGGGGCCATAGGCATCTACGATAAACGACACCTTCATTGTAATTTCCGTTTGAGTATCTTCCATAAGATGCAAGCCTGATCATTATGTAACTTACATTCAAAGTAGGCCTGTCATACTCACATATTAATTATCAATACAGAAATTTTTGTTTTCAGTATAGGAACCACCCTGCACTCGTATTAAAAAATCTCCTCATACCCTCAAAGGATCAAGTGACGTTTATACAAATATGCTCCAATATTGGAAAATCATACGCACATTTCATGGCTCTAACATCGAAATAAATTTTGTTCGACAAACACGACACAACATTTTCTGAATTTAAAACATTAAACCAAACGTCGCATTGTGAACAAGAGGGTGGTTTAGAACCTCCACAGAGGCAGTACCGAGTTTCAACAGAGAGAAGCCAGCCACAAGCTAATCACATTATTGAGCGAGCTATTTCGGCTCTCACCTTGTTCCGCCGTAAGCTCTGACTCAGGACTTCAGCATTTAGTTCTGTTTGTATCGCCCCGCCATGTGGGAATATCTTCTAAAATCCATGTGTTTGCGTAATATTTAACGGACACACCTGCAGGATGACTATTTAAGAATGAGCACATTCATAAACACAGTCCTCCTCAAGACGTGCGTGTAGCGTTGCTGGATTAATAGTACTGAAGCAAATTACAGATTGTAAAAGGACAATTTCAAGTCCGAACTCCACCGATTTCCTGTTATGAAATACTCCCGTCAGAATCTAACAATTGTGAAACACATAATCTCTGTAATTTTAATGCTAATTTGCCACAAGTTTAACATTTATTAGCTCTGTATTTTATTGTCACAGAGTGTTGATTTTTTTCCTCCATTTCTGTGAATAAACATCGATTATTTCTCCAAACATTATTAGCCGACTGATCTTTGAGTTGCAGTGTTTCTTGTGGGTCAAGAACTCAAATTTTAACAATGGGTTCCGTGAATTTTGTGCCTTGCATTTGAAAAAGCTTACAATTAGTATGATATTTGCAACAATTCCAATGTAAGCATCTTGCGCATAGAATCGAGTAACTTTCCGTAATCAGAGTTGTGGCTATAACGGCGATAGGAGAGATGTTTCCGGTTTGTAGCGTAAACTTGTTCCACGTCCAAAGGCTATTTATTTTCGTTAGTTCCATTGATATACACAGAATCAGACATCATCACGCTCGCCACACAAAACACTGTGTTGCGAACAACTTCCTTTATTTTGTAGTGCGTTAAATGCATCAAACACTATTATAAATGCCATTTTTTATTTATATGAACTCTCTTTGTTTTATTATACGGTAGATCCTCCAATTAACGGACCTCTTATGTACGGATTTCGGAAGTAACTGACGAAATCTTTTGGTTCCGAAGTTTTCGTCCGCAATGTAATGCGTGAAATTGACGGTCTTGACTGTTAATTAGCGAAGCGGCCGCTACGTGGCGGACACGGACGCGCTCTTAGTCTTTGCTGACACTGGCGTCGAGGTGGTAGTGTATTGCCCTTTTCATACCCTGGATCGTGAATTTATTATATTTATCTGAAATTTATTAAATTCTAATTAACATTCACTATAAGGTTAATCATACTTTTGTACAATATTACGTTTATGCATTTGCGTTGTACACTGAGAAAAAGCAGCATATTTGAATGGTTAAGACATCACGCCGACGTAAAAAGTAAAGCAGTCCCATTACAGGCCTGGACAGGCCCACAGGGTTCCAGGAGGTCGAGGCTCCCAGATTTCTAGACAATCGGCACATGAAGGTGGTAAGGTTGTCAGCCCTACGCACCGGCCACGTTTACCCCCCAGGAAATATTCCTGGTACTCATTTCCGTTAGAGGCTGAGTCGACCCCAGGGCCATAGTGCGACCGACAGGATTATGCCAATGAAAAATTCCACTGACACCATCGGGAATCGAACCCGCGACCTGCCGGTTTGTAGCACAGTGCCTCAACCAACTGCGCCACCGCGTGCCCCCATCACGCCGACGTAAGAGAATGAAATGTGTGTAACACATAGAGTTGTCTAAGCCGTCAACTGACATATTTCGGAGAAAAAAGTTGCTGATAAAGTGAAAAAGGAAAGTAACCTTTCATATGGTTTTTTAAGTTGAATCCGATTAATACGAATGTCGTGGGGTGAGAATATTTATCTGTAAAAATACATGAAATGTGCACAAAGCAAGCAAAATAACGAAACATAAGCTCCTTATTTGCGCCTACCCGTACGTATTCAAGCAGTCAGAGTCCTAATAGCTTTAGCTTAGCCTGTGCAGGCGAAAGTAAGGATTTTGCTGTATAAAAAATCGTAACAGCCACCTGCCAAATCAAGTTTTTTGTAAGCGAAGGAACAGATGGATCTTCCGAAACGTCGTTTCTGTTTCGTTAAGATAATGGGCAATGTCCAATAAAAATCTCTCCCATTAAAATACTAATCTGTCGTCACTTGCCTCCAAAAATAGTCGACTAAAACGCGATGAATTAGAGTCCTTGCTGATAAGCTAATTATCGCCCTGACAATAAAAATTCTCTGCATGTTATTTTGGCGTAACGCGAAGTTTCATTACAGTATTCACAACAGCCAGTCACTGCCCTATATCATGGGCAATATTTAGAATCACACCACTGATTATTCATACCAGTAACACATACATTTCCTGATACTGTTCAATGGAGTATGAATGGTATTGCGGCACACGCACGTTATGCCTGCTTTTATGGAATACATGACAGCTTTTCTGGTTGTAACGTGGGTGCCAATATGTAGAAAAGCCTCGGAACTTCCGAGGCTTTCCCATGGTTAAATTAATGCGAAGTGTTTTTGTTACGGCGCCAGACGACAGAACATCCCTCCTCTTGCTTTTACTGCGTTAACTGCGAGTTAAGAAAACCTCCAGAGATGCGTCCTTCCCTGGCTCTTCTTCTTCTTCTCCTTCTTCTTCTTCTTCTTCTTCTTCTTCTTCTCCTCCCCTCCTCCTCCTTCTTCTTCTTCTTCTTCTTCTTCTTGCTCCACCTCTTACGTTTCCCACTTCTCCCGCTACAACTCCCCCCCCCCCGCAAAAGAAAACTTTGCGTGGAACAAACTTTGATAGTGTTCCATTTTTCTTTCTGTGCGTTCATTCCTCCAATTGAGCTTATCTGGTCGTGTGTCGTCCATTCATCCCGACCGTCCTAACTGCCCGATCCTACAGCCGATATTTATTTCCCAGATACTTTCTACTCGGTAACAACTCACAAGAATCCGGTGTTGTCTCGCATCAACAAGGCTTAAGGCGCAGATAAACAGAATGGTTGCATTTCCTAGAGAATTAATCATGTCCTAAAATGTAAAACTTTATTTCCACTTTAGTGTTACCATGAGGCATGCCATTATTTATGCGTTTAATTCTGGTGGCCCACCTTCAGATCTGGGGCACCTGTGAAGGATTTATCTGGGATAGATTTATCTATTAATGAGCCGTTTTGCAATTTCTAAACACTATTATTCTATTCATCCTCATCCCTGGTTTCAGAGACAGGCTCTTCCAGCCAGAATTTTGCTGTAATATATTAGGTTTTTAGATGGTATTTCTGATATGACACCTGGCTGTTATTTTAGTAGAAAAATTAATTTTAATTTAAAGTTTCACCATAAAAACTTTACTATTATCTCACACAAATATGGTTTACCCTAGCATAAATAATAAATAAATAAATATAAATAATAATAAATAAATATTCTTCTATTAATGACACACTTAATATAGCTGGTTTTTATTTCGGTGTTATCTAATGGGTAAACACCTGAACATTTTTTGTGTAACTATAGAGTACCATGAAAACAATTTTTCGGAGCCACTGAACTAAACCTTTTCTCCAAAAATGTGAATCCTTCAGTTCACTGAATTCCTTCACTGTTAAGTAAACAATGTTAATAATCAAAGAGTGATGGTAGCCTTGAGCGTCTGCAGCTCGGACAATAAGCCAACTCTTTATCATTTCTGATAGCTACATAGAATTCCACGGTACACTGTATTTGTGGTAGCAGTGGGATCCGTTTTTCAAGTATTTCAGTTTTCCCTGTAAGTCACCTTGGTTGCAGTATTCTGCAACGTGCTGCTCTAGTGTTACTCTGGTCTCAAGCCTTTGGCAGATCCTGCTGCTGAAGATGGAGATAAGGTGATGGATGCTAACGACGTACATTTATTTATAGTCGATTAATGCCCACCGTAACTTTTCTAGTATCTGAGACATCAACTGTCGTTTAGGTTCCTTAGTAAACTCAAAGTGCCTTCAGGTAAACGAAGGTCTTGAAAGTTTCCAAACCTTATATAATCTTGTCCTCCCAGCCTGGCAAAAGCTACATAGGACCACAGCCCCCTTGCGTCATTTTGTACGTGTGCGTGTTTGTAACGAATGCCTTTATCAAATCTCAATTTTTAAATCAATAAATTTAGGTTGTTACCAGTTAATTAATTGTATCAAGATTTTATAAGCATTAATTAAATAATTTACCTGTGTGTTTAATCTGAATACAATTGCACTTAACAAGAATGTACAAGAACTTTGCCACACAGAACCTTGCATGAAGAAATAAACATTTACTGACTTTACAGTATATTTTGTCCCTATACCACGTCACTTTTTATGAGAGTATATCAGACAGAGTATAGAGTGTAGTATAAAATAGAGTAAAAGACAATTAAAATTTGTGTGAATATGCTTCGACCGATCCAGGCCATTCTCAGGGCAGCAATTTACGAATATACATCCGGAGAGATACAGAAGCCTTTACATTGCTGGCGATTTGCCTTTACATTGCTGGCGATTTATTTAAGTACATATTTTCGGTAATAAAGTGGAACTATGTCTGACAACGTAAAGGCCTCTATACATTAGAGTATGTAGAGATCGTTCCCCTGAGGATGGCCTGGATTGGCTGAAACACGTAGCAGCAAGTTTTAGTACTAGTATACTGTATTTTTAGCATATTTTTTACTCTGTTAGTTTAGCGTTATAAACGGACATTTACTGTTCGGGCCGGACTACCAAAAATCAGTCCCAAAGACAGGTGTGAAGTTCTGTTAGAACGCAAGTTATGAAAAAATGACAAGAATATCTAATGCTAATGCTGTTACTAATTGTGCTTTTGTGTTTGAAACACACATTTATTTTTATGCTTTCTACCAGGGTTTTCGAAATAGGGCCCGCGGGCCACATGGGGCTTTCCAGGTTGTGTCGTGCGGGCAGCGACCACATTTGTATATTATGCATATGATATTAAAATACCTAATAACATAGGAGGTTAAGTGAACCACTCACTGTGATCTTTACACCTGCGGCTTGCAAATGAATCCGGTATAAAAGTTGTGGCGCTTTGCCAATAAGCGTTGGAGGCCCTTGCTTTAAACAATTACCAGAATACACTAAATTTCAGATCACATGGCGATATTATCAACCAGTCAATTTCTAAACGTGCCTATCTTATTTTACATAATCATTCTTCCATTCAAACTCTCGTGGCACGTCTGGCAAATCTAGCGACACACCGGTTGATCACCACTGGCCTGCAGTGTTAAAATACTCCGATACTAAATTGATGTTCGTCACGGGATCGCATCGTGGACAGTTACGTGAAATATGCCCCTTGCATAAATCGACGCATAAAAAGATCCCAGCTAAGCTAAAAGCAACACTTCTTACCCAGAAAAAGCTGTAAAGACAACGTGGGTTTAATGGAGCTGCCTCAGTTTAAACGCTCCCCGTCGGAGGCATGGGCATGACAGAACTACCAAGTAGAATACTTTCCAGATTTTCTTCAAAGGCCTACACAAAACAGTACAAACCACAGAGTTTTGTAGGGGGACGTAGTATATTTACGTTAGGATATGAAGTTAAACTGCAGTTATACGTTCGCGGGGATCCGTACTGTACGGCACCTAATTGCTCGAGAACTAAGACGTTGCTATGACGACCGCAACCTGAGAGTCAAGGGACTGCTGCGCGGTTCTTTATGCTTGCTCCGGCGGCCGTCACAACAATGTTGTGGGCATGCTGCTTAACGGGCCGTGCCGCGCTGCGTATGGCTCAATGCACAAATTCTCAACAACCAGTCATGAAATATTCTTTTCCTCCTATATAGTATGTACAGGCCAGTCATCGATGGAGATGTGCTAATATTTTGTGAAATCCTCCAACAATAAACTTTCTTCTAATGCATGAGAAGTATTATCCTACATACGAAACCTCAGCAAAAATACTGAAAGAAAATATTTGTACGAAATCGTTGTATTAGATTTGTCTCTGGTATCTTAAGGACAGAGTAAGTAAACTGACAGTTCCAACACAAAAATAATTCCCATGTAGCACATAAAATGCAGCGAGATATTCATTTTAATTTCTCTACACAGTCTACATTTATTTCAAAATTTCAGCTTTAAAATCCTTGTTCAATATCTAAATATTTCTAAACTGTTATAACTTCGACTGTATTTCACTGCTGTTTTCTACGGTTAATAGTCATAGAGGTAAATGATAAGGCGATTTTAATACAAGAAAGTGATTAGTAACGTGTACGTCATCACGTTTAACTCTGAAAGAGAACACAGAAAGACAAAGAAAAACAAATAAATTCTATGTACCATAAGTACCTTTTAAATTCCTATTCGCGTCGTTTAATAGGCTGTTTTTTTAAACAAAACTTCAGCCAGACATTCTGTAAAATGTACCTTGAAACGTGGAACAGAATTAACCGACACAGTTTCGTGGCATACTTTATTCCCTGGTACAGCATTCTAAATTCGCCTTAGATTATATTACTTTATATTTTATTGTTTTTATCAAGTAAAATTTTCCTAGTTTCTCGGAAATCTGCATTAACTCAGAATGTCCAATAGTTTCGGTCTCCACTTTCTTCAGCCTCGTTGTGTCATGAAAAAGTGACACGTGTATACTGTTCACTATTGCTGAAGTATGGTGTATTGGTGTACATGCTGTTCAAGACATATGGTGTACTGGTCTGTACACTCTTCACCCCAGTAAGCAGAAGAGTTCTGGTGTACTGCTGCACAATGCTATTCACTTTTGACGGTGGTTATAGCTAAGTAGAGGCGTCTTTTTCGTATGAAATTTCCGTTCTAAGTGTTTCAATTCAATGACTTTTGTTTTCGCAGAGTGCATTAAATTTACGTGGCCAGTTCCTTTACGTGAAAGTGAGATATATATTATCAATCTATGATGCTGTATTATTGACTAATTTATTATAATCTTCTGTCAAACACAACTGATTTCCCTTACGTGTTACTCAAAACTATTGTACTCGACATATTGTGAAATATTTGGTTCATTCTCGAAGTTTCATGTACAGAAAATTACTAGGGTTTTAGGGTATGCGAGTGCTATGAGTAAGTACATACTACAAGAATTGAACTTTAAGCTTGCATATATTTTGTATATTATGGTGAGAAATGAAATATTGAGTTACAAAGTGCTTTGTCACTAATTTTTGTTATAATATACTGACTACTTCATAGATTGCACCAAACTTCAGGATCTAATTATTAGAGTCATGTTGTATCAACATAGTCTCTTTTACCAACAGTTACATTGCTTGAAGCATTTTTATATTTCAAGACACTACGTGACACTGCACGTCATCACTTCTTAAAAACCAACCTCACCCTTACTTCCACGTCTGACAAATATTACAAACACTACTCCATAGCAGTTTCCCTTGAAAACTTCAGGATTATACGTACATAGAAGTGGAGGTCATTTTTAACATAAACCAGTGTAACATAACTTAAAATTGATATTCTTTGATATTATCTAATTAAAATATATTTATTTTTCCGTGTTGGTACATAACTACATAAGACAACACACCTAACCCGGTAACAAAACTAAAAATTTGTTTCTCCGTTTTGTGGTAGTACCTGGTGTGACTTAATTGATGCCTTTTTTTGTACTCTTATCAGATACTTGTGCAGCACGTCGAGACTCACTGGACAATTATGCAAATTTGTTAATAAAACCAACTACTGCACTATTATATTTGTATAATCTCCGACATGTTTCGGTCGTAGATATTCGGCGATCCTCAGGGAGAATATTTTTTCTTGACAAAGCAGCTTATGGTACATTAGTGCTTATTAATATGTACATTTACAATCACTGTCTCATGTTAAGAGTTTATGTTAAAATCGTTGTTGGTATACATAAAAAGCGGTTAAAATCTATTAAAATCTGTCTCCAAATATCCTGTCATCAGCATGTGGGGAGAACCCAGATTATATTCGCGTTGTGTATATCACAAGTGCCAAATCTGTAGATTCTCCCTGAAGGTGGCCGAATAGTTACAGCCGAAACATGGCCGAGAATGTACAAATGTAATTGTGCAGTAGTTGGATTTGTTAATAAACCTGCATAATAGTTAACTGCACGGAAAGTGTACAACATTAAAAATCACTGGACAATTTTCCTTTGCCGTGTTTGCTGTCAGATACGCATTTCTTTTTAATTTTAGTGTAAGATAAAACATGTGTGTTGTAAAAAGCTTTCGGTTAAAGACACTTACTTACATTAAAATTCTCTTAGCGATGTAACGGCTGAAAACGCAGCATATGTTGATATAGCATTTTTGCATGAAACGTCTTTAACATCCTGAAGTTTGGTACACCTTAAGCGAAACGCTGTCTATGCTATACAAATAAGCTCATATTTCTGTCTCTCAATGCTATCACTAATCACATACGACCAACGTGCTGTAAATCTGCAATAGTCGTCTAAAGGCACAAGCACTGAATTTGAACCAGCTTGCTCGGAAGTGTCAAATATAATAAAACGAGTAACAGTTAAGGAAGAGATTTATTTGATGAAAGGTTACGCCTATTATCAATTAAACTTCAGATGTCAAAGACCTGTTCAGTCACTATAACGCGAAGTGTTGTTAACATTTAAGGGAGCGAAACGTACAGTGATTTCAAAGTACTTTGCTTTATGCCACATTTGAATGAGTACTTCGCCCTGGCAAACTAGTGCAAGGCGATCTCCTCTTGCATGACAGGAGTGCAGATCATAACAGATATCTGACAGAGTTTTCATTTTCGGTATTAGTACCAGTGGTTACAACTCCGAAATTTTGCAGAAAAGAAGCTTACGATAACCTGTAACTGACGGTATCGTAGAATGGAGCTATTTCCAAAAAGGTCGTGCATGTTAAATTTGAGGGAACAAGAACATGATGGATTCCATATAACTGTTAAGCCTATTAATGACTTTACATTTTTAAGTTCTGTTGTTACAACAGAAGCAACCCTTTTTGTGGAATAATAAAACCACGTATAAAAACTGCTCTTCATTTTGATGAGTAGTCACCTTGCCGTTTGGAAATATCTCTCTAAATGCATTTTTCGTGTACTTGAATCAGCCGGCTTTATAAATACTATTTTAGAAAAGTCCTTTCAACATGTCATCAATTCCGGTAAACCTTAGTTGAGCTAAAATATACTTTCTTGTCTTTCTACACGTCAAGTGTCCTTTTTATTTACAGTTTATATTCAGTAACTTTAATCGTAATGTCATGTAGTACTGCTAGCTCAGCGCAAAATTAAAGTACTCTTAGGAACACCAACGGTTGTCATCGCATGTCTGCTGAATGTAGGTCGTGTCTTATTTCCGTCTGTCCATACTTCCGATATTATAAATTAACAGAGTATAACTACGGTGTACTTGAACAACATGACCCACATACCGAAACGTTCCCCCAAACTTGAAATAGCCTCTCCATGAATCGATCCGCTCTCTCATTCAGCTGCACATATCGTTTGCCCCCACTAGTTCGAGGCGTGCTGTCGCCAACAATAGCAACCTGAATTTAACATATATGTGTATATATGTGTACATGTTCTTCTGTTGCACTGTAAAATATTTCTTTTCTCGAACACCCTTAGCACCGAGCGATATCTTATGACTCAATGACGAGTTTTTATGCATAGAATTCAACGGGCAGGCACGGACAATGTTCGATTAGTTTAATGGGCTGAAACCCCTATGTCTAGGGGCATAATTTTGTGTATTACTTTTTATAAACTGAAAGACGAGTCACAGGGTCATAAAAAACGAGAGATGATAGAAGAAACGAACAAAAGCGTGGAAGATCTTAGAAAGGCTAAAAATATGAAGAAGCAAGAAAACAAAGTCCCGGACTAAAAGTCCGGGCCGTTGTTATATTTGGTGATAAATCATCCTTTGCGACAAAGTCTTCGTCTTCTTCTGCCTCTGCGTTTAGATGCACCCCCCCCCTCCCCCACTGTTCTCCTCAGTTTAAATGTATCAATGGCAGTCTGTCGCTTGAACCCAATCACTCATCCTATGCTTCCGGGGCGGCCATCAAATTCTAAAGAAGCTAAAAATGATACTCAAGGTGTAATAAAGCACGCTAATGGCATCATCAGTTACTGAATGGTTATTCTCGCCTCGTAAGGTGTTCGAACTCACCATACAAAAGGATGCATCGGATTTAAATACAAGAGCATTAAGTATAAAATTCACAGATGTCTTGCGTATAAGAGAAACATAGTATCGTAAAGAAATCAAGGGGCCGTACTTCCAATAAATGCTTGTAAGCAAACGTGTTAAGGATTGTAATGACTAGGCTGTACATTATGAATATTTTATTTCCCAGTAGAAAGTTTTATGCATAATTTACACTAGAAGATATTTCAAAATGATTTACAAGTAACATACACAACTTTAATATTTGCACAACTCTTACGTTGGTACGCAATATTAGAGCAGTAACTTTTTCACGTCTATAAGCGTTCTTTTTGCTAAAGTTACCATTACTATCTGCAGTGTTTCACTGCTTAAAGAGACTAACTTAAAATAAATAAGAATATTCGCCGCCAAGCTCTCATTTCATATTCCACAACGTCTGCCTTGGTAGGAGACTCGTTACTACTCGTACCTGTAGTAGACTACATTAAGTCACTGTCACTTGGAACAAAATAAATGCCGGCTCCGACTCAACTCAACGTTTCTAACGCACAGCAATACCTCTTCTCCTTAATGCATACACAAATTTAGGCCCACAATTCTGAACTTGATTAAAATATGCATGATGTCTGTCAATTGTTCCATGAACAGAATGAAAATTGTTTTTAAAAGACGTTAAACTTCTAATTATACAGGTAGGTTAATACGCAGAATAACTACTCTATTTTTGTACCAAGAACGAGACACTCTAAATACAGCACTTAGAGAAAATACATTTGGAAGGGATATGACGTGGCATAACACATCATTAAATGTAAATAACACTCAATTAAATATTACAGAAAATGGCAAAATATTTATGCTACAACGTGAATTTATCTCGACGTCACACGATTTCTCTTCTCGCGATAGGCATACACAGTAGGTCTGTAACGGTAGGTTGGCAAATGCAATCGATATCTGCATACGTGGAGAAACAAACCGACGCAGAGGAGATATTTACTGAAACGTAATCACTAACATAGATTTTCCTTTAATAATTGGATTCAGTTTCCTTCCACATTCATTGGCTTCTATGCGAAATGGATATCCTTTTCTATTATGTAAGAAATGTGAGAAGTGTCTAACGTATATTCTAATGAGAAGGACTTGAATTACCCTTTCCCTTAAATGCTAAATTTCTTGTAACGTCAACATCTTTTTTTCCGTGAAACAATATCTAATGCTTTTAATACATCTGAAAACTACGAAGTACGCAGTAGCATATTTGGAATTTCTCGATATTTCAATACTGAAACCAGAAAAGAAGGGTTCACTTGGGAATCGTAGGCATAAATGGAAAGACGACTTTTAATAGTCCGCAAAGAAATAGCATTTTAGGGTCTAGGTTAGATCCAAGTGCTTTAGGACAAGGCTCAGATGCGGGCTCGCGTGAATTAGGAAAGGAACTTACAGGTTCCAAAAAGAGATCACCTGAGCGTCTTACCAACTTCTCCATGAAATTTGTTAATCTCGTGTTTATTATTTTTTTTTTATTTAATCCCCACTTCAAGAGCGAGGCTTTGCTCTCGAAAGATTGTAGCTTAGTATTTAAGTGCATTTGTTTTACTGTTGATACGAGGTAGGAGCGGTAATAAATTTCACTAAATTTTGTTATATTCTTTTAGATGTGGATGCAGTCCGAACTTATATTCTTATCATAGTAACAAAATGGACAAAATATAAAGCTTCTTTTATACGAAATTAAGAAAAAAAAACCTTTAACAATATTAATGTCTTTTGGGATATTATACACTTCTGACCGGAGGAATATAATGCCTCATCTTCTGGCCCTAACTGACACTAAAGAAGGAGGCATTATGGTCGTCCGAAGTGTCCATAACTAAATAATAAACACCAACTAATGCACTAAAATATTTTAGTGCATTAGTTGGTGTTTATCATTCTGTATGATACAGTGCACGGACATGGAACACATTAAATTTGTCCATAAATATTTGCCACTGATCAAAAACACGATCCTAGAAGACATTATCTTCATCAACACCACTGGGATAAGCGGCAATATTGCAAGAAATTTTAAGTTATAGATGAGGTATAAAATAAAATCCTAAGGGAAGTAAGCAGCTTGCGAGTGATCAGGAAAACAGTTCTACGTGGAAGTGACAGACAAAACAAAACGGAACACAGAACATTTCATAATGAAACTTTACTATTTGTTCCTCTCAGGAATGGTACTGTGGTCAAGAAACGTCAGGTTGCTGGGTCTTGTAGAACACAAAATATTACAGTTACATACCAATTACACTTGCAGACTCAGGAGGACAAATTAGTCACAAGACTGAGACGGAAGTTGGGTGTTGATATTCAAATGGGCCTCACAGGTGTAGCCCTTAAAAGTGTCCAATTGAACGGAATTGATGGAATAAAGACCTTTCACGAAGGGGAAGGAAATGTCTGCTGTTCAAGAAAGAATTTCTGTGTCATGACGATTGCTTATCCTGTCAAGAAATTCCACTCCTCGTACGGAAACTGAAAAGTTATTACTTTCTGTACAGCTTCTCGTCACAGATCTGTGAGTATCTGGCTCGAACCCTTTCCGACAAGAACAACAAATCCGTGCTGTTAGCGAATATTATTCTCTTCTAGTGATGTTCTCGGAAAAAACTCTCTTATGATTCTCTTATTTCTCTCATATGAGCTACAGTCTTCGACTGCTTTATCGACTTTAGTAATCCAGCAGTATTTTGCGAAGGACAAATTTATGAATTTCATGTTTATGCCTCTACATACAGATTCCTGTTTTCTTGTCTTAGGTTCAGACAATCTCTTCAACTGAATTTAAGTCTGAGTATATTTTCTTCCCTGATTATGGGAGACCAAATGTTACACTCTTACAAAATTCATACATAAATATTTATTTTCTTTAATACAGTATATATTTTTATTTGGAAGAAGCGAATTCCTCGATCATGTTAGTAAATAAAGCTCCTATAGGCTCAAACACGCAGTTCTGCAAACTGGTTATTTATTCCGTAATTAAATTAATTACTTAAAAATGAAAGTCGACGGCTTACCGTTGACTGCCTGCTGGTTCGGAACCACTGAAAACGTTTAAAATTGCATAGACTGAATGAATTAAATAAAATAGAACATTGTATATACAACGAAAGACTGAGGCAAAGTAAAAAATAATAAGTTACAATCCTAATATTTTCATCTAAATAAATTTCTGGCCCCATTTTCATAACCTCACGCCAAGTTTAACTCTTCGCTGAGAGCATACGCACGTGACAGAAAATTCTAATCACTGATTTATTGAAACCGGCCTCAGTGACGACCTATCTGTTAGAGCTGTCAGCTCTTTTGACACATTTTGACACTTTCTATGGTACTCCAAGTGTTTCCAGGTTAGAAGTGTTTCTGTTGGTCTGCATTTTGTTGCTTCCGAGAGCATAAGATAAAACAAAATAGGACATAACATATGAAGAGTTTCCGTTATGGCAAATCAACAGTAGAAATTACATCGTACATTAATTTTCTAAGATAATTATTGTTTACAAAAAACAACACAAAATATTTTGATTATGCCATATCAAATATTGACCCAAATTAAGTTCCGTATAAAAATAGTGAAAATTTAAAATAATAACAAATAACAGAGGAACTGGATGGTCATTTACAATCTTCAAATTGCGGTTTCACTTACTAACACGCAAAAGACGTGCCAAATGTTAGCCTCTAATACTAATCATCTAGACAACGTAATTAGCTCCTTAAGACGCTTAATTTTTCCTACTCCCTTTTCACTTACTTCCTTTCTTTAAGGTTTGTGTCATTGTGGCTTATAATATCCTCTATTTTTGTTGAAGGTAACCAAGGGTTCGGAGTAACCTGCTGCCTCGATCTTCGGTTTTCTACCCATATTCGCCTAACCGTCTTATTACTGACTCCTCTGAGCATTTCCTTTGTAGGTTTGCACTATAATATCTAGCAACGAACAGCAGGACTGGATCTTAATGATAGGGTTAAAATATATATATATTTGCTGTTTGCTTTTATGAGACGCTGGGAAGCAGCCTTCGTGTTTTATGGGGTTAGCTAATATCATGGACGATTGATTCGCTTAGACTCAAGATCACCACTGCCTTCCTAATCGAAAATATTCTAGCTCGGTGGTTCTTATGGTTTTCTCCAGCCATTTCAAACAAATGCTATCATGCTGTTCACCATCCCATTATTCATAGCCCTTTTGATGGGAAACTGTTCTAAGACAGACCATATGCTCTTATAACACAATGGAGCGAAAATGTGGGAGGTATTTAACCTTTCTGTGCTGTGAACGAGATACGTGCCTTTGAAAAAATCATTCTCAGGATCCCTTGTTTTGTGAAATTATAACCGGTTACTCTGGAGGGTTGTTTCGTGATTTTCTTCAGTCCATTGAGGGAAATTATTTTTCATTTTTCCAATTCATCTCTCACAAACATTTTCTTCTAATTTGATCATCAAGCGTCGACAAAAAAAAAGAAAAGCTTTCGTGCAATTTTTCATTTTTTATTTTCCCTTACGACTCAAATTCCTATGCCCGTGTAACAGAATTTGCATTTTTTCCACTCATATTTTTGACGATATAAGGATAAAAAGGAATTTTTATAATTCTTCAATGGAAATTTACTGCACGTTTCTAGATCGAAAGCTAGGTAGATAACAAGAGTAATACATTTCAATCTGTTTTGTAAACGGTGGAATCAAAAGATGATTTATCAAATTAAGTTTTACCCCTTCAAAGGGTAAAAATTACCTTATATACCACCAGTTTTAATATTAAAATATGCATCATTTCGTCCACAGAGTGCATTCTTGTGATATCTATAGTTATCAGAACGTACAGGAATTGTTTTCCTATACTGAATTTTATAGCCGAGAAGGGCCGCCTTTACTGCTCGGTACGAGCTGAAACTTTAAGTACATTTGGGGTTAATCTTAGTCTTCAACTGTTTCAATATTAAATATTCACTTTACGGAAATAATAATGTACTTTAATACATTGGCTGGGGCCGCGGTGGCGCTGTTGGTTGAGGCACTGGCCTACAAACCGGAAGGTCGCGGGTTCGATTCCCGATGGTTTAAGTGGATTTTTTCATTGGCATAATCCTGTTGGTCGCACTCTGACCCTGGGGTCGACTCAGCCTCTGACAGAAATGAGTACCAGGAATACTTCCTGGGGGAGGGGGCGGGGGTCAAAGCGGCCGGTGCCTATGGCTGACAACCTACCACTTTCATGTGCCGACTGTCTAGAAATCTGGGAGCCTCGACCTCGTGGGACCCTTGTGGGCCTGCTCAGGCCTGTAATGGGACTGCTTTACCTTTTTAATACATTGGGTACACATATAACTAGCAGGCATCTTTCTTTTCACATTAAATTCTCTTTCCAAATAAATGCGTGCCTCTACTTCCAGGTGGGCACTGAGCTTATCCGAAATTTTGTAACCCTGTGTACCAGATCTCAATATAAAAGGCACTAGATATTCCATTATTTTGTGAGACTAATCACACTCCGTTAATTTTAAAATAGAAAGTAAAGTAAACGACATAAGACTGGACGAAAAGTGTCATGAAGGGAATCTAATATTTTCTGCTGCTTAAATACATAACGCTATGCCAGAAATATGATTTCATTTTCTTCACGAACCCATAACATTATAGAGACGGGGACAGCAAGAGCGGCAAAGCTGTGCTGTTAAACCCAAGGTGCTGATAACACCACACAAACACACACGCGACAGGGCCATAGGTTTGCAGCTCTCTGGTTTGCTTGGCCTTCCAGAATCTAATACATTATGTAAGACACAACAAGAGGCCTTTATAATCCCAAGTAAAATACACACACACATACACAGAGGAAGCCCTGTAACTCCTGTCGCCCGAAACCAACTGAACCCACCAAGGTAACCCCAACATCTAGCAACCAAACCCATCTACTCAACACCACTATCTAACTTCTTCCGTACTCATTCTTATTCTTCTACCTTCTTCATCTTCCTTTCCATGGCCCAAACCCTAGTCTGACGACCCAGAACACGCTCTGCAACCTCCAAACCTTTTTGGAAACCAGCACCCCCATCCCACGTAACGTGACAGCTTTCCCGAAGTAACACCCTGTTCAACACGTGTCGTTGCCATAGAAACTCCCCTTCCTAAGCCACCTTCTAACCCCCGCTGGTTCTACTTGTCACCATTCTTCACTAGCAAGTCGTTACCGCAGACTGTCAAATTCCTGTCTTGGGAAAGGGGGATGGACGCCTATTGGTACTAAAGTGCGACCGACAAGAGTGCTAATGTCATTCAATTAAACATGGCAGCTTCGCTTCCTCCACTTTCCGTTCTGGCTTAAATCCCTTTTTATTAAGGATACTTCCGAATTAGCAACAGCAGTGGCGGTTTATTCACGCTTTGCGCCTTTTTATTGAAAGATACTTGAAAAAAAGTGACTTCAAATTATAATCACTAAAAACCACGGAGTATCATGAAACTAGACTCTTAGAGACACAACTTTTTCTTTGTTTTTCAACATCTCATATTTGACTTGAGTATTTTGTTTATGCTATATTTATGGAATATATACAGGTTTATATTTAATTATTTGTTTATTTTCGACATCATTACTGCAGAGCTTCGGACGTTAGGAAGACTAGACGGTGTTGAATTTGAATGGCTGTGGAAGCAACGTGGGGACTTCACGGACATGTGACTGGAAGCTGTGGCGACACTGGGAGTAACATTAGATACGACAGCCGGGTTGACGGCCGAGATGTAACCACGCTTTCTCGCACGCAAAGCAGGACTGTTTTTCGCAGTTTTAGATCCTGCCTCTTCGCGCTACAATATGCAGTCGAATCTCTCCATGGGTGAATACTTAGTAAAATAAAACTTTTTCCCTTTCACGGTAATTTTAATACCTGCTTTTGGGAAATCACAAATTATAGTAACTGTTGGGAAATCGCGATTGGTGTTTCTTTTACTCCTCTTGCCACTAAGACCAAAGGGTCGAATTTCTTAGCGTCGTATCTTGCATATAAGTATTAAATGAACCAAAAATGAGAGGCTTCAGTTGGGTGCTCAAAATGATGTAGATTTATTTACCAGAGTTATTGTTGAATTTAAATTCATGTTATATTACCTATGGCTGTTAGATTCTAAACGTGTGTTCAGGTTTGTTTCAAAACTTCATAGTATAAATGCCTTCTAAATGTCACAAAAGCCCATTTCTGGCGCTCTGGTTAAACACGCTATTTCGGCATTCAAAAGACAATGAGGCTAATTCTGTTCAGAAAAATACCCGCTGCCACGTTATAGTAGATGGTACATTTAGTTACCATTGTGCTCTGAAGGGTTAATTTATCGTCATTAATGCTTATACACCCAAGACACAAGCGTGTCTTATCTATGTGTCACTTGCAGCAAAACACGTTAAAGTTACTGAAGGAACCAAAACCCCCACGGATCCTGCAACCTGTGTGATAGTGAAGTTGTTCTTCCTGCCTCCTTTTCTTGTCTTACCTCTCCCCTTGCCTGGAATGTCGTGAACTTCTTACAGAAAATGCAGAAATCTTTGAAGAGACTGCTTAATTAACTACTTCGGGCACGGCATTATCTGCCTGCACCATTTCTACAACGGGCTATGGCGCAATTTTCCGTCAGGAATATATGAGTAACTCGAAAGAGGTATAGAGTAATAACCCGAAGGATCAACATCCCCAACATCAAAGGTTGCCACTGGAAGCAGCCATTAACAGATTCCAGCCACTTCCCATCCTCAAGACCTGTCATCATAAAACTCATCTGTATAACACTACAATATCATCTACAGAACGAAAATTTAAGAGGTTTTCCATATTAAATTTTTGTATGCATTTCTTCTTTTCTTGTCCTAGTCACATTTCCAGCTCACCTTGTAACATTGTTAGTAGTACCATCTGAAATGAAGATAATCATCAATTAATGGAAATCATAAATCAGTGATACTGAACTGTTCATTGGTATGTTTATGAGATACGGTTTCAGCTGGTCGCGGTAAATTCTTTTAAAAAAAATTTGTTTGTTACACGGTAAGAACATTTAGCTATGAAAGAATAATCGGTGTAAATATAAAATTGCAATTCCTGTGATTGGGTGTCGTGACTAAAATTAGGCAGCTCGTAGGAGACTGCAACAATTCATTCAAAGATGGATTCGAAGACTACGAACAAACATAGAAATTCCATCTATGTTTTTGTTGCTGCTTATAAATGCGTAATAACAGCATATGTTCCCCATTTCTCCTAGGAAGATAATAAAGAGATTTCTAAACTTAAACTAAATTTAAACTCAAATTAATGTGGCCAGCATAATTTTCACTCATCTCGATCTACTCTGACTCATAACTTATAGCTTTATATAAAATAAATATTTATTTCTTTAATGGCCCATTCTACGAAAACAGGGATATAAAGTGCAATATAGAGAAAACTAACAATTACAAGATTTTATAATAATTCGTAATTAAATTGAAGTAAAGTCTACATTTATGTCGCTAAAGTTGTTAATTGGTTCTTTTGGTTCTATCAGCACAGGAGGGTAGTTTTTACTAACTAACTAACTAACTCCATGGAGCAGAGGCCTTCTTGAGAAGCTAACAGTTTATCAGCTAGTCAAGAAATTCCCCGCATTTTATGGAACCCGAAGGTTCATTACCGCATTCACAAGAGCCCGCCACCTGTCCCTATCCTGAGCCAGATCAATCCAGTTCATGTCCTCCCATCCCACTTCCCGAATGTCCATCTTAATATTATCCTCCCATCTACGCCTGGGTCTCCCAAGTGGTCGCCTTCCCTCGGGTCTCCCCACCAAAATCCGGTATGCACCTCTCTCCTCCCCCATACGTGCCACATGCCCCGCCCATCTCAGTCTTCTCGATTTGATTACCCGAATAATATTTGGTGATGAGTACAGGTCATTAAGTTCCTCGTTATGTAGTCTTCTCCACTCCCCTGTCGCCTCGTCCCTCTTAGGCCCAAATATCCTCCTCAGCACCCTATTCTCGAACACCCTCAGTCTTTGTTCCTCCCTCAGTGTGAGAGACCAAGTTTCGCATCCATACAGAACAACAGGTAAAATTATAGTTCTGTATACCCTAATCTTTGTGTTTTTGGATAGCAACCTGGAGGACAAAAGATTCTGCACCGAATGATAGCAAGCATTCCCCGACTTCAATCTGCTCTTAATTTCTTCATGAATGGAGTTTCGATTCGTTAGGGTTGCTCCCAAATATTTGAATTCTTCCACCCTTTCAAAGGATTTATTATCTATATTTATGTTGTGATTGTGTCCTGCATTCTGATTTCGAGACATGACCATGTACTTAGTTTTCTCAGCATTTACTTCTAGACCAATCTCCTTACTAGCAATAATTAAATCTCCTGCATTTTTCTTTATGCTATGTACGCTTCCGCCCAATATATTAACATCATCAGCATAAACCAGAAGCTGATGTGTACCATTCAATTTCAAGCCCTCCTGGTTTGCCTGAACCCTCCTAATGGCATATTCTAAAGCAAAGTTGAAAAGCAATGGCGACAGAGCATCCCCTTGTTTCAAGCCATTCTTAATAGGGAACGTGTCAGACAGATGTTTGCCTACCCGAACTCTGCTATATGTTTCACTTAGGCACATTTTTATTAACCTTACTAGTTTCATGGGGATACCGAACTCAATGAGAATATTATACAAGACCTCCCGCCTAACTGAATCATAGGCTTTCTTGAAGTCTATAAATAGCTGATGAACTGCCTCATTGTATTCCCATTTTTTCTCAAGTATTTGACGAATGCTGAATATATGATCAGTGGTTGACCTGTTACGTCGAAATCCACACTGATGATCCCCAATAATTTCCTCTGCATATGGAGTTAACCTTGACAAAAGGATGTTGGATAGAATTTTGTACGTAGTCGGCAAAAGTGATATGCCTCGATAGTTATTGCAATCTGTCTTATCACCCTTTTTATAAATAGGCACAATGACCGACTCCTTCCATTCCTCAGGCAATTCCTCCTTATTCCAAATAGAAATAATAAGTTTATGGATTTCAGACCGAATAATCCTACCCCCTGCTTTAATCAATTCTGCTGGAATCTGATCAATACCTGGTGATTTGTGGCTTTTTAGTTTTCCAATAGCCATCTCAACCTCAAAGGCACTGGGCTCAGGCACTAGTGGCTCTGCTGTGTGTACTTCAATCTGCCTAACATCATTAACCCCGTGTATATTCAACAGCTGGGAGAAATGATTCCTCCACCTAGCCAAAATACTGTGGGAGTCTGCAACCAGGTCACCCTTCTCATCCTTTACTACATTACTTCTAGGCTGGTACCCCCTCTTAAACTCATTGATACCCCTATACAAGTCTCTTATATTCTTCTTCTTACTGTTTGTTTCAATTTCATTAATTTTAGCTTTCAGATATTCCTTCTTTTTGTGCCTGAAATGTCTACTAGCTTCACGTCTTACGTTGTGCAGATTATCTCCATTATTTTGGTTTGGATTCTGTAACCACTGAATTTTAGCCTGCTTCCTTTTATCTAAAAATTCTGCACATTCTGCATCAAACCATGGTTTATGCTGCTTCCGTTCGTGTAGACCTAGACTCTCTTGAGCCGAGATTTTGATATTCTCTTTAATGTTTTCCCAAGCCCTATTCATGTCCTCACTAACATTTAAGTTTTCCAGAGCTGCAAACCTGTTTGAGATCTTAAGCTGATACTGTTTCCTAGCCTCTAGTTCACTTAGCTTCTTGAGATTAAATCTCTCTACATCAAACTTCTGTGCTGCTTGTTTACTTACTGCCAGTCTTTCCCTAACTTTCGCAACCACCAGATAGTGATCAGTATCACAGTCAGCTCCCCTGAAAGATCGCACATCGAGTATACTGGAATTCCGTCTCCTATCTATCAATATGTGATCGATTTGATTGTGAGTCTTCCCATCAGGAGAGGTCCAGGTGTATTTATGAATATTTCGGTGCGGAAACATAGTGCTCTTAACAACTAGATTCTTTGATGTGGCAAAGTTTACTACTCTAACACCATTATCGTTGCTATCCTGATGTAAACTCTCATTCCCAATAGTCGGTTTGAAAATATCCTCTCTCCCCACTTTTGCATTAAAATCTCCTAACAGAATTTTCATATGGTATTTAGGAAAATGATCAAAAACCCCTTCTAATTCCTCATAGAAGCTGTCCTTTGAATCATCACCCTTCTCTTCCGTTGGTGCATGCGCATTCAGAACAATGATATTACACCAGCGGCCTCTCAGCACTATGTATGACATCCTAGCACTAACAAACTCCACTCTCTTGATTGCTGATACCATTCTCTGGTGCACAAAAAAACCTGTTCCCAATTGATGATTTTCCTGCCCTTTGCCATAGAAAAAAGTATACTCCCCGGCTCTTACAGTCCCTTCTTTGTCCCACCTAACCTCCTGTACACCCACTAAATCTAACTTGTACTTAGCTAATTCCCTGGCCACTGTCGTAAGTGACCCTGGCCTATACATGCTCCTCACATTCCATGTTCCAAAACTCATATCCTTTTTCCGTAGCTGGGGTCGTACCAAAGAATCGGTCCAGGTCCGAGGCTTTGTAGGCTGTTTCGTAACATCATAATTTTTTACGGTGAGGAGTTGTTAGCACCTCGCCCAACCCCCAAGCTGGAGGACCACCCCTTGTCGGCTGTCCGCGACTGCTTATTCAATGTATTCGCAGCTACCCTCCATACCTGGAGGCCGTTCCTCCATCCGCAACCCGAGGACGCGCCATGCCGTGGTGACAGGGACCCACTTAACATGGGGTAGTTTTTACTATCTTTGGTTATTACTAACAACATGGAATGCTCCCAGCTTTATACTTTCTCATGAAAAGTGTATATGAGAAATATCGGAGTCGGAGAAGGAAGATAAAATAATACAACTTTCTATTCGCGAATGTGGGGATGCTTATTGCAGAAGAAAAGTGGACTGTATTCCAACGAAGATCAATTTTATTGCTTGTGTTAACACCATGAGAATATTTACAAGATTGACATAAAGTCTACTGTTATATTTATTTATTTTTCACACCTCCGAATTATGTTCAGCAGTTACTAGTAATTCGCGAATTAAGATAGTTTTGGGTAAAAATATAAGTAAAGTAAATAATATGCAATTTTTCAAGTGTCGGGAACGTTCTACGACCTGTTCTTCCTGCCCTTACTTCGGTATGGCTTTATCTAACTCTTCAGCGAAATTATTAACCGTCTCAGTAGTACTAGAGTGCTGACTGACTGAGGAATCGAACATCAAAAGGATTTTTCTTAAATAATGCTTAGATTAGTCGTAGAAATACAATTTTAATGCAGACTCTCTGCCTTCTATCCGTATTTATACTCCTGTGGGCCAAACCCACGTTACCCTCATGTTGATATCCTATGGGTCTCTTTCTGCACATGGGACGAGGTGGTTTAAGTGAATATCAACGCGCTGCTCTCGACCCCAGGGCACTCGAACTGTTTCTAATTGTGGGACGGACAGAGAGTAAGTGGCACTTGCCGCCCTGCACACTACTAGTTGACATGGACCTAAGTCTGTGGCCTTTAACTAGCTTAGTTCAGCACAATATCAATAAATGAGTTTTTGCGTCGGCACGAAACAAATAATGATTAGATCATGCGCTGTGTTTTCCTTGAATAACTTATAACCCATTTTGTTTCTGTATTTGAAACATCCCTAAGCACTTACTTTAAAAGACTGTTCGTGACGATTAAAAGTACATTGTGTTCGATTTTTTATTATGCTGTCAGCAGCCTAACAGTATCAAATCCGATTACGTGGAACAGAAACTGGCAGGCAAAACGCTGAAAAAAAAAAGCTGCTGCTAGTCTAAAATTGTCTGACCTCGACTGAACTCGATACGAGCGTCTGTGCAAATCACATGGTTCTACTTTTGCACCATTTTCGTGAATAGGTATCAGTTTAACCCCCTTTGACTCATTTCGATTAGAGTTCTTTACCTCTTACGTCAGGTCTCATGTGATCGTTTGTTCTATACGGTACGATGATATTATTCAAATAAACATGCGCAATATGTTCCAAAATATTAAAGCGTATATTTTTTAAAGGTGTTAAAAGTTTCCCTATACGTTCAAATTAAGTTTCCTATATTTCCAGCACGCTTTCTAGGAATTTAAATAAGTATTTTATGTTACTTTTTCATTGCAATAGTAATTAATTGCCATAATTGTGAAATTAATACAATAAACAAGGGGTGGAAATGGAAAGGCTGAAACGAAATCTGTCGAGTTGTAGGTCACGTGTATCGAGACAAAATCAGCATTCAAAGAAACTGAAAAGACCTGTAAGTAATAAGCTTATGAAGATCGCAGACCAGAAAACAACTGACACGAAAAACCGGCACGCGTTAACTGTGATGTGCATTTCGATAAGCCATGAATTACCTAGCGGAGTAACGTAGAAATTTCGAAGCTCGGAGAAACAGGTGGGAAAACAACTTGGAACAGCATAGACCGCCCTTCTTTTGCAAAGGGGCTATAAGAAAATTTCCAAACCCTGCGCGAACCTCAAGTCAATTCTTAAGGTGCAGTGAAGTTCTGTTTGAGAATTCTCTAAAATTACAACGAGTAGGCCGAAAAAACCGTATCAATAATATTTGAGTTCGTGCATGTGTGCATACACTAATGTCTTATGCGAATTTTGTGTGCTTTAGACTTCCACATTCTTCGTTTATTCTACGCACTGTATAAAAAATGTAGGCACATTGCGGTGTCTTAGATTATGACGATGATCTTGCAATTCCGCATGCATGTATACAATTTGCAGCAATTTTCGATAACATGCAGATACATGTCATCACTTTCTTTGCGACGTAGATGTTCTTATTTTCTTTCTGAAGTCATATACCTTCCACAGTTTTATCTTCTTGAAGTCCCGTTTCTCTAGACATACACTTACAAGACGAGTGCGAAAAAATGTTCCATTCCTCGCCAAGGTCTCTCACTTTCGAGTCTTACAAAGTCTCCCAGCAAATAGGTAACTGTTCCAAGATCCACATACCCTGAGAATAAGGACGTAACATCTGCACGCACCATGGCGCTACGTACGTAGATTTTGTGCTTCTTCTCTGAAAATTATTTTACACACAGCTTAACACCATCATTCTTTTCGCACATCACCAAAATATTTCACAATTAACTGCCTGAATAATGTGCTGTGTATTTGGTAAACATAGTTTTCATACTCTTATTTCTTTTGTGAGCGTTCCTATCTGTTTCAGTATATCCAGTCTTGATGGACAGATACTTGTATGTATTTAAACTTTTAATCCTTCTGGAAATACGCAATATTCGTGTGCCCAAAGTTATTCTGACTCCTATGATGATGTCTGTTGTAGCGTATTGTTAGACACTACGTTTGCTATTCGCAGATTTGGCAAGGAGCTGTTGCTCGAATATTTTAGCTTCCGTTAAAAAAATGACGCCTGAAGTTGAATTAATCATATTTAATATATCCAGTTCCTATACTTTACAGAAAGACCGTCTGTGCATCACAAAGACGAGTCGGTTAAGGCTGTTTATTCTGAGAATAATAGAAATCACAAATACACGTTGTGAGTAAAAAACGAAGCTTTGAAATTTTAAAGCCTGTGTTGCGTATAGGGAGCAGAACTTTCTAAACTTTAATCGAAAATACAGTTATATTTCTGAAATATTAAGAGGAGCCTTGAAAATGCAGTTCACTCAACAGTTCTAGTCAGACAAAACCACAAATATACCAGCTCTTTCACCATTACACATCACCACCACCACTGTCAATTCCTACAATATTTAATTCCACTTACTTTGCTCTTTCCACGAAGACCATGTTGCCTCTAGGCCTCTAATTCTACATCCTTCTACACAAACATTCCTCAACGTTAGTGGAATTGCTTATCGCTGAATGACAACACGCGGTAACGTTTAAACCCAGAATCCGTCTCTTAAGTCTCTATCAAACATACATTACAAAAACTGCAATTTTCGTGGCAGTAATGACAATAAACTTAACAGTGAAAAACTCAAAGGAAACGAAATTTATGTTCTTCTGAACAGAATCTACTCAACTGGACGAAACCTTAGGCGCAACTCAAGGACCTGAAGGTTTCCACGAATTCCTAGTTTATTAACCTGCTTTATACAATTATTCTACATAGGGATATTTGGAAAATATTAAAATTACTCTGTGCTATATGTTTTGATTTTGACTTACAAAAGGAAGACGCAGATAAATTCGGTAACCGCTAAGGGTTCCCGAACCACGCTCTGAGGAACACTGTGTTATGCCATGGGTATTGAGGGACTCTTCTCCCAATCCTAGGTCAAGAAGGCTTGGAGCTTTACCTCCACATACTCCTTCCGACCTTCGTGGCATAGTGCTTAGGCACATTCGAAATATTTTTAACAATAATTTCATTGTCAGCGTCGTAATTATTACCACCGAAATTATTATTATTATTATTATTATTATTATTATTATTATATTGTGGAAATTTCTCGAGATGTGTTTAACCCTGACTTACCCTCTTCTTACCAGCTTTCCGTGAAAATATTCTGACCATAGGTAACAAAAGCCCAGTCTTGTATGTCAGTGCTACATACCCCTTTCGCTATATTTTCTGTGACGTACACTTCTTCAAATAGATCGTGTTATGGACGTAAGGACGCTGTGTTCTCTGAACCCCAAGACATCGCCACTCATCGATGGCCTCACGTGTGATCAAGCCGTGTGTTTCTGGTCCAACAGGCAACAACGGGGCGTATGACTAAAGCTAACGAACCGAGATACGAGACAGCCAGTCTACAAAATAAACAATAAAAACGACACAACGTCTAGCAAACAAACCGCGTAAGAAAAACTGATATGCTTTAAATTTCATCAGAATTCACAGCACCAAATTTTCTTGAAAGTATAGGTGGACATATACATGCTTCTTTAAAACTGGAATTGATGTTCATTCTGCGTTTATCAATTTTTTTTTTGTATTTGCACTTAAAATGTCAAAAATCGCGCCCGTCTCACTACCTTAAAAGTAGAAAGAAAGAGTATTTTAAAATGTTGTTTTAAGGAAAAACATAATTAATGGCAGCCCTTTTGTGCCATTCCTTCCTAAAAGACCTTCGAATTCTGGCAGTTTGAACATGCTTTGAACGTACTTTTCTGCCCAGCATTCCCGGTTATCCAAAAGAACATTATATTCTCTGTATTTTCCTAGGCTTCACTCGCTTATCTTGGGATAAGGTTAATATTAAAATCAAAATGGATTTGGAGCATTGGTGGAGCGAGACTAACACTGGAAATCCGAAGTGTCTGGATAAAAATGTTTCTAAATATCACTTTGTACACCACAGATACTGCAAGAAATTACTCGGAAAAAATCCGAGCCCTTGCGTTGAGAGGCAGGTGACAGAGCCTGAGCCACGGTACGGTCTTTTGAGGACTGGCGTTCATTACATTGCGTGCATGTGGTGGAAGACAGTCTTTAACTCACAGAAAACATACTCGGTATTTATTATTAAGACCTAACGTTTAATGTTTATAGCAAAATAATCGGTGTATGTTATCACACCAGTACTCTGTGTCAAAACGCAGACTTTCTTCTCGCTACAGCAAGTAATATGTATTTTTACTAACAGGCTTGATACAATTAAAATTAAATAAGGGCATTTTTTCTTAGGAATAATAGACTATTTCTTATTCTGTCTGATGCGGTTTAAACTGCAGATTTGTATACACTGAGCTGCAGTGAATACGTAGGGACTTGCTGCAGGGAGGCATAACTATTTTAGGCTTCTACACACTCTACTTGTGTCTGGATTAATGTGGTTTTTAGTTGCCGCAAGCTCTAGACTTTTCGAAAATATTCTGAAAATTTTCTTCTCGGTTAGCAGAATTACAAATGAAGACCGAAACTTTGAATCACATTTTGGCGAATGGGATTCTCGTGAACATTTGTTGTTTTTACGTAAGTCTTTTGATGGATAATTTCTACGTTCGCTGACAAAATGCTTTTTGTGGACTTTGTCCATCGACTAACATTTTAGTGAAGCACGACTTTTCGGAAGCCGGCTCTGCTTCCGTCTTCAGACATGGTAAGCAGCTACTCTGGTGAACCCCTTGGATCAAACTATTCTCAGTCCACCAAAGTAGGTGCTTCCCTTGCTTGAAGACGGAAGCAGAGCCGGCTTCCGAAAGGTCGTGCTTCAATAGAAAATTACACGGTAGACGATGTCCAAAAAGGATCACGTCAGTGAGTCAAACACCATCGTCAGAGACTTACAGAATTGAATTTCTGGGTTATTTTAATGTTTGTAATTCATTTTGTTTCTTTTAGCCGTACACTCACATGTAATCTCAAAAATGTGTTTAACATTTTCCCACAACTTTTATTTAACAGTGCAACTGAACATCAGGAAATTCTTCACAGTGTGTGTCAAGTATGTTTTTGAAACGATGGTTACTGAAGACCCATATTTCAGAATTACTTCGGGTTGGTAAAGGTCAAGTAGGCCTGCTCATACGTAGTTCACCATTGCGGAAAAAGAATACACGCAGCAAATATCGCTGTAAACTTCGTACATAATTTTACCCATTTCTGTTCATTGTTTTGCCACGTGAAGTATTCGAATTGACAACCAATCAGCTGGACAGGCGTAATTTCACAGTTACATCTTTTTACGTAAATAGCATAAATATTTGAATGACAGGGTATGGTTCTTCAGCCATTCATAGTATTTTCATTTTTATGCTTATATTTTTGAAAGCCTACACGCAGCACCAATAAACGTTCCTTTTTTATGTACTTCAAGAATTAGGAGAACTTTTTAAGTGTTACAAATTTCTGTTCTATTAGGTGGGTACTAATGATTATTAAAAGGTTTCCTTATTTTATTTTGGCTTGTTAGAAACTGATTGCCAACACTTGCTGTCTGTGATATTGCTTCTTTGCACAAGTACGTATTTTACTGGATCGTTGTAGACAGATTAACATTACATAATTGTTGCTGCGTTTATTACATATATTTGACAGGTGCTCCAGCTAGGTGTCTAACTTGATTTTACTAGAAGCTCAAGGAAAAATTTTTTAATTAATTACACATTTTTCATCGAGGCCTATACTTTGTTTCGCAGATATCTAAAGTGGTATTTTTCAGACATTAATTATCCAGATTTTGACATTATTCACTGCCTATTCTATTTTCAAACATGAGTGTCCAGTACCAAAGTCCTCTTGCGTACATCTCCTCTTTTCCCTAGGTCCCTTGTATCTCATATGTACACGGTTTGCTTGACCAAAGGGATGAATTGGCTATCCCGCCTGTAATTGTCGTGCAGGAAGCCAAAGAAAGAGAGAACAGACAAAAATACATTCTGACTTCTAAAATTCTCTCTCAAAAAATGTATGTCCACGAATTGTGTTTGCAGCAAGTAATCTAACGGAATGGAAAAAAGAAAATATTTTAAGACGTTAATTGATTTGTTATTCGTGAAACGTTAGTCACAGTTTAGAGCGAAAACTTGGGGGTTTCTTTCTTATTGAACGACGTATTTTTGAATATACTGTGATAAACAATTGTTAGTTGATGTGCCGAAGCTGTAAATAAAAGAATGTTTACGTAAAACCTAGTAGACCTAAGCAAAATCAAGTTTTAAAAAAGTAAAGCCGGTACATGCGTGCCTTATGCCCACGTACACACTTTTACATCCATACTTACATGCATAAAATCACACAAAAACACACACAGAATGTTTTATAAAAGAGTTGAATCTCATTAAATTCTTCGCGCAGATTAGAGAGATGCACCTTTATGTGGATACAGCCTGGAAAACACTGCACTTACTTAAGATTCGTAAATTGATACTTGCATCAAAACATCACCATCTGTCTGCTTCAAGCCAACTGCGTGTTTTTAAACATGACCCTGTAGGCTACTATTTGAAATATATGTGACCTTATTATACATTTTAGTCCTATGTTCTAATTCTAGTTCGTGGCGTAAAAAAAATATGAATACCAACATGTGCCGCCAGCAACAAAATTTTGAGTAACACTGGATTGGGCAGTGAAGAATGAAAAAAATATATATATTCTGGTTTTCAATTACGACTAATGGAAGCTCTTTTGGTCTTTGTTTGGAACCACTGTGAAATACACGAGAAACAACACATTTTTATGACAGTTCAGTCAATTATTACGTAAAAGATCCATCTGGAACCACTGTGAAATACACGAGAAACAACACATTTTTATGACAGTTCAGTCAATTATTACGTAAAAGATCCATAACTGAAGAGTTTACGTTTCTTTCTTTAATCTGAAGAGACCACACACCTCATGCAACAAGTATGATGTACGTGTAAGTAACACCAGCTAATAAAACACTGAAAGTAACACACTTTCTGATAATAGTAACTTATGTAGAGCACTCACATTATGTAAACAAATATAGCTGCTCACAACACAGGCTTCTAACATCACCGAATTCATCCAGTGCATGTATGCATGTCTATACATTCTCTTTCCTGCACTGGTGTCACACACCTCAGCACCACACAGAGTGTTATTGCTTGTTAAGCAATTACGGTCAAGTCAACCAAGAAATTATATCTGATAAGACGTTCCTTCGTCAAAATTCGGTGGATTTAGTTACGATTTTAAATCTGTATTTTTAATATGTGTGGGACTGATTCGCCTCCATCAGAGGCGAAGGTTAAGAATGGGCGAATATTTGCTTCTTTTGTCCACATATTCCTTCATGGTTTGCAAAGGGATAAATTTACTTCTACCTTAGCCCACATTTCGATGCCTTTGTCTCGTTAGCCACAAATTTGTCTGTTTCATTCAGAGAGAGGGGGGAGTGGGAGTGTCGCACGTATGGGGAAAAGAGAAATTTATGCAAAGTACTTTGGGAAATATGAAGGAAAATTTTTCCTTCTAAGACCCAAGCTTAGATAAGAGAATAATATTAAAATTATCGTAAAGGAACAGGATGAGATGTAGTACACTAGAATTATTTGGCTCAGTACAGGGACCACTGGCGGTACCTTTTAAACACAGTCATGAATTTTCCAGTTTCGTGAAATCTGGGGAATTTCTTGGCTACGTGACGAAATACTACCCTCCCAATAAGGACGTTGCTCCTTGGAATTAAGCAGGCAGTCTATTAGTCAGTCAGTAAGTTACTTGGTTACTTAGCTGTCCACAATGCACGTCATCAACATCAGTGGGTCACAGACTTTATTCTTGTTTGGTGCATGTTTGCCAATAAAGAAGTCTTCCTAAATCATATTTATCACCATGCAGAAGACAATAAAACCAGCTAAATGGAAATTACATTTGCAAATGTCATGGCAGTATCCGTCGTCTGTTTCACTGGTTGTCTTGAATTTGGACTTTCCTGCGTGCATGGAATTGCTCGAAATTAAAAACGTTTGAATGTAAATGTTGTAATTTATTTTGTATTATTATTGTTATTATTATTATGAATGTTAGTTGATTTTATATTGCGGATTCTGCCAACTGCAAAGGCTAGTATATTCTAATTTTATTCGCAAGTGATTTGTATCTTACAGAAATATAAGTCTAATTGCCGAGACAAAGCTAAAGGTAAACTCCACTCTATATTCTGCCATGCAGGCACAGAGGAGGAATAGAAATTTAGCTCTACTCTTTCTTTAGCCTCGGCGCTAGATGGGAGTGGGTGATTAACGCCACGCCCCTTCCACTTTACCCCTAGGAATAATCGCTCGCATCATTTTGTATCTTCTTTCTCTTCATCATCATCAAATCATCATTCTCTGGAACTGCCATGTATATTTTATATATAGGAACTCACGTGAAAAACAAACTAAGAACTATATTCAAATTTAATTTATTTGAATACGTTATTCCAGAAAGAAATATGAGTCATTTTCAATAGATTTTAAAAAGACTAGGACAGACCGTTTCGAATGTTACGCGATAATCTCCAACCATATTCTTTAACCTGTGTACTGAAGCCAGAAGTAATTATTGAAAAATTCAGGCCTACGGGCCCTTCTGACACTAACATTTGCCATTCCTTTAAGTAATTTTTTGTTGTTATCTCTAGTAAAACGCTTATTACTTTGCTTGCAGTTTACTTGGGTTATATACTGCGCCGTTAGTATCGTACTGGATTTTCTGAACCCCCGGCCAAACAGAGCAAGAACTCGCAGTTGACAGGTTTGCAGGCAAGGCCATCACATCGTCAGATTTCATGCATTCTGATCTCGACTACTTTACGGACAATGGACCTTCTCGTTTCCGCGATTATATAGTTAGTTCAACAAGTCAAGATGCCACGTTTACTGCAGACAGTATCCAAGTTATTCACTTAGATTTCACTCTGCAGTACACCCAAATATGATCACGCTGGACCTCTCACGATAAATAGATTCATTTAGTTTCTTTATACATAGAAGATGTGCCCACATCCCCGCGTACGAAATCCATAGCGAACTCACAACTTTTGAAGTCATCATAGCGGTGCTGCTGAAGACCGATACCTTATGGGATTTACGTTTTTTTCTTTTTGGGATCAACTTATTTTGCTTAAAAATTTAACCTGTTGCCATTCTGCAACAATACATTCAAATAAAACCATATATTTCTATCTGTAGTATATCAACGCACAATTTTATTACATATATTTTACCAGAGTCTAATAAGTAAGGGTCGGATATTTACCCCTGGCACGCTTAATAACATGGTCCAGTAAATTTTAAAATATTCCATAATGAATTGAATCACCACGAATCTAAAAGCACCTCCAAATCCGCTGTTAGACTTTTAATAGTGTTTACTCAGGTACTCGGCTTTGTATTACTTTTCACGAATAATTTTTAAAAAGTGCAATACACGATAAAATTTCGAAAGGTACCTCTGAAACTGATTATTTCCGTATTCTTCAAATTAAAGTAACAAAACTGACTTAAGGCTAAAATTGTAATTGAAACATTATCTAGTACAAGACACCACGTACAGTCTTTCAGTAGTAATTTAAGGTTTCAGCTGCAAGAATTGAGAAAACTGCAGAGTTGTGTTTGGCAGGAAATTTTCAGTTCATATTCATATTAATAAGGATGTATAAAAATAAGCTGCTTAAATTTGTATAGCCCCTTTGGTATAAGAAACTGTAGTGTGCAGTATTTTTGTTAAAGTATGGGGGTGACATGCAAATTCTGGGCCGTACCTCAAGCAAACAGACCATTTGGCAGACTCATAAAAGCCTACTGCTTTGACCTTGCAGACTTAAACCTGATGCACATGGTAAATCCGGCAGTGACGTGTTACTGTCTCCAAAGTTTACTGCCAATTTAGCGCAGCCCATCTGCCAGGATTTAGCGGTTTCGCTGCGCTTAGGTCTTTGAGACATAGGATGAGAAATTGTGCACTGCATTAAACTGGCTCTGAACTGTTTCAGTAAAGAGCTTTAGAGAACACAAAGATAAATCTATGGGTTCCATAACAACAAACATTTGCGTAACAAGTCGAGCACATACCAAATTTTGAAAGAACAATCTGTTCCTTGGAATGAAATTTAAAGGGGCAGCCTTCATATTTCGTGTAAATTCGAGTTCCATTGAGCAGATCATTCCTTAAGAAGCAAGAGGTCACCCAAGACTTCCAGGAAATTCCCTTGCCTTTACTGAACCTGAAATTTTGTAACCATCTTCTCAAGAACCCGACAACAGCCCTTCTCACGAGCAAGCCAAACACATTCCTATTGTATTTATTTAGCACCCATTTTAATATTAGACCCATACTACGCCCAAGTGTTCCGACTGGTTTCTTCCGGTCAAGCTCTTAAACTACAAATTTTAAATACACCTTGCTTTTAATCATGTAAATAGTTCTGAAATATTCTGTACAGAAAGTTTTGGGTGCACATTCATCAGTATGTTGCTTCTGACAGAGTTTCAGTTACATTTATGCTAGCCTGTTTCATACACGTTTGTGTTCGACAAGTTAAAATAGTTTCACCCATCTGACAAAAAATATCCACTATGTAACCATGTTTTTATTTTGTTTTCTGTGGTAAGAAATCGCATGGTATATTAGTATTGATTTAACCCTTTCAGTCCTTGACAAAGAGGAAGTAATTTTTATATTTTAAGCATGAAAGTTGTCGAAAATATATTAAAATTCAGTTACTACCTCAGAATAAACACAAAACCTCTCCAATGTGGAATTATCCTCTTAGGGCTGATTGGAGAAATAATTGCTCTTTGCTCTGAGAATCAAATGTAACACATAAATAGCCTAAAAATCTTAAAGTGTTAATGCTGGAACAGGTTGTATGTATGTATAAATATTACAAAGTTTTGTTCTTTAAAGTGCTAAAGAGGCGCCGTATGAGCAAAACTATGCACAAACTAACGACGAGAAGTATACTTAACCTCCCCATGAAAACAGGTAGGCAGACATTTTTGAGGTAAAAATACGACAGGACAGAGAGACCTGGCATATTACTTCTTTCGTTACTATATTCACTAGTTTGTGGGGCAAAATTTGACAAAAATGCAAATACAGATATTGAGGTATGGTCAACACTTTTGCGTTCTGGTTTGTGACACAACGTATTTTTGCGGGTTGCTACAAACATCTCAACAGGAAAGGCAGCCGCTATTCCGTGTTGAAGGAATCTGGATTCTGAAGATCAGTATACACGGCGTCACAACCCAGAATTTCCATAATCTAAACACACCAACCTGAAAATCTCATCCCTTATACTAACATTTGAAGTTTTGAGGTAAAATATAGATTTCGCATTTCTGTGTAACGACACTGTGTAGTCTATCACGTGATTAATTACGAGATAAGAATTATTGACAGTTACTGTCAAGTTTGCAACATTTCTGGAGTTGAGTCGAAGAGGCACTTCGCCCAACATTTTGTGTGTCCCCTGACACCTCAGGCATTAGTGTTGCATGCACAAACACAAACGTACTGTTAAAACGCGAGAAGGATTCAAATGCACCTTATCACAACGTGACACTTAAGGTGTATGGGTCTGAGAAGGCTCTGGTAGTGCATTCATTACTTCATTAACGCCCGGGCCTTACCGATGTGTACGTTATCTATATAATATGGGCTCTCTAATCGACCTGTAAGACTTTTCGATTGCTGTTGATGTGAGAGCGTTCTTTATTTTCGGCTGCACTAGCACTAGCACTTACTGCTGTAGCTTACACTTGCCTGTCTCTTTTTTCTGTCTCTTTTTCTGTGCCAGCTTCCGCACCGCCCTCGACAACACCCGGGCCCACCACGACGGATCTGACCCCGAGGAAAAACCCAGGTATGAACACAACACTACACTAGGGTTCTCAAACACCCGGCCCGCCAATCGCTTGAGACCTCCTAGATATTTTAAGGCTGTCCCTTACACAAACGTTATTCTAATAATAGCATGTGGCCGGGCAAAGCATATGAGATTTCTTTAAGTGTCATGAATTAAAAATATTTTTCATCGCAGGCCACAACGTCTTATACAGGTTTGTTCACCATTTAATATAATGTGTAACATATGTTATCAGAGCAATAAGACTGAAGTAAATTTTCAAATTAGACGACAATTGTTGTTTCAGTTTCTATTATTAACATTAAGTACTTTTGTGTGTTTTCAATTTTAAACAGAACACTTAAACTTATTTTTATTAAGACTTTGTGAAGCTTGCCGTAACCTTCAAAATTAATCGTTCATTTCGCGTGCCAGTTGGGTTTGAGACCCCTGCATTACACACTGACAGTACATCACTTAAATCTTTTCTGATTCCAGTGTCTTCTTCTCCGTCAGTAGCATTGCATTTAATATACATTATAACATACGAGCCACTGAACTTTGGCACAGTGACCTTTTCCGCTCAGGATTAGAAGTTGTTACCAATCGGACAATGGCTGGGCAACCTTCTACCTTAAATTTAGGCATATCTGTAGCGACAAGGCAGGTAGGCCTACAAATTGAGATCTTTTCCCAAACAGATTACATTAGAATGACGACGACAGCAACTCAAATGAAAATCTGAGATTTCAGCAGGTCGTTGTTTAGCTGTATTTTTACTTTAATAGTGGTTACAGCAACTATGAATAACGTAAACTGGAAATTTATAGTGCCTCCTCTTCAAATGTTCACTTCTGCAGTTGGAATGGCGCTTTTTCTATCATGTGTCAAAACATTTGAAAGGGACTAGAACTTATCAGGCATTAAATATGGAAATATCTGATTGGTTATTATAAAATCCTTACAAGTACCAATTACAGAAAAAGGAATGGATTTATGGGCGGACTTAGTCCGAGAGGAATTCCTCAGTTCCGGTTCAACTTGCCTTACCCGCCGCCAATTTCACTTACAAAATGAGTGTCTGCTTTAGAGGATTGAGTTCGAGCAGCCCTCCGTGACATTTGGGTTGTCTCGGGAACAATACAAATGTGACTAACCGACATAAATATTTACACTCTTGTATATTTTATACTATGATAGATAACCACTTATACAGGATATTATGCGAAAGTAATCGATCATAAAAAGGAAAATTCTTTTGTCGCCTGCTGGTTCAAGTCGAATAGATATTAGTAAGAGCGTGGGTTTTCAAGCCCGTGGGAACAGAAAAGTCGAGAAACACGTCCCTAGAGGGAAGAAGTTCAAGCCCTGTAAGCCTGAAAATTGTATATTTGTTTATTAGCAATGCACCCAAAATATTGCTTTATGCGCTCCATTTTCTTGTCGGCCTGCTAATTCTCCGGTGCACCAGACATTACAGACATCTTATTAGCTTATGAACTCTTCTTAATTAATACATTATATATTATCCTAACAAACAAACACTGCGCTGTAACAAGTAAAGTCTTACAGGCATCACATCTTGAAACAAATACATGCGACAGGAATAGAGATGGATGGATGGATGGATAGAGTGATGTGGAGATAAATAAAGAATTAATGAAGGAAGAGGTAAGGTAGATGGAATTGCGGTAATAAGAAACACGAAAGTAAATGAGACATAAAGACAAATATGGAACCGCAAAAAAAAGGTAACCAAGATAGAAAACAAGCCTTTAAAGAGTGACACGAACTTCATTTGTAAACAAAATGTCAGTTCGTGTGTCAGAATATAATCTGTGTCCGCTGAAGCAGCAGCTGATTAATGGTGCATATAGTGAAGCAGTTAATATTTATGTTAACAGTTGTACTGGACACAATAGGCCAATTTGTGGCGAAAATGCTGAGCTTTTCTTCTTAGAACTTGTTGTGCATGGTAACCACTCAGCTTTACAGGGTCAAGACGCAAAACTTCTATTAAAGCACCTTACGTTAGAAGATATTAAAAATGTATCACTCTTCCGTGATTTGTACTTTCACCCAATAAATTCCGAGTTTCCCCAAAAAGTAAGCACAACTGTAGACTTAACTCGTTACTTTCTCGGAAATTCTCACATCATTTTCTCATTCAGTTTGCCGAAACACAAGTTCGGTTTCGGAAAGTGCAGACTCAAACGGCAGATTTTCAAAAAGTCTACCTTGATGCTTCAGATGTTTTTAATTTAACGGCGCTTGTGATGTAAGCTTTTTTGCGTCACAAACTTTAAAACATCTGTTTCAGTTGTGAACATTTCCTCTTCGTAGTTTAAGCCGTTTGTAATTTCACGCATGTGTAGTAGATTTAAGCAAACATTGCTATGTTATTCAATAACGTTGTTTGTTGACTTGATCTATGACAAAGCGTCATATGATACTATCACAGGACACATTAACACCTGTTTCCAGCGCCATGACACGAACGTGCTGATCTGCAATAAAGAGAAAGGCCATAGTTGCAAGAAAATATGAATATATTACCTTTAGTACTGTCAAGCACGTACCTAATATCAGTACTACGCAATTTTGAATATCAACAGCTATCACAAATTCCATTCTTGTTCTTCTTCCTAGATTTGCATTTGTCCTTCCCCAGAGAGGAATGTCGACTATAAGGGCGATAGACAGTGTTGAAAAGTGTCCTTATATGAAGTCGTGCAGAGCATATTATGCCTGCGATTTGGAAGCGTTCCAAAAAACCTTGAAACCTGTGTATTAATCTATTAAATTTATCTGTCTCTAATGAAGTTTCCAAAAATCCACTGTTTTAGGCGAAATTAACTCCAAACAATTCTACATCTGCATGACTTCAAAGTAATTTTTAATGTGATTTAATTTATAGTTTTCTCAAGGGCCAAAATCAACACATTTTTCATTTTCTATAGCTTTGATCAAAGCTGATAATGTCATTGTCTTGATACTAAACATGGCCACACTGTCGACTTTCTTTTATATACAATGTAGCTCAAAGTCATGTTAAAGTTTAGTAAAGTACGATTAAATTTTGGTGTACTTAATTTTAGTCATTCTACTCACAAGTAAACTGAAAAACAATATATGCATATATATATATATATATATATATATATATATATATATATATATCCAGGGCCTTTCAATGGCTTTTGCTGACTCTTGGCGTGACACGTTTATATTCTGCGAGAATTAATATGAGCTGCTGGGAAAACGTATCCTCCTTCACACACATGATATATAATGAAAAACGTCAGTATGTAAAATAACATCTTTTGACTGTGAATGTCACAAAACAGAGTCATGAAGCTGGGAACTTAGTTTGTGAAAGTTGTGACGTTGATTACAGGGCCCTGTCTTATTTCCTGCAGAGGGCTTGAGGTTCTTCAGAGCAAGGAAATTGCTACCTCCGACCATAATGCATTTCGCTACAAAAGGGGGCAGTTATCAAATATAATAATGACATAGAAATCATGTTAGATACGCTGCACTAGTTTCACACTCTTTTTTCGCAGCTTGGTTGTTATTACCCGAAAAGTTGAAATCTGCCTTCATTACTCGAATGAAATAATGAAGTAATGTGAAAAGTTAATTCAACATACACGCTTTCCGGAAACTGACTCTGTTTTGCCTTAAAACCAGACCTGAAACCAAAGAAGGCTGCTGGGACTGTGATCTTTCCCGAGGAGAGGGCAAAACGGAACCCGAGTGCTGATCTGTTCAGATAATATTTTCAAAATTCCCAGCGGCAGAATATCAGAATTTCAATAAATCTCTTCGAATTAGGCCTAGGTGACTTTCTCGTAGAATAAAATTTGTGTATTCGTAAGGTTGAAAGAGTGTGGCGGAAAATGGCACCTGTAAAATCTGTTTTAGGACCTGCAAATTTTGGGAAATCTGCGTTTCTCTAGGCGGCCCGATAATGAAAGTTTATCCTACGCACTGAATACCAGCCGCGTTAAGCTAAGCATGGGACTTAAACACTATTAGGCCTAGACCTTTAGTATCCACCAACTATCCCCGTGTGAGCCTGGACAGGCCTTTATGGGCGCAGGATATTGAGGCTCCCAGACTGTCAAGAAAATCGGACATGAAGGTGACAATGGTGTAATCCCTACGCACCGGCCGCCTTTACCTTAACAAACATCCCTCATACCCCTTTCCATTAGAGGTTGATTTGACCCCAAGGCCCTCCTGCGGCCGGAAGGATTAAGTCAATGAAGAATACCAGGGGAATCGAACCCGCGACCTCCTGGCTTGTAGCGCAGTGCGCTTTCAGTTTCAAGCTTTATTTAATCCGTATTCATTGTGCGCGTTTAATTTCCTCTGTGTGTGAATGAGATACTTAATTCGAACATCGTAAATTGTATAAAAATTTGCGTGGGGCGCTAGTCTTATCTAGAGTCGTGACAGATAAATACAGCCCATTAGTAAAATATTTGACATTCTTGCTCTAAATCTGGATTCGTTCCGAATTTTGGATAGATCACTATATATCTGCCTCTGGCTTTATATCGTGTTCGTCAGCATCTCCACGCGATGGTCTGGGAAGAACTTTTGGTTAAGAGCTCCTCCTTCCCAATCCTAACCTATATATGATTTGTAATTTTCCCGATTTATTCGACTGCTTAACAAGTTGCGCAGTCGGAAAATCGTACCTAATTTCTCTACAGCCGCCCTCAGTATTGAAATGGTAACATTCCCAATACAGAAACATCAAATGCATCTCTTTGTTGAGCTCAAGACAACTTCCAACACTGTGGCAAGAGCTATGATGCAGGTACAAAATAATTTAAACATGACACTTAATCGATCTTAACAACTGTGTCGGTAACATGAATTGGACAACCGAAATTTAATTTTCGCAAATGCCTGCCGAGAATTTTTCCAGAAATTTTCTAAATACTGTCCAGTTTCCAGCTCAAAATCACACGCTTCGCAAACGTGTCTGTATCAAATAGTCATAGCGAACTGACGTCAAGTCCACTCCAGTCGCATTTAGGTCATATTAGGCTACCTTTTTAGAATTACAAGAAATCCTTCAGTTTAGCCATAAACATAGCAAGACATATCTTCGCATGTAAATTTTCAAAAAAACTTCACATCATCTTTACGTGTAAAATATTATTTACTCATTTGTTTCTGCTGGAACTAACGTCGTAACGTTGCTGCATAACAGTCATAAATTTTGAACTTTTTGCTGTGTACGTTTTTCCAGCTCTGTCGTGTTCCTATTGCAGCTGTGTTTTCCTCTCAGATGACACAAAACATATAAAAACTTTTTCCAACTTTTTGTCTGTTTCTAATCATATTTCTGCTAACACATCTGCCGTAATTCTGCTCGTGAGAGGCAGTTTACACCCAGCAGAGCTTGTGTATTGTATAATGACTGAACAAGGGGCAAATAAATAACATTTTAAACAACATGGGCAATATGACATTATTTATATGCAAAAGTGAAGAAAAAGGTGCTTTACTTTTAATCTACGTAATTACCTGCCTTTTTCTTGCACGTTAAACCTGCCATATGGCATTCCTATTCAGCAACCAGTGCATGATTGACAGAGGAAACTTTTGTCTGCCGGTTTTGGAAAGATTAATTTTGTTGAGGTACGTTAGAGTGGTTGCGGCATATACTCGAATATTGGTATAAGTGACTTGAATATGAATTATTAGTAAAGAGATTTGGAAGATGATATTCTTTTGCCAGTTATTACCGAAGAAATACTAGAAATCCTGCAGAGCCTGTAATCATATTCAAATGTCTATACAGGACAATGAGTGGTTTATTTATTGTATATATTACGGCGATATCAGTAGATTGTACAAACTGTGAATGACGAGTTGGAAATAATTGGGAAGCAAAGGGTCTTGGTGTAGTCAAGATAATTTTCCTTTACTGCGGAAAACAAGAAGAAACTTTAGGATAGACAGCGTCCCTGCCACCCGACATTCCAACCGAACGCTTCCAAAATGGAAACCCCAGACTTTTTCCTACACCAGCCTATTCTGAAAAGGGAGCTTTTAACATTTTTTCTCATTCAAAATACTGTTTTTATCACAACTGACTTTATATTTTCCTCTTGCTTTTCAATCATCTAATACTATAATTGATGTAATGAGACAACAACAGCAAAGCGGTAATAAATATTTATCTAGTGGAATTTACAAATTGAAATGCCGCTCTTGCAATAAATTACAAGTAGGTCAGGCAAAAAGCAGCCTGAGGTAAGATTTTAGGAACACAAAAGACGTATAAGAACAAACAACCCAAAACCTCCTACGCCCTGCTTATACCAAACAACAGACTTGAATATTGTGCTGTGCAGATACTACTGATTTAATGAAACTGGCGCATAAAGGACAGCCTATGAACTGCTCAGAGAATTTTTACATCCAACCCTACCAGCATCATATAGCTTTCTGAAGGAGAGGAAAGACAGTATAGTTCTATATTTAATTTGCTTCTGATTAGATTTTGCTTCTAACCTAATACTATCATAAACTTTTGATTTCTCTTTTCAGATCGTTAGGCTACATTTGCTGGTCTGGTTATTTCTTTGTGAGGCTGTGCTTCTGGCTTACCTTCTCTTTTAGTTGTTATTACGTTTGATACGCCACTTCTTTGCAATTATTGTAAATTTACGACCGTATTTTACTCTGTGACATTTAATTTATGAAAAATGGAAGCTTTAATAGAAAATTGAGTACCAAACAACGAACAAAATGTTGAAGAGCTAAATCCTGTGTATGCAGTCACATATGGCCTACGGCTAAAACACGCATGCGCGTGCTATAAAGGATCTCACACTTGACCATTCTGTTCACGTACATAGCCCTCGCTCACACAGTGCACATCACACTCTTGATGACAGTGTTATTATGTGACTTTTGTACTCATGCTTAGTAATTCTGTTCTAATTTAGATATGTAGTTATTGTGACGTTCTGCCATCTAATTGTAATTGTAATACCTTTATAAAAATGGAACCGTACTAGGATCGAAGGTATTAGGCACAGATATCGTCCTCAAGAGCGTAACACATATAAACTTTAAGGCAGGTTATCATTATAAACAGTATTTTGAGAACTTGTAAGCTATTTTTAAATAAAAATACAATTATCTACATAACATCCAGATTTACATATATTTTAAATTACAGTTCTCTTGCTGCGAAGTCTTAAATTTGTATGTGTTATGTATTCGACACCATGTATTTTTGTGTTTATTCACACTCCTTTGTGTCTGAATCTCTGTGAAGATGGATAACCCAAATCGAAACATATACTACTCCATGGAGCAGAGGCCTTCTTGAGAAGCTAACAGTTTCTCAGCCAGTCGAGAAATTCCTCGCATTTTATGGAACCCGTAGGTCCATTATCTGTCGAAAAATGCAAAACAGATTATATAACAAAATAATATAATTATATATTTGTAACCTATACATTCATTTTTTTGGAATTTTAATATCATTGTAATTGGCATCGAGAAAATAAAAAGCACAACTTATACTGCATAATTAAAAACAACTAAAATCGTTACATTTTACCTACACAATCACTTTCATAACCCATACCCTGAAACTGATGCCTAGTTTAGTTTCAGGATACAATTTGACTACAACCCGCTTCACACAGAAGGAAGAGAGCACAGTTGGTAGTGTTACATACTGACATCTTTCAAATGGTTAGTAACACAAGGACCATATTCTGACAAAGGCAAATCTTCAAAATAAACCGACTTTTGCCGAAATAACATTCCACCAAATAAATCTGATATCTGTGTGCGCTGTGTTTTCACCAAAATAATGCGCTGGGACTGACCGAATGACTAATAAACCATTGTGGTATTCGATATTAACAGATTTGTTAGCTCAAGAAAGGCATATCTAGATCAAGTGGCTAAATGAAGATGCTTCATCAAGGGTGTCATATTACGACAGTCTGCCTGTACTGTTACAGATCAATCGTTGGACGGTGCAGGGGAGATGAACAATTCCGTGTACAGTAATCCTAGCTTGCTCAGCGGACACCTGGCAGAAAAGGGTGAGTACTGACACAATTATGTTTTTCGTTAAATAGTATTATACGCTCCCACAAAACATTCCGAAGATTAATAACCTTGTTAAGTAAATATTCAATACGGCCTTTTCTTAACGTTTACGACAAGATCACCTCTTGATATTAAATTATTCTGCCTGTCATTTCTCAGGAAATAAAGCGATAGGAGAAGGAATTCGAACACTCACTTCCATTTAGTGCCCAGGATAAAAGGCGTGGTACTTAACTTCCACACTTCCTACGCCTCAGTGTTTTGTGGTTCAGCACAGGAGCACATTTCCTTACTTAATTATTCTACCTCTGTCCTGAGTAGATCAATACTTCGCCCCCAGTAACCAGTGTCATTGCGTCTTTTATTTTAAGCTGTTCTGACTGCAATTTTCAAGCTATTGAGGCTCTATGTAATACTTTAAACAAATACAAGACAATTCGTTTGTGCAAGTGAGACTTGTGAAATCCTGAATAATAACTGTAACTTTTGAACAAAGTTGTTTCTTAAAATTGAAATTGTTTGGAACTATTTGTTAGGTTGCGAAAACCACATCATACCTGCTGTCGTATTTTATAGATTTAAAAGTTTCTTCTTTCTCCTCCACGTTTCATTAATTATACAGCAAATATTAAACTTTGGTGTGTGTCTTCTGCATTCCCTTCCTGTTTCGCATCCTCGAGGCATCTCGTATTGAGAGACGGGATTGTACAAATCGGGCCGGACAAACAGCGTGCGAACAGATGTTTGCACAGCCACGCCACTTGTTTTCCGATTTATTTTACGACTCTATCAGTAACTAGAGTAATTTTAGGGTCGATTATAGTAATGTGGGTAAATAACGAGCCTGACAGAATGTCGAAGAGACCGATCGTATCCTGATTGAAGTAATATTCTGCAGTCTGCCTGGACCTAAGAAAGAACCCACGAAGACCCTCATTTAGGATTCCGGTGTCCCGGCTTAAATTCGAACGTGTCACACTACAAATACAAGTCTAGATCTTTACTGCTATGTCAGTCTCCTATGTTAGTCACATTTGTAAATGAGATAGGCTGTAATGTCGCAGTCCATTTTAAAAGAATATTTTTGTGCGAACATCCTAAAGTATATAACCTCAGTCACTGCTTTTGACATTCAGCTAATGCAGGGCTTGTAGGAAACAATCATGTGAATAGGACGGAATTCACAATATCTTTAATGTTTTTAATTTTGATGTGTTTTATCTTTTAAACTGTTCAATTTAATAGCAGTATCAACTGCTGATTATGGTTTTCCTCAGTACTTCCATTTGGACAATAAGAAACTTGAAAGCATGAATCAGACGACTCCACTTCCGTTGTTTCCACTTCACCATTCTCAAACCTCCTCTCACATTGTTTGACTGTAAATGTCGTCTATAGCTCAGGCCGATTCGTTACTTAGCCAACACATAAAGCCCCCAACATTCTTTGATGCCGTGCCACCAGTTGGATGCGCGGTGTTCTTGTGCGTCTGCTTTTGTTTCAGTAATTTAATGAATGTGACAGATGACGCTGAGTGACCTGAAATAGCATTACCTTTATACTGGTTTCATAAAAAACCAACAAATTTTCTTCCACCCAACAGTTGTGTTACGTGTTCCACCGAAATGATCATTATAGCGAACTATCTTCTTTTACGCAAACGGATGTCAGATCACAAGCTTGATCCCAGCAATAGTGTGTCATATCTAGTATAGGGCATACTATAATACGGCGGGATAGCACCAGGACATACCTTCATAGCCAGCCACCTTACATTTTCGGACCAATGAAAATTATTAAAAGATGTGTGGGCAGAGTGTAGTGAACTACCTGTGTTATATGAATTAAGGATATTAACCCTTCAAAGACGAAGCATATCTGTTTTATATAAGGACTCAGTGCGTACCGCGCTGTAAACACTCTCCACTTCGGTTATAAAAACCAATCTCTTAATATTTTATAAGGCAAAAGTTGCTGTTTGTTCTGAGATCCGTACAAAACACATAAACGCTATGTGGGCACCACGTGGAATTTTTTAATGTTAAACCTGGTGGTATGTAAAGTAACCGCTAGGCTTTAAAAGGTTAAGTAAGTACGAAAAGGAACTTCAGAACACCCATTAGTGTGGGTTCCATACACCGAATAGAAGTGACTGGATGTTAATAATCCTAATAATGAATGTGAACAGGCTCATAAATCTTACAGAGCACAACGGAAAACGCCAAAAAATCAGCCAAGTCAAACACAACACCTACAATACAGCAGAACTGAAGAGAAAGGCAGAAAGTAGTTACTTTCCTCGTTTGTTCTCACAAAACCTGAAGGCAGAACACAATAAAATTCAAGGAAATCAGTGTTAACAGGCAGACAACTAGGGTTTTGAAAGTGGAAAGAATTATCTTTCATACTCTCCTTTTACATTTTCGTATTTGCTACGTCACGAGTATTTTAGTTGAAGTTCCAGATCGTAACATCTAAAATTTCAAATAAGCGCTTTTCTTGCGCAGTGAACCCTTCACTTTCCAATGCTTCACTGTGTTCATTTTTAGGTAGCGTAAAGTACGTTCGTAAGAACATATCAAACGTAAATTCCTAATATATTTTCGATTAGATTTATCACACCAAAATTTCTTCGAAAGCGACTGATATATAATACAAAGCTGCGAAAGCATAGAGATATTCTCTTGAGTACTTTTGAATACAAGGTTCGTAAATAGCCAAAGCTACATTCGTATCACAAGGCGATTCTATAAAACGCTCGTGCTCCATTTCAGGCGCGTATTGTACTGGTTATTTATTCACTGGGGATGTGAAAACAATGGCTCTCAGAGAAAATTTTTCATTTGGGTGCCACATTCATACAATATAGTTATTTGTTGATAGCGTACGAGTGTTAACGATTCTTTATTCATTTGGTTTCAAGGCTCATAAATAATTTACTGAGAAACTTCAATATTATGCTGTAATTTCTATATTTCAAGATGAAACGAAATGAAATGCTATTAGTACGCACCCTTTAAACAGAAATGCACCTCAAGCACACACGCACTTAAAGTGCGCTGCTAGTGATATGACAAACTGCTATAAGTTATGACATAGTGGTTCAATACTAGGAATGTTCCCGCCATAACAATACTTATTTACATGTATTCATATCAGAACTCCTACTTACATTCGCTACATGTTTCGAAAATTACTGCCATGTTCCGCAGACACACATACCAAACGTAAATTCATCTGATATAAAATAATGAAATATGAAGTGAAAAAAATCTTACTCGAATGAATGTTCAAAAAATTATTAATATTGATATATTTTATAGACGTTTAACATTACTCTTTTAGTTGCAATGTGTATACGATATGTCAAGTTCAGTAATCCAACAAATATTTTTCAACCATACCTCCTAAAATGTTATTTTATGTTATTTGTATTTAATGAAGGAAGCATTGCACTCGGACTCTTGCGTGTGCTGCCGTTGAAGACGGCAGTAATCGCCGAAACACGGAGCTAAGTTAATTGTATATTTTAATTTCAATTTAGGCCAAACACGAGAGTTACTATGAATACAACTCTGTTGTTGATTCATAAACCACAACATTACGAAACATTACGAAACAATGTGTAACTTCACATATTACAAAACCAGTTCCGTTATTGCATCACGATTTATCAGTTGACAATCCATCATCAGATATCACAGGCTACAGGCCTGCTTTATTTGCCGCTTTGTTCTCCTTGCTACATTAAGTCGACTGAATTAATGCAACAGGACGGTATATCAGCGAATCGTCTTCACTTCGCGAATGACAGAAGATGTATGGCAAGTGGGCAGAAGCGATCCTTGTCCCGTAACGTTGTGTAGAACATTCACTAACATCGAATAGCTGTAAGGAATATGATAACACAAGACAGAGAGGAAATAACACAAGACGCTGCGGGCCGAGTAAGAGAGATATATAGAGAGACAGGAATGTTTGAAAGAAAGAGGAAGAAAGTAGTAGCAAGTTCCATCTGTCCTCTCTTCTTTCTTTCAAGTTTAATGAAAAGTTCCTCCCCTCCACCACTTAGCATTAATTACGATGTTCATTTGAAATTCTCTTTCGGTTCGCTTTCTTCTCCGTTTCGAAGCCAGCAGGCAGGCGCATCCCGTAGCAGATGTTCTACTGATTTCGAAATCAGGGATGTTGAGTCTTTTTAAAGGCCAGGAAAGAAGCGAGACGGATGCTGTAGAGCACACAACTCCCCCTACATCTCTGCATGCACCAGTCTCTCCGTAGCCCAGATAACAGGACACAGGGCTAGGCGAACTTATTACGAAATCAGAAAGGCAAACATAGGCACAAGAACGGGGAAACCTGGAACTATAATAAAGTCGGTCTCAGATCTTTTCGTACGACATTGCTGCTTCAGATTTTTCTTCGTCTCTCCTTTCGTCTCTTTCGTTTCGATTTGTACGACAAGTATAGCCTACATCCTCTTAGATCAATCTCCACGAAGAGGAGACCAGGTTTTGTCAAAAATAACTATAGTATATGAAGAATTGGAATGCAGACTTGACATCCAATTTCCATGTCAAAATCAACAGAACGCTGATATAGAACTCGCCTCTCAATATTATAGTCCCCTGTTTCACAGCTCAGACAGGAGTGGATATAATATGATTCTTCTATAATTTAATTTCAGAGCGAGTAACTCATTGATATTCCTCTGAAAGAGTAAGGCCATTCAAGTTTTTTTTCGAAATGTCAACAAAGGTGCGTAGGCCTATAATTAAAATTTTAATAAGCGACTTACTATGTTGACATGTTCGGAAGAGTATCACTGAAAGGGACTTGTTAGCAATGTTGCGACTTAATGTGTCTCCAACTCACAGGCTCGCCTTCGCAGCGTCTCTGCAAATTTACTTTGAACTGAAAATAAATCGAAAACGTGTTGCGTAATAGAGTTAGCTGTGTTGCTCAAAAGTTAACAACACAGCCAGTAGGTTAGAAATACGAAGTGAAAGCCTTTGAAATAGACAACGTAACATGCTAATGCGTGCGTGCGTGCGTGCGTGCGTGCGTAGGTGACTCCCGAGAGTTGCTGCTTTTATAGGCCTACGCAAAAGAGTTACTTGCTCTGTTTATCTGCAACAGATATACTGTAAACGGTGTACATAGCGTTAACGATTGTACACATTCAAATTGTTTCGCAATCATTTACTTTATTTTCAGTTACGCAGATTTCTACACTACTGTTTCTTGCAGAAGTGTCTCGGGAACTTCAAAGCAACAGATTTTATCAGTTAATAATTCCCGAACGAATGGGTGTTTTCAAGACACCCCAATACCTTCAGTAATTTAAGTAACTTTATAATACGACATTTGTCGAGATGTTAAACATTTTCTTGGCCCTTAAGTCTGAAGTCTGGAACTTATTGTAAGACGTTAGAAATATGCATACAAACTGCAAATTGGCTAGCTTTGTTTTCTTTTCAAATTCTTTAATGTTGTTCAACGTTGAAATTCAGTACGTTATAGAAATTATTCTGAGAACAATTACTTCCCGCTGCACAAATCCTCTACCTTTAATGAACTTCAGCTATTTGACACATAGAGCCCCTCTTAAGGACATTCACAACTGTCGTCCATATCTGGAGGTCATCTGTTCCTTATGCAAGTTCAGGATTAAACGTTCTGCTTTAAACTCCATTTTAACAAATTACATCCCCTTGTAACAACGGAGATTGCTGTGTGTCACTGTGTAACACAGGCCGCGTCCTGGTGTCTAGTTACAACTGTACTTTCATCTCGTTGTCCAGAGCAAATGCCACAAAGGCAATGCAAGGAACTACAGACTTCTAATCATGACGAATAATGACACTTGGTGTATGGCTAGTGCAAGCCAGCGGTAAAGGTTAATTGACGAAACAGCAGACGATGACATAAAGGGAACATCTGACACCTTAGCTGGTTTCGAGGCTTGGCCTCCCAAACAGCGATCCCCATAATATATCTCCTTGCTTCTGTTAATAACTCGCAGGCTGCTGAAGATATTATCGACACAAATTAACGTAGTATAACGGCATTAGACTTTTTCATGAGAAATATTCTAATATTCTCCATCAACTTCAACATAAATTTGAAAAACTTGTTTGCGTTATCACACTATCAAAATTGACACACATACGTAAAATATGGGCGGAAGAGTATATCTCAAAGACAGAAGCAAATGTGACAGTTTCAGGATATAAAATAGTAATAGTATGCCTATAGAGAATCCAGACTCTACATAGTGTACTCTTGTTTATGTCAGTATAGGTCTACATAGTACATATATATACATGAAACTTGTGTATTAAGGTAGTGCAGTTTTTGCTGACACCCAGATATGCCCCCCCCCCCCCCCCCACTCTCTTGAGTGTCCATAAGAGATTCTGCAGAGAGTTCCGTCACGTCTGTGTGTGTCATTTTAGTGCAATCTAAGGCCTATGCACACGCACTCTTCCCAGACCCATGTGTACTTACATGGGTGTGCGTCAAGGTACGTTCATCCTTGTGCGTTTTGTGAAGGCATATGAGGGAGTGAAGGCTGAGTCCCACTCACCTCGGCACTAATTTGAGTTAGAGTTTAGACACATCCCGGCTTCTTCATCTTCTTTGGAAAAGCCCCCGTTACCCACTGACAAGGGGCTTTATGGACTTCGCAGCCGGCAAGGTCACTTGAGAGAAGGGAAAATCCTCTTGGGTCTGCCAGGAATCCAGCCACGTTTCTACACTACCACGACTCTCGTTTATACAAATGTACATACCCTAACGTCTAGATGAATGGACTTCGATTCCCGATACAGGCAGAGATTTTTCCGTCTCCCATGAAGTTTAGGCTGAATTTTTCGGGTGCCCAGCCTACAAAACAACAGCTATCGGAGCTCCGAAATTTTCCACTTTTCCATTATTTTATTCTTTTTTTCTTCTTACTAATCTTCTTGTAGAAAATAATTTGTGGTCTTGCACCACATGCCATATTTATATTAATAGCTCACCGACATAAATAATGGTTTAAGTTTACGTGAAATAAGATAAATCTAATTTCTTTCATTCCTACAGCACTAAAGCTCCTACAGCCTGAAGGACGCCAGTCAAATTCGTATCGTTCTACACTCTGTACCCATAAACACGTATTTAGACATGATTTCCTACCACAGAATTTCATTAGTGATATTGTTTGTATGTCTGTTTACAGGGTCCAAGTACCTATCTAACATAAATGAAATCGACAAATCTGAGCAAAAGTCATCGCTGGATGCGACGGGGAAAGGAATCTCTTTCGACCGGCCGCAGAATGACGGCCGATGTAAGTACAGACTTGTCGCAAATTCTGTTCCGCACCACACTTTGTAATCTGCAATATATCTGTCTGCATATTAAGTAATATTTTAAAAATGGCACCACGAAATTTATTATTACACGATATATTTTCGGAGTAAATAAATCGTTGTGGACACAGGCGCTTCCCCTTGGCTGATTTTAATATGTTCAGTCTACTTAACACTAGCTGTATTCCTAAGACGTAATACGGGCTATGAATTTAAAAATTTCCGCTTTTTCCTTAAAATTACAAAGAGAATAGTTCAAATTGAAACAGAGAAATTTAGCAAAACCTAATTACCTAAATCTATCATGCTGCAGCAAAGCATAAATTAACAGCTATTCATTTTGCGAAAAAGTTCATTTTCATTGTAAGGGCATACTAATTATTGTGATTAAAATGCCACCTGGCACTACAAGCTGAGTCAATTAAATTCAGTTCAAAGTATGTATAATCCCATACCTATCCAAAATCCATTTAATATTCGCATCAGCAACTAAGTCTCACAAGCAGTCTCCTCTCGTATTTTATGTGAACATTTACATTTAGCATCATATACCTTATTCAACCGATTGCTTCATCTCTCTTAATTTAAAATATTTCTCCCAACAGTGCACTCACAATACCCTTAATATGTACGTGCTTTTTCCTCCTTGCGTGAGACCAAACTTCATACTTACATAAAGGACACTTAAAATTGTGTTTTTGCATTGCATTTTAGTGTAATAATAATTTCTGCAGTGAATTGTGAGAATCGGCTTCCAAATTTATTGTTTTTTAGATTTCTTTGTAAATATAAGTTTCATTTAGTGCCTCTTTTCCAAGTAGGCTTACCCATTTGAACTTAGTTTTGAAGCTTACGTGTTATTACAAATATATCAAAAAATAAAAAATTGGATCGTTGCATATAATCAACCCTATATTATGATATACGCTTGTTTTAAAATTTGAAACTTGTTTTATATTTTTTCGCATTGTGCCTTATTTATTTGAAGATAATTATTTTGCGAAATATAATAATTGGCTTGAAGATAACGTGTTCTATAACTTCTTTTTCCCTCCGTAGCCTGCTGTTTCAAGGTAACTGAACAAATTCTAGACCCCTTTAGAGAGGACACCGACGTTTTCTTGCTTCTCTGCGTTCTTTCAGTTTTTAAGCTAACAAGCTCCACCAAACCCCACAAATTCTTATGCCTCTAGTTTAGAATATTAAATGGGAGTCTTTGAATGAAAACATGAGCGTATAGAAAAGTACAAATACTCGTATTAAGTGTTTCGTGCGGTAGATTTTAAAATATATATAGATAAGCTTTTTTAAAAATCCGAATTTTAGAACAAATTTTGTATTTACTAGTATGCTGGTGCCCGGCGACCCGGGCAGTATAGGGATACACATTTACGTATTTACCGTGGAATCCCAGCAACCCGTGGGGGCAAGGCACACTTAATGTACGCAGTTACTGTGGAAACTCCACGGCCCGAGCAGGGAAGACACACACATTTACTTAGTTACATTTGAAACCTCGCGACTCGTGGGGGCAAGGAACACTTCAAGTAATCAGTGACTGTGGAGACCCCACGACCCGAGTAAGGAAGACACACCCATTTACTCAGTTACATTTGAAACCTCGCGACTCGTGGGGGCAAGGAACACTTCATGTACGCAGTTACTGCGGAAACCCCGCGATCCGGGCAGCCAAGGCCCGCACATTTAAGTAGTTACCGTGGAAACCTGAAGAATGTATATGCCTGTGTATTACAATATCGTAGTGGTGCCCGAAGTTATGGTGAAAACCCGAATAATTTGTACGTATGTATATAATACTCTCGTATTAGTGCCCGGCGAACCTTTACGTAGTTAAAGTGGCAATCCCAATTAGTCGTGTCTGTTACGTGCCATCCGCGCGTCCGTCGAACTAAATTCTATGTCTTGTCTTTTCCTGCCATTTGGTGGCAGTCCATGAAACTTCAATGTGGGAGTGTGACAGAGACTGACAGCGTTACGGTGTATATAAGCTGGTCTTACTGTTTGCTGAGGGCAAAATGTTGAAGCATTTGAAGGAAAAGCCACAACATAAAACCCCATACCATGATTTAAGTTTTTTGTGGAGAAGAATCCCGCAGCAGACGCTACGGACGCAACGCAAGTTTAAGGGTTCTTGTGCAACATCATGATGAAGCTTATTGTTATTATTACTATTATTATTATTGTCATTTTCCTGGTAATTGAGCACTGATGGAATGAAATTGACTGGGGAAGCCCGAAATACTCGGGGAAACCCTGTCCAAGCGCCACTTTGTCCACCACAAATCCCAAGTAGACTGACCCGGGATCGAACACGTGCCTCCACCTTAGGAGGCGGGCGACTAACTGCCTGAGCAATGGCACGACCTTAAATCATAAGTTACACCAAACAGAACATTGTTTACGAATATTTCTTTGCTATTTTATATCTTTGTGATTAATCATTTAAAGACTGAGATTATGATGAATTATATACTAGGGGCTAAGGTCGTACCGCGCAGTAAACACTCTCCGCGTCGGTTTTAAAAATCGATCAGTTAATGCTGCGCAGGAAAGTAGTAGTTTTTTGTTCCGAAATCCGTAAAAAACACGCCAATAAAGCTGAATTATAGTATCGGCTCAGTCCGTACCGCGCAGTAAACACAGCCCGACAGGGTTTTAAATTGAGTCATTTAATGCTGTATGGGGAAAGAATCGCTGTTTATTCCGAGACACATGTAAAACATGTAAATAAAGCTGAATCATATTACAGGCTAAGCTCGTACCGCGCAGAAAACACTGTTTTCTGTATTTACGTTTCCTGACATCTAGTGGCGGTCTGTTAAACTCGAACATTCTCATAGTTGTCCTGCCATGTGGCAGCGGCCCATGGAGCTCCAAGCGTTACATACCTTTGCATTACTGAATTTTTGTATAGATAGCATGAGAGCATTAGGCATGTTATATTAGAATGAGTACATCAATTGCCGCAGTATTTTCACACTAAAATGCTACAGTATGTGCAGTTATATAGCATGAGAGCATTAGGCGTGTTATAATAGAACGAGTGACTCAGTTGCTACAGTATTGTGACACTGAAATGTTGTAGTATTATGTTACGTGCAGCTGTATATGAATCACAGCATATAACTGCTGTTGCATTCCAATATTACCACATTTAAAACACTGGAATTTCGTGGTGGTGTTGTATTACCTTCCTTCACGCTTGATTCCATGTACATATCATTTACCGTAACAGCATAAATATTGTAAGAGCATAAATGTCCGCTGTTACCACATTCAAAGTTTGTGATTACACTCGAAAGCGTTTTCATAGCCCTGTTTATTTGCGTCTCCTGACATCTAGTGGACATCTATGGAACTCCGTTCCCATAGTTCTGTCTCCTGCCATCTGGTGGCGATCCATGGAACTCCACGCAAGACGAAGGAAACGTTACTCAAATATATTATAGATTTAATCTGTACTAGGAGCTAGTCGTCATTTCGTAAGACATTGCTCCTGTAAATAGACTGAGAGGTACAAAACCATAACACCAGTTTTCACTGGCGCGCTCCTTAAAATGTACTTCCAACAGGATAACTGTTATCTTTATTTTACTAAAGGCGTAGCCATCTTCTATTTCAAGATAATATTCCCATATCTGAAAGAATATTTTTATCTGTATGTAGACCATCATTTGTGAATTAATCACATGCAATGCACTTTTGTGACATACTCTTTCGCCTAAACATTAAGGTCCCAGATACGTCCATTTATAGTAGACCTACACAGAGTACTGACTTCAAATTCCCGCACAAACGTGAAACACACCCATCCATTTTGAAGCATTTGTCCATTTCTGAGCTTCAATTACTTCCTGTTACGCAGGTCTTATACTTCTTATCTGTCATCTCTAATCTTAGAGTTCCCCTTCTTCCTCTTTTGTCTGTCTTTCTGCCATCGCTTCAGGCTATTCCATCTGGTCTAGAGCGTCTTTAACCCCGAAAGAATATATCGAAGCAGATCGAGAGGTCGATCACGATCCGCATTGTAGTGGTATGGGCACGCTAGACAGTGAGTCAGTTAGTAACGGACTTGTAATACACTATCTCCTCAGAAAAGCAAGGTAGAATTTTCCTCTTTCAGAAATTCAGCCATCTCTTTTTCTGGAACACGAGCTTAGTCCTGATAGCCACTCCGGGGGGGGGGGGGGGGGGGAATAACCAGCAACAGGGGAGAGAAGAAGAAAAATAGGATTTTCTCTGGCGACGAAATTAAATGCAATATTGTTTTCCGAAATACCAAATCAAAATATACTGAAGACGACTGAACGGATTTATGGTAGATGGGAGATTTTTGGCAGGGAGATGGGAATGTGCGTTTGTTAACAAGTTCATGGATTTTGGACAAAAGAGTCTGACGTAAGTAGACAAAACGCTGTTGCTTGACTGCCTTCTTGGAAAAAATTAAGCAAGTTCTTTTTTTAAAATTGCCCATCCAATTACGGTGTAAATTACGCAAGAAATTATTTGGAAACATGTGGTGGAGTATTGAATTTGATGCAGTCGAGAAACTATAGTAGTGCCCGATAGTAAAACTGTTACTTCAGAATTATCTTTGTGTTCGTATTATTATTATTACTCTTATTATTATTATTATTATAACTATTATTATTGCAGTTAACTTGTCGTGATCATCACCATCTATGTAAATGTTCACAATTTTCTCTTCCGTGTGGATTTACAGTCTAGTGCATGCTCCTTGCACATACCTATTCCGAAAGTTCAGAAAATTGCTGTCTGCAAGATTTATTACATGTTTACTCTAGGAACAGAGAGGAGAAAACAGAAATAATTGTAGGGAGAAAGAAGTGGAAATTTATGTGTGTGTTTTTGGGTTTCTCTTGAGAGAGAGATTTGAGATTGTTTTGCACTACATATTTTTACCGCCGATTTATTTTTGGTAGATTATGAAAGGAAGGGTGTTTGTAAGCCTAAACGAAAACTTGGTTGAGCTAAACAGCGTACTACAGGCTGCAAAGAATACTTAATCTCCAGTGGCCACTCTTACTTCGTGCTCTTCTGTTAAATTTTGTAGAAATGTTTGGTTTGTTGTAGAGTATAAATATTTTATTCCCCTTAACAGCTTCACGCCCAACGATATCTTAGCAGTAAGAATATTTCCTGACTAAGAAAGAAAAGTGAGCAGTCCTGCAAGTATGAACAGCCAAGTTTATGTAAGTGAAGATGGGAAACGGTAATACTTAAACAAACACGTCATCTGAAACATGATGCTATATTCATCTCTACATGCTTTAATCACTCTGACAAATAATTACTATATTTTCTGACTTGCTTGCAGTAGCCTTGATTTCATGCTTCCTCCGCGTTGTTGATGAGATCTTCGCTCTTCTGAGATATTACGCGCCGTTTTGTGGTAGTTAAATAATTGTAGATTGATAGCTTTTCACTTACTGTTTTTTTTTAATTTTGTGAACACAGGTAAGAAGTTGCTTAGTATAATCCTGTACAGCGTCGCTTATTAATTTAGAGGCTGGAATCATAATATAGGCCTAAACAGGATATGTACGTTTATGTTCGTGTCCATATTAAAATTTCTGAGTGTATTGGGTTTATAATTCATGCTCTTCGGAAAACGTTGTTAAGGCGATGAACTGATATATGGTAAAATTGGCAGGACACAGAGGAGGCTCGGGATTGGAAGGAATGCGTAACGAAATTGGCATGTAAACCAGAAGTATTTCACCTAGCAGACCTACAGGTGATGAGAAGATACTACTATTAACGTACGTCGTAAGTAAATAAGATATGAGGATGCGGACTGGATATTCTGGAACACAGCAGAGATTGGCTTATGGCCGTTCTACACTCTACTACCCCAGTACTGAACTTATTGAACAAATAAGCTCTTTTAGCTCCGCAAGAAGGACTTTACTCGCACTTTATGAAGACAGTTACACACACTAGTGTCCATAATAATTGTGAGTGGCTAATGACATGGTCAAAATAGCCAACAGTAAAAAATACCATAAATTCCATGTAGGATGAAACGCCGACTGTGTGAGGTATGGTAAAATTTCAGGTAAGTAATGCCATCTCCCCTGAAGGACTCCAGGTATGGAGAATAAATGTGAATTTAACAAGCAGTCGCGGACAAAAGAAAAGAGGTGGTCGTCCGAATAGCTTCCGGGCGACGAGCTAACAACTCCTATCTGTAAAGATTTCACACGTTACGAATTGTATCGCAATGACTTGTGGTTCTTAAAAAGTGTGTTCTCTGCTCCATTGACTTAATTAGCCAGTTTGTTAGTTAGGTAGTTTTTTAGTCAGCCAGTCACTCTCTTCCCCCTTACGTAAAGAATTGTCTCTGGGTAGGCTATGAAGTCAAATTGGGTAGTTTAATTATAGCTGCTCGCATTCTGAACATTGGCACTACACGCAGGTGAATGGTCAGCTTACTTGCTCCAGCTGTTCCTTTGTATGAAATACGTAATTTTATGGATTTGTTCAATTCATATGCTCTATCGTCTAAATCAGAGCTCCACAAGATAGACTGATAGAGCCTGATTTATGAAGGGAGGAACCCTGCAGTCAACAATTTGCAGCACTTAGGAAGCAATTTTGGAATCTCCTTTTTGTTACAACTGGTACTTTAGGTTTTTATATTTCTTACAACAATTATAATAATGAATGTGATGGTATTTTTATGGTACAACCGTCTTATATTAATGCAGCTTTCCGCATGCAGAAAGTAGCTTACATTGCTTTCCATGCGTTACGTACATGCACAATTCTCGTGAAAGGGTGTAGCTTAAAACCACGTTGTATAGATAATTGACTAATCATTCGGAAATGCTGCAGCTTTCAGATGTCTGGGGAAGACACTAAAAGTTTTAAAATACATTTAAGAATAAGTAAAGAACAGAAAACATTAGACGAATATTTCCTGCTGTTCAGTTCCAGATCTCATTCCTTCCAGTCTCATATCTCAAACCTCAGTGCCTAAAATGCGCACAACGATAATCTAATCTGCTATTTCCCTCGGCTCAGTCTGAACCTGTCACTCACTCTAAAGGAATAACGCGATGAAAAATATCGTAGGACACGTTATTGAATACCATAATGTTATTCGAATTTGTCCCTAAAAAGGATGAATTGAACTGCTGGAGAAAATTACGAAACTTTGATTTTCTTCATTTGTTTTCCCCACAATATTATTTGGATGATTAACCGAAAATGTACTTCGGATATTTGATAGATAAGTCGAGAATAACAAATTTTCATAGAGTTTTATCTTCAGTACTTCCAAGTTAGAAGTTTACTTGAAGGGTCCAGGTAAAGAAAGAAGAAGGTTTGTTTGCAAACTAGGCGACGAAGATTCTGGGTAATTTGTACTGGTTTTTGACGAGGTTCTTTGACGGGACCTCCATGTTTCATAAAACTTCGAAATTTCTTGGCCAGCTAAGCAAATATAAACTTTTGATAACGAATGTGTAGCATACCATAAGGTTGGTGCCCTAGATATTCAGACCTTAATCCGAAGTGGGTCACTTTTTACAGTCTCTGCTTATTGTTTAGGAAATTCTCATTCCTGGCCAGTTTATCCGATTCCGTAGCCACTGCATCAGCACAAGATGATGAAATGTGGGGCGCCAAACAGGATTCCGTCTAGCTTTAGTACTGAGCGACTCGCAGCAGCGCATCCCAGACCCTCCATTTCTTCAACTCCAACCCATCCGTACGCAAGAGATTTTTCTCTTGCTGGGATTTAAGGAACCAAGAAATGAAAATCTCTTCTATTTGGTCTTGCTTCTTCGGGTTTCTCTATTTTCCATCACAATGCTTCGACGTGAAATTATTTTCGACTTCTCTCCATCAATATTAGGTTGAATTCTGAACTTCGCCTTGCCCTGGTTCCAGTTAGTGCAACCCAGAGGAAAGTTACTTCATTTTATACGTTTTTTGGTGTGTAAGATTTTCCACTTGCTACCATTTTTAAAGAGCATCTAACATGAACACTAAGAAATTCGTGTCTTTTTTCCACTGCTGAAGTATTTTCTCTTCTGCGAGTCTTACATGCTGTCGAATGGGAACACTTATGAATAAAGAATTGAGAATTATGTAAAACCCTTTTTGAAACAACAGCCCCAGAAATTCGTCTGGTTGTTCTAAAGTACGCCATGAACATCTCTGTCTGTGTTGTCGGCCTCCGTACTGGCACTAATCTAGAAAGTCCCGATATCGGAGCAGGAATACTAATCAAATGACTGCATTGCTTTTTAAGCAGACGTTGCACGGATTGTACGCTCTTTCACGACGCTTGCCTCTTAATGCCATAATTTTCATGTCGTTTAGTTATTAACGTCTGTAACACAGGCTTTAACTACCTATATCATTTGTATAATACTGCACTTTCATACTGCACTAATCTACAGGGCCATATTAAAGTTACATCATATTCATTATGTCTTATTAACAGAAACAAAATGACTGCTTCTCTCTTAGCTCTATATGCCCTTACAAGCAAGGTAACATCTGTGGCCATTGACACAACAGGGCAAACAACAGCAGTCAGTAAGTAAAGTAGCTTTTACAAAAGAGGCTTTAGATGTCAAGTCACAGATATATTAACTACTACTTACGTGGTGAAGGATGTGCTACATACTATGTCCAATTTTTTATAATTACGGTACTATGTCTACTATAACGGGGGTGAGAAGATATCGTTATATTAACCAATACATGTGCTCACTGAAGTTCACTTTCTGTGTGTTTATCATATCAACAACCACTAAAAATCGATAGAGTTCATTCAAACAAATAAACCATTCAACGTGAAAAAGTTTTCTTCACTTCCATAGCTTTAGGTATAAAATTTTCATTAAATAGTTCAACTGTCGTAAGATTTTCAGACATATTCAGTGTCCAATATGCAACTGGGAGACGGATGTTAAAAATTAAGCATTTAAGATTAAATAATGAGACAACTCTAGGCCAATCGTCGTTCAGTTATTAATTTCTAAATATTGAAATTATGGGTTTAAATACAGGGAATGTAAATACATGTAAAGTTTTAAAACTCAGTCACTTACGGTCCCCATGTTCATTTACAGTAGATAACTATATTTCTTTTCATCGTCTTGGCAGTTTTGTGATGAAATCTCTTCGTAGAGTTGATTTTTCAAATTCGTAACGTAGAATAGGTAAAAGTACGTTTTGACAAAGACAGAAATAAATGTATACATATTGGAAACACCCGCCATGACTCTCAGATTTCAAGATTTTATTCAGTCACATGTAGGGTAATGCACGAGGTTTTTTTATTGCCTGAAGTATAAAATATATCGAAAGTATTTGGTGTGAAAGTAGTGCAATATAAAAAATTTTTTCCTCCCTTGATTTTTCCGATTTTAATAATAATGAGCCTTTCGTAAAAAACAATACGAAATTCGATATATCTTCATGCAAAGCCGGGTTTATATTGGACCGATACAGTGAAAATTATTTTCTCTCTACAAGTGTACTGGCTGACTTTTTGCTTCTTAAGTAATTTAACTAAGCTAGTGAATTCTCATTGGTGATGCAGGTTTGACTCAGATGGGTAGATATTTATGAAGCTTGAATAAATGGAGGATTTAAGAGACGCTATCATAATATTTTCCAAGGTACAATGCTGGCAGGCACCTAAAGATACAAACAATACCTCTAAAACACCAATCACCATAGCCATTATCATCACAGTTCTTTTTCCGAATACAATTAGGCTGTGGCCTTCACTACAGGCCCCAAGTACTACATTCAGTCTATGTATGTTCAGTCTTTTCGAAGATCAAACATGAACAGAGAAGAACGCGACTTCCGGGCTAGTTTATTCTATGCACTCAATATACAGGACCCATAAAAGCCAAATCACGGGATAAAGTAATTCTGTCGGAACTTCCCGGACATACCTACTTTTATTCTTGTAAAGAAACTTTCTTTCACGCGTGCTATAGACACTGTGCGAGCAATCCTTGCTTTCTGACAAGAATTCTACGGCAGAGCATTCTTTCTTTCCCAGCATCCACTCTCAGCAGATTTCTCGGACTTCAGCTCTTGTCCGACGTAAAGTACTGTGCTGTAACAATAACGGTATTCCCTCTGCCTAGTTGCTGCCACGCCCAGTGTTCCAGGTCCTTTGAACCAATTTTAAAAGGAATGTTCTTTCGTACAGGCACATATTTTATCGTCGCAAAACCTAAGTAAAGCTAAATACAACATTTTATATTTAAAATTTGTTTCCAAATTTAAATGTTATATTGAGTTCCACCTACCTCCCTTTTCTACCCTGTTTACTCAACTCTCTGTTGGTTTAACATTGTATGTCCGTTACACTCCATTACAAAATTAGACGGATGAAAAGATCTGTTATACACATGAAGTTATCGATCTTATTTTACGGAATTCAATGTGCAGTGTGAAGTTTCTGTACCCATAGGCGTGTTCTCTGAACTACTCATCAGAATCCGAATGTGTGCAGTTCCGCTGGACCAAGAACGCCTTTATGCATACTTCCGTGTAAAACAAATTTTATTTCACCCTTCAGTGTGAATATTATGCCTTCGTGTAGCCTACTTAAAACGTAAACACTAAATTCGAACTTGAGAATTCAGTTCCTCTGGCATATGACACGGTCTGTGTCTAAGAGCTACCTGAACCTCAGAAGAGCTATTCAGAAAATATTCGCTCCAAACTCATTGCGTCGTAAACCAGAACACCTGAATCCTCAGAAACACAGCTTTAAGAAGCTCGAAACTCGCAAAACAGAACTTATAATTTTACCCGTTGCCCTGTACGGGTGTGAAACTTTGTCTCTCGCCCTAAAGGACGAAGCGAATTCAAAATATAGGAGAACAGGTTGTTGGGAGAATTTTGGACATAGCTGGCGGCAGTGGGAGGCGGCTGAACAAAACGGCACAGTAAGGAACTTCATAATTTGTAACACTTACCAAATATTATTAGGGTGACCAATAAAGTAGGAAAAGATGGGTAAAAAGTTCAGCACGCATCGGGCGATAAGGAACGTTTATGAAGTTCTACTCCAACAAACTACATGCAGAGGCTCCTTGTTAGACCTAGGAGCAGATATGGGTTCATGGACTTGAAAGCAAGTGGACTGGTTGTCTCTGGCTCTGGTTGGTGTCTGAAATTGGACTGTTATAAACATAAAACAAATTTGCGGGTTCCTTAATAAAGACTGGGAATTTGTTTACTGGCTGAGCTACAAGTAACACCTTACGAAATCTGATCCAAGGAGCCACTCAAATTTCATTGTGAATGTCTACATACAATAAACCTTGTTATTGTAACACTAATTCGAATTTTGGTCCTGTGCCAAACTGTGATCTATGGCCTTGAAAAACAAGAAACCCCATATCTGAAATTTATTACATTAGTAGTAGCAATAGTAGTAGTAATAGTAGTAGTAGTGGTGGTGGTGGTGATGGTGGTGATGGTTGTGGTGGTGGTGGTGGTGGTGGTGGTGGTGGTGGTGGTGGTAGTAGTAGTAGTAGTAGTAGTAGTAGTAGTAGTACGGCAGCAAGAAATTTGTCTCAACCACCAGTGCTTCTGACTTGCATCCAGAAAATGCCCCCTTCATATCTCAGCCAAAATGCCGCCTAGCTGACTGATATTTTTCGTGGTTTGCCTCCGTCGTTTCAAGGAAATCACACAATGATTGCTGAACTGAGAGAAGGCCTTTCCTCGCAAATATTTTCCGGTCCATTGTGTATTAATTATCTTACCATTCGATGTCACATATTCTGAGCTTCTGACAGTATTGTTAAATAAACCCGACGGAGTCAAGAAATTAGGATTCGGGGCGAACACAGTCACCATGTAACAGACCTAGAGGCACTTCAATCGTTGTAGCGGGCTATAGGACCAGATTTTAATTTTGTTAAAGTGGCCCAAGATTAAAATATGAAAAAACAGTACGATTGTCTGCCGGAATCAACCATTTGGCTTTCAGTTCACAGAGATAACTTATGAAACTTTGGATTTTGAATGTGCTTTTGTGTACGAGGATAAAATACAGGCATTGTACAAATTCTGTATTACAAATATGGCCATACAGGAGTTGCGAAATGTTGACGTTATGTCCGACAGATTTGCCGTAGGAAGAATTTAGCATTTTAAAGGATAACTTACTTCGACCCACAAACTTTTTTATGTCAAAAAATGCAGAGAGACAGTAATGGCTATGTCAGACACTTTCTGTTGAATTTATATATGCTACTAAGCGCTGACTCTAGAAAATCCAAAAATAACTTCTATGCTGATAACTAAACATTGGCCAGAAAATATTAAATATTTCTTAAAAACTTAAAAAACAAAACAATATTTCTAGTGTAATTAGAATTTTTAAAAATGTTGAAGTGTAATACACCCATGACGCCTGCAAATCTTGGTACACTAAGAAGCATATACCGTAAACGAAGATAAGGTTCAGTCAGGCATATGGTTCACACAAAACGACTGAACCGATTTACGGCCAACTTAAAATTACGTCACTGACTAGGAAAGTGCCTACGTCAGATGTCATTTCTTAATAATGCATATATGTCCCTGGTTCCTTTGATTTAGTTTTGTAAGTGAAAGTCGATACGATCTAAATCACAGGGAAATGACTACGGAAGTAAATACGAGTTGCACGTGACTCGATAATAAATCATCGTCAGACACAAGTGGAAAGGAGGCTTTCTGTCTCCATGTGAAAGTACTTCAGGCTACCTTTCTGCTCCAGAAGAGACTACGACTTCGAATTTGGTGTTTATGGAATTTACTGCTCATTTCGATCAGCACTGACACATGTGAGTTCTCACCCTCCCAATTTTATTTTAATTGACGAATATAGGTGAGAATTTAAATTTTGAAGACCCCATAATATAAAACATGGCCCCGTGTTGGTTGGTACATTGTCAGTGATGGCTGGAGGGAGTGAGTGTTCTTGCTTAAATTTTCATCGATTACTGTAAATCAATACACAGCGATTTTTTATCAGTCGACCAGGTGCCATACCCATATGGCGAAATTAAATCGCCGTCAAACCCCTGTGAGATCCTCAGAACTCGGAATTTAAATTTTATTTAACTATAGGAGTAGACTATTTATAGCATCCGACACCGACATCGTGTTTAAAGAGGCAATGTATCGCATGAACATGTAAAATGGCGGCTCTTTCAAGCACGATACTGAACTGTCATGAACTTTCTTTACTGAGCAGCTACTAGTTTTTCAAAAATGACTCTGTTTCATGACAGTCATTAGTATGGAAATACATACGGCCTTTGTGGTGCTTGTTTGACGGACATAAACGTCAGCACTGAGTCCAGTTTTACTCCTTTACGTACGCCCAACTATTAACTTTGTACCCCAGCTAATACAGCATGAAGCACTGGCAATAATTATTCCCAGCTGTTAGAGGTATATAGCCGTAAATACAGGGCATTCAATGATGGTAATATCTGACACACCCAGCCATGATAGAGTGTCGCAGTTGTATCAAATGTATGTGTGTTGATCAGAATTGACAAACGCCTTTCCTTCCCTTAGCTTATTTCTCTTGTTCCAGAACAACCAAACTCCGTTTTTTTTTTGTGGGATCGACGCCTTATCTTTATAACAAGAGAACAAGATTTAAAATTATGTCTTCCACGACGTAGCCAACATATTTTACACGGCGTTCTTTACTTTCAAAGTGTCGTACCTTTCACGGCACAGGCGTAATTGTAATTTCATGTACCGACATAAGGGAGTACAAGTTTCCCTTCGCCGATATTCACAAAACACACGAATTCTCCACAGCATTGTGTGCACACGTCTTGTACCGAATTTTATCCAAATCGGAAGATAAAAGTCGAAAGTGTTTATAGCACCCCTTAATTTGGGTCATCCCGGTGTGTTATTCTGAGCACAGTGGTGTGTCTGACTGTTTATTATCAGTGTATTACAGCATGTCCTTAACGTCCCTCGGCAAATTATGACTTTCATTGTGTCCATTTTCAAGAAACTCGCACTCGTACAATAAACATGTGTACCTGTCTTTTCTACTAAGCGTTTTCGAAACGGATAGAAATGGAAAAAATCACGGCATCATTTCATATATATGCCCTTGTGTGAGGAATGGCTTTCGTTGCACGGAATTTGGCGAAAATCACTTTTAGTCAGTGGACGTAAGTGAAGATACCTCGTACATTTCACCCAAATGTGTGAACAAATCTGAATAAACAGGTAATCATTTACACCCTTAAGAAGATAATTTTTAAATAATTGGAGTTCCATAAAACTCACCCTTTTTCTACAGCTTTTTGTGAAGAACTTCTAAGATCCATGAAAATCTGTCATAAGATTCATTTTCTGATGCTATGAGTATGTAACCTAAGGACCTAGTCTATTACATCGCAGTAAAAGACCACAAAGTGGGCTGCGATAGTCTACGCAGGCCGGTTGAATATATATTATAATTCAAGACAGGTTAGTGACCACAAAATCAATAATTAACACAACTGCTTAAAATACGGGAGATACTAGTGAAACAGATAAAACTTCAACAATATCCTGAAAAGAGGATTTCTTAGGCTCATTTGGGCAAATCCATAAACACTAGAAAATGGATTAATTTAACGCCCACAGGGATTTGTAGAAAATTACAAATAGATGGTCACAAAATTTTAAAGGGTGTTTTCTTTCGGTCAGAGTATACAAATATTTCACATATAAGGGCATTTTATAATAACAGAAGGTAAGGTCATCTTTGCAGGCTAGCGGCTACAATTACCTTAGGCATTCACTGAATATTTCCGACATATTTAGGTCTCTGAATAACCTTCTAAAAGGAAAACATTACAAAGTTAGCAAAGAAACTTGCTATGGGATACACATTTATATCAATTTATACCACCTACGACACGGTGTAGTTCTACAAAATCAACAGTAGACCAGTGTATGAAGCTCTGTATCCTGAAGTTGAATCGTACAATTTAGGATAGTTGTAAAAAGTTTTTTTTTAATATTTCTATAGGGTCCTTAAAATAAGAAGGTAATTGAAAATCAAACCCCGTAAGTACGAGTAAGTCACTTGCCACGGCACTGCGTTCATCTTCTGGTGTTATCAGATTTTCCATCACTATTATTGTTCATGCCTGTCTTACAAGATATCTCGAATCCTATGCAAAGATATATGCCGGATAGGCTTTTGTGTTTTTGGAGCTTAATGAGATTGTTGTTTCATTGTTTAATGGGGCGCTGTGAGCTGCCACATCTTATGGAGTGATTAGGTGTTTCATGCGTGGGGTTTGTATAGCAACTGTCCGTAGCATTAAAAGGAATTAGGTGCTTGTATCCTGTTGCGTAAAATGATGTTTTATTATTTTTATTATAAAATTATGCGCCGTAAAGACTAAATCATTTCAAAGATATTCATGGACGTTCTAGGTGCAGACACACACGTACAGTATAAGCGTCAGGCGCCAAAATGAAGTTATGATAGTGCTCTCTTGTGAATCTTCAAAATATAACCTATAAGAAACTTGGTATTTTCAATAAATTGCATTGGTTTACTAATTCGGGCCTTAACGCAAAGTAGCACTTTACAACAAATTATCTCAGAAGTGAAAGTAGTGTATGATTCCAGCAACAAGGAAAAAATTACGCGAAATTTGAAATTATTCCTGTCGTGACTATAGAAGTCACACTGACTATATAAGCTACACTGAAGCTTGCTTAAACATTTCACACAAAAATTCCTAAGTTCCGTTTCCTTGTGAGGCGTTTGTAGCGACAATGAGTGAAACAACGTTGGTTATTTTAAGGGAAAATAATCACATCAAGGTATAAGTAGCTGCCACACTGCAATAAACAAAATAAATGTGCACGAAATACTGCTCACAACTGCAACGCTGTTTTTTAATCTGCTTACGACTTACGTTGGTCGTCACACTTCCAACAGTAACTGCAATTTACATATCCAATGGCAACAGTCACCCTCCTCCCACTGTGATCCAGACGACATGCACAAATAACGTCCAGCTAACTTCCACACTTTCAGTTAACTGGCAATACCAGCACAAATCGTCTTTCAGCACACGACATTCATTCCAAACAGTTCTTCCATTACAACACACAAATACTCTAAAGTCTTGCACCACAACAACATTCAGTGTTCTGTAGCTTCATATGTTATTCGGAAACTTGCATTTGAACGTCACTTCTGAAAACAAATATAGACACAAGAAACAAAGAGAACGCAGCGCTACTCTCGGCAGAATATATCAATTACTACAAATTAATAAAATAAATGAAGTTCGAAAAACACCTAACGAAGCGCTAGCTATCAGCCGGTATGGATACTAACAGGTAGAAAAGGAGAGTGGCTGTTACACATTAATTAATGTATACTTAATTAATTAATGTAAAACTTGCACTGAAAATAAACCGCGGAAAAAAATAAATCCGTAAGGTGGAAAAGGATTCCGTCTATCAAGGACACCTAACCACGCGCAATGACATTAGAAAAATTAGTAAAAATAATTTCTTAGCTTTACTTCCGCAGACGAAAATTTCTGCTAACGTTGAATATATACAGAACGCGAAACTCTACGTATTACTCGGCCTCCGATCGGCGTGGTGGAGTTCCGGGCTAGTGGTGGTTGAACATGCAGCCACGCGAAGCTGACACCACCACGATGCTCACTAGCCAACGAAGTCGAGAACACGTAAGCGCCAAATGATCACAGGAGCAACCACATTTTTGTCCTCCCGCAAACCCAGACAAACGTTTTTGCCACTCAGCCTACGTGTACCAAATGGACGAATCAGCATTTACATGTCTAAGAAAGGGTGTCCCAGCCCACATTCATATCAAATATAAATATTAAATTACACAATATTCTCAAGCTGTGCATTGCCCTCCAGCATGTTTGATTTCTCACTTATTTCCAGTCTTGGATGTTACTATCAGCACGGGTTATGCCAGTGGTCTTGTGTTCAGTCCCCTCTCGTTATTTCTCGTGCAAGACATTGCATTCGTTGCTGGGTTACTGTTTGCAGCAATTTACTTTCATTGCCAGTGTTATTCACGATTATATGTACTCGTTCAAACGCAACACTCTTGATAACTCGATACTGTAAAACCGTATGACAACCCTGAATGACCATTCAGAATGTAAAGTAAGTCTGTTCACGTAGTAGTAGTAGTAGTAGTAGTAGTAGTAGTAGTAGTAAGTGGTGGTGGTTGTGGTGGTGGTGGTGGTGGTGGTGGTATTAGTAGTAGTAGTAGTAGCAGCAGCAGCATCTGAACTCGGTCTATAAGGTACCATTAGCATTATCCACAACGGGTATTATCCTTAAAAAGCTACACACAAGACTGAAAGTGCTGTGTAGGGGTTTAATTTTGAGTTAGGTAAACTGTCTACTTGCATTCACCGCGGTTGTTTGGTATCCCAATAAATGGCGTCAACTCAGTGACGGATGTGACGTCGCCAACAAACAGATGGTACAGATAATCGGAGGCTACAGACACGCACCGACTACTGCCTTACAGTACAGTGATTCTGCAAACTGTGCGTGAAGACACACAAGTGCTGTTCCTACATCAGAACAGTTTGTAACATGTTCCAGTTGTACTGTAGTTCGTATGGGTCGACTTACCGCAGTTACAGTTCAGAGGGATGGTCACAGCGACGGAATCCTTACAGACAAGGAGCGTAGAGGCAGCTATACTCACCTGTAACAAAAAGAAAACGAAATTAAGTGAATGTACAGTGTAATTTCTATTGTATCTGTGGGCTCTGGTGCACACGGTAATGAATGGGGGTCTCCATGGAAGGTGGATAATACCCAATGTTCCCTCCAAGCTGCGCGGGTGCGCGGCCGCGCAGTAACTGAAATGCTGCCGCGCACACTGAACTGTTTCCGCGCAGCTAGAATTTTTCAATGTTCAATGTAAATACTCCTATTATGCATATCACAAAGAAATTTAAAGTGCCGCGCAATCGTCAGGTCGTGTAAAATTTTCTGCTCAGAGTAGCAGCAGGTCCGCGCAAGTATAGAAAAAAATACAGGAGACGCTGAATCCATCTTTAGAATATCAGTAAGGGCTTTTAAACGTGAAATAAATTACATTTACTTTTCAAATTTCCAAATATGTTATTAGATGCATAAGGCTCAGAAAAATGTTAAATGTAGAACGACACCACAATAACCATTGTACACAGTAAATACATTACCCTTCGAAGGGTTGGAAGTTTAGAGAGACACGCTTTTTCGTCGCTCGTTAGCGTTGAAATTAGTACACTAACACCATCAATATTGAAAGAGCAGCAGTAATTATTGATGATGTGATTGTGTTGCAGCTGGTGCTGGAGGCGTGTCGAAGCACCTTGCCGTGGCGCTGTGCACCGCCGCCGTTGGTATTGTTATGAGCAGATAAATCATCACCACCAGCCTGTGGATTCCAGTAGCATCTCAGTGGCAGCCCTGCTTCAGGGTTTGTCAATCAACGAAGACAAGGAAGAGTCTCCTCCAGTGCTGTCAGAGTGTCGCATAACTTGCCAGTTTGTTGTCTCCTGTGTGCGACGTTTACGAACATGAAGAACGAGAAGGGCAGTAGATCTTGGCGATTTCGTTACAGACTTTCACATAATAGGTTCTGAAGTGGTACTGATCAGGAATACAGCCCGGGCTTCCAAATAAAATTTTAGTAAGTTTTGCCAAAAGGCGTGTTATGCATAACACATAAATCACACTTAGTTATATCTAGTATGGTCGTGTTAATATTATTGGATTATATCCACTAAATGCACTTATTTTAGCTTTTAACTTTTGAATACAACACACGGTGGATTTTAACTCAAAACACTTTAACACAACTGAAAGTAATTGTCTGAAAATCCGAAGACATCACCGACAAATTCAACATTAGTTCTTATATTCTTAAGAAATATGCCACGGGAATAACAAAAATGTTTTACAATGAAAATAGAGTAGTATCACGTCTATATGACGTCTAAATAATTTTCCACGAAAAATGTTTATTCCGCCAATTATGTAGAAAATGCCTACTGTGATACACGTCAGTGTAAAACGGTGTGCGTAAATATTTCAGGAAACTACAGTACGTCAGGTTTCTTGCTAATAGTAAACTCGCAAAGGTCTATTGCAGATTCAGTTCTTCGTGAAGCTTTTGCTTTCAAGATAATTGTATTACAAAGTCTTCATTCGGCAACAAGCCTTAATTTGAGAACTCTACTCCAAAGCATTCAGTCACAATTTGAGCGCACATTTAGCCCTAACTGAGCTAAATGTGGCTTGTTGCGTGTGTAAACAACGCCTCGTTCTGTAGTTACAAACCCTGCATCAACGGGATCCAAAGTAACGTATACGTCATCAATACCTCACTGTGTCGAACAAGACTGATGAACTGAAATTCAAACCTTAGGAATACCAATGGCCAAAGAGGCGCTTCAGGTGGCGAAAACAGAAACCTGAACTTCACTGTGGGCGGCAGCGTTTCCAAGGGCGGTATCACAATGGAAAGTGATTTTGTACTGACAAAAAGTAAATTAATGAGCTTAACCAATAGTAGATCTTGTATAAAAATACTATAATGAGGTAATAAACTGTAAGGTCCAACACACGAGTAACAATCACATGAAAATAGACCATAGGCAGTCGCTTTTAAATATTTTCGCAAAGAAATAAAATATTATATAGGGTATCTGTGTACTATGTGCTGGTATGATGAAGGCATGCAAAGTTGGCAAAATAATTTAATGTGGTTATCGAAGCATTTGATTCTTTACGTGTGGTCCATTTTCATGTGGAAGTTAATTACGATTGTGTACACGCTGGGGAAGGTACAATAAATGTCGTCATGGAAGGGCAAAGCACTTATGTCCACAGCTAGACAGACCTAACAAGATAATCAAATGGTACAACACAATCCTTTTCCACGGAATTCCGTTTCGGGAGGGGATTTCCATGAATCATAGATGTCCGTGTAAAGTCAATGATGGTCTGATGATTCCGATTAATAATCATGTAGACACCATCAGTAGACACTGTCCTGTCTTTAGCAACATTGCTCAGTATTCTAGACAAACCGAAACAAATACATATGTGGACAGTTTCAGAGCATTTTTAAGTCGGAAAAGAAGTTACCCTGCCATTGTACTGAGAAGCTGAGACAGATTGTGCTGCGTAATCATAAATAATCGTGTATTCCGTGTGCTCATTGTGTGAACAGAGTGTCTATGTACATAAAAATGTGGGCTACAATTTTATATATAGGCCTATAAAATTATATATAATATATATAAATCAAGTACGCCATTTTACATAAACAGATTTATGATAAAATAATGATACAAAAAGTTATAGTCTGCGGACTCTTAGGCGTGGTTATTGTGTTGAGAAAAAGTATAAAATATGTATTTTTTGTGATGTTAACAAGAGTGTACGTCGCGCATGCCTGGAAACGGAACAAATGAATTTCCTTTTGTATGCGTGATCTTGTGTCCAAAGGCTCAAGGTGCAGCTTATTTTCACATAAGACGGTTCACCAAATGACTTCGGCGTCTCAGAGACAAGAAGGTCTGCTTGAAGTGATCCACGGGTTGTAACGCCCGTAAGATACTGTTTGTAATGTTATGTGACAGCTGTACATGATGGAATAGACTATAAGGTGAAATAAAAAATGATAGTGACTGAACGGGGCCAATCAGGCCAACCTCAGTTTTTTCGCCACCTTCATTCTTATCTCCTTTGTGCCTGTGATAATTATGACGGTGATTATGACAACAACAACAACAACAACAACAACAACAACAACCATAATAATGCAGATAAATATCTCCCAGCTTAATAAGCACACCATAATAATTTATATAAAGAGGTAAAGGTTTTCGCATTTTAATTCTGACAATGGCAGAATTTGAGCTGTCATTTCTACATGCAACCCATGTTTACTGGTGGTAAGGCTGTTTTCCCTACACCCTGTGTTGGTGGACCCAAAATTCCGATCTAAGTGTGGCGCCAGGTACGTAACATTCGCAGTGTGTCACTTCAGTGACAAAGCCTTCGCAGCTTGTAACAACGACGGCAGCGGCGGCGGCGGCGGCGTCGGCAGCGGCAACAAAAAAACAACTGTAAAATAACTGTTAAAGTCACTGCTACTACTAACACTAAATAATTAAATGACTGCCTGTTCATAAAATATTACAGAGAAATTATTCTCATAATATTGAATTAATGTTCGGCAAATGTGCGCTGTTGAATGTTGAATGAACACCATTCCAATAAGGGAAGACGCAAAAACAATCATCAGGAATGTAACAGCATGCAGGAGGATAATATGTGTAAATACATACAAAATCAAAACTTACTGTATTAACAAAAGTAAAACAAATAGGCACAGTGTTTCGGAATGAGTTATTCTAAAAATCAAGATGCGTTTACCAAACAAAATTAACAGCCGTTACTCTTTTTTTTAGTGCAAATAATTTGGACAGAAAAACAATGCCTTTAACAAGACTCAATTACATCATACAAGAATTTCCATGATAGAATACTCTGCGTAAGCCAGGCAGCACGGAGAAGGAATATACTTTGAATAGAAGCTTCTTCTTCTTCTTCTTCTTCTTCTTCTTCTTCTTCTTCTTCCTCTTCTTCTTGTTCTTCTTCTTGATTTAATCCAGCAGTTTTCAAAACTCCTGGTGCTCACGGTACCCTTAGAAAATGCATTTTTGCCGCATAATAGAATTAGAATGAAGAACTAACACTTACAGTAAGAATAAACTATTTCTAAATAAGACCGATTATTTTATAAAAGCGTAAAATTGTCATTAAGCAGAAATGAGACGAAGATTTAATAAAAATATTAACTTAGAAAACTTAAGTCTGTTCACTGGTTTAAAAACTTTTTACAGTGGCACCCTCTTATCCAAACAAATACTTCATAAATTCCCCACTGCCTTTAAAAATTTTATGTACGCGTGATTGTGTGTAGAACACGTATTAATTGCTAATTTTTAAGATTTTAACACATTTTTTCTTTTATTTATTATAGTCAAGGTCTCTCAGCACCCCTTTGAGAAGTACACGTTTAAACACTTCCGGCATTTTTGGCTGTTTTAGTTTCCATTGGAACCTCTACTCCTCGTCTCCAGCTTCCGAACTTGCTTCTTGCATAATGGAATTAAAGTGTCTTTCATGTGTTTGCAGTCCTATTCTCCTTTCTTGCTTGCAAGTAGCGACAAATGCAACACATTTGTAGATACACTTTCTCCTTCATCCCTTCAATTGCCTTGCAATCTTAGCGCCTACTTCCCACATACCGTGTAACTAATGAAGTAAATTCTCATCCGTCTCAGTTTTCAGTTTGGTGACTTTTAATAAATAAATCCGAAATGTTAAGTACTTGTTCAGATACAGTTCTTACGCATTTCCTCCTAGCTACAACTAGAGCACAAGCTTATAAGGGGGCTTCATTCTCTCAACTTGTATTGAATCTATTTCTGCGTGAGTGGGTAGACATGGAACCGAAATATTAAATCCATGCACTGGATGTCAGACTGTGATGGTGAACACCCAAATGAGAAGTGACAGACATTTGTATTTTTACACTGCTGTTCAGATTTAAACTCCTGATACAGGTCCTCTTTGTCGGCCGTCACTTCATCTTCATTGTCATACTCTTCGCAGGAAGCAAAATGCAGATTCTTTACAATAGTTGCTACGATCTGAAATTTACCTGCAGATGTGTAGAACTCACAACGGTCCAAGTTTATGTCCGAAGACAAAAGCCACAAAAAATAATACCGCAACAAGCCCAAATGTACAGTATATTCATAGGCAAATCTCTGGAATTAAATACATATAAATCAGCCAAGATAAAAATAAATTGCGACTTGTTGTGTTATATATTTTTCTTTCAACTCTGTCTCCTCTGTCGCAGCTTCGAATCGCTCTCTTCCGTTCACTTCTGATGTCGATTAAATCAATTAATTTGTTTTACATTCATCAAGATCGCACTGTGTTTTTAGGAGTTCTAAAGTGTTTGCAGGAAAGAAAATCCTGAGATTCCTGGTTTCGATGCAACTGTACATAAATATTCTAAGGCATGACCAGATGGTTTGAAGATTTACTTCTTACACGTGACGGATATTAGGCTGGTGGAAATTTACAGATGTCTCAGAGAAAGGTGTCACCTGCCTGTTCAGGGTCTGGTGTGAAGCAGACAATGCTTACTGTCAGTGACGTGACAACATTGGATGGGACCACTTAGGTTATTGAATAACAGCTCCAAAACAACGAAGTCTATGTCCAAGGCATTTTTATGGATTTCTTGCAACGATCGTATAAAATGTACACATCATAGAGCACACTTGTCTCTCGTATGCTTCAGCCCCTACTGTCTGGGTGGATTTTCCTTATATTTTGTTTGTGAATCACAGTAAAAAAATGTTTGTCGAATACCCTTTCGTTTTCTGTTGGTTTATAATCTTATTTACAAGAATATTTAAGTGAAATATTTTTCATTTTATCAAAAATATTTCAAAACAAAATTATTTAAAATACAAATTAATACAAACGTCAATTAAAAGGTAAATAACGGTTAACTGTTTCGTTAAACGTTTTCCTACTTTGACAGAGACTCATCAAATAAAGAAAACACGTGGACTTAAAATGTGTTCTTAGTTCTAACTCCTTTTATCAACATACTGACATGCAATGAACGAAACCGAAATTTAACTGAGGATGTAAAATTACAAATAACGAATTTTTAAAAAAAATGTATTCCATTGCAGTATGCTCTCTCAGTCTTTAGTGGTGCCAAACGAAACGCCCGATGAGATCAGAAGGAATGTGAAATGAACAGTCTTGCCATGTGGACACTGCGCTATGCCACATGTCTATAATACCACACGGTTTCGAAAAATTGGGGCTATCGGCATCCTCAGGCAGAAATGGAGGAGAGGATTTCAGGCTAGATGGCCGTTAGAATGGGCCTTTGTCGCTGAGAGAATTCTTTAAATTTACAGTGATATTTATATAATTACTAAATAACCGCTGGTATTAATCGAGGACTATTAACTACAGAACAAAACAAAAAATATTCGTGTATTGGGTGAATGGTCTATAGAAAAACTGAGTATGTTATGTGCTACAGGCGGAGCAAATAGCATGAAAGGGTAAAATATTACCGATAAGTTACCGAGGATGAAGAAGTTCTGAAGTTCTGGATCTATTTAGTCCTCAAGTATTGCAGAAGATTTTTAACAAATAAAGTGTGAGGACGTGGAATAAAATTTGGGGGCATGGTTCAGAGTCCGATGGCGAGTTTTCTGAAAAAAAAAGTAATGAATCATTGGGATTCAACACTTAAAATTAGAGGACACTTTTGACAGGCGAGGAACTGCATTGATCTCTGGGGACACAACGTACTTTGCACTTACACAAATAAAAAACTCCGAAATTGTCCTGTGGTTATTTGTTATTCTTAGTGCTGTTACTCTAAGAGGTAATAATACATTAAGCATTCATGTAAACTGTCTTCTGGCGACGCATTTATTTTCATTTGGTAAATTAATATATTTGGTACAAGTGGTACAACAGATAGTGTCATATTAAATGGATGCACTGTCATGAAGACTTGGCGCGTCCTCGTTACGAGTACGGAAATGACGGCTTCCAGATGTGGAAGGTAGCGGCTAACGCAATGAATCACAAATCACGCCCAGCCAACAAAGAGTGGTCCTCCACACTGGGGGAATATTAGGGGAGATGAAAAGAATATGTTGTAAAATATTACATAGCCCAGTGTACTTCATCTGCGGCAGGCTGTTTTTAAGGCAGCAATGAGCCTTCTTGTACTATGGAAAACTTTTTGGCCAGCTGAGCGACTGTTTATTTTTCAAGACAGACTGTTCCATGGAGTCACTTAGTTATACCTCCGGCATGGATACATCAGTCTAGAGCGACTGAATCAAAAGGCTATAAGAGTCTTGAAGGAAGTACTGTAACGCAGCTACGAGATGTCTTTTTATCTGCTCGTCCCCAATAGTATTCTTACCGTCGTGAAGACGCAAACTCCACGGTAAGTCCTTCATTACGCGCTCTTTCCTAGGAGAGTAGCCAATTACCACATACTAAGAAGATCGAATGCAAATTATTATCAAGACTGTAACCCCAAAATTGTCGGAAAAATTTAACTCTCTTTCAGAATAGTCCAATATAATCGCAGTGTTATAACAGTGAGAATGATATTCACACTTTTCATAGAAATCAATTCGCTGTTCAAAAATTTAATGCACGGAAAAATATAAATCAAACTGTATTTGAAACTTTTCCGTACATACATATACATATACATACATACATACATACATACATACATACATACATACATACATACATACATACATACATACATACATACACACACACACACACGCATACACACAAAAATATACTTTTTGAGAGCCTACGTTTGAGAAAACGCGGATACATTATAAATATCCCTTTATTTATAGGTAGATGTTTAAACTTGTGCGTTAATGTACCTTACGTCGCTGCGTCCCACAAGTCAGTCACCAAATTTCAGCAAAAAATGGATAAGAAGACAAATGTATTGCAGCTGGAGTAAGTGAATGTTTTTGCACGCAGATCTACATGTCATTTTACTCTTCTTCCCTTCGATATAAATGTTGTGTTCATGTGCAAGAACGCAATCTTCGCGTTCTCGTCTAAACTTCTTTCATTGCGCGCTCTTCCACTGTTTTCTACCTTATTTCGGAATTTAACTTACACAGTTTCAACTCCGAGGTTAATCCTTGTGCACCTGTATGCCGTATAAGCTCTTTCACACCACACCCATGCACAGGCACTACTCGATTTACACGATAGCTGCTTTCCAAAACTCTTCCTATGATGAAAATCACATGAAGAGTAACTGGTTTACGTATAAGCATCAATCTTGTCTTCCGCCACACGCAACACACACCCAGCTGCAGGCCGAAACAACTTTGGACGTCTTCACGATCGACCCAGGCTATAATGTATAAGGCGAATACAGATACATCACGAAAAATTCGTTACAGAGCTATTTAATAGGGCCTTACGTTAAATAACATCGAGTCATTTCTTTCCTAACCCATGTCGAAACACGAAAGGCTAATTGAAACATCGCTCTTATAGAAAATCAGACTCAGGTTACTGCGTGACAATTTGCTCCCCCAGTGCCGCCTCTCTCAGTTGTTTATATTAGCTGTACCCGTATAACTGAAACAGCATTTCTGGAGATCGATTAATAGTAGGAAACCCAGTACTTAATATTTCTGTTTGTTATGACAAAGTAGTTTTAATTTTAAATAACCAAGCAAAAATGAAGTCACCAACTTTACGACTGAAAAACACCCACCCTGTTTTTAATATTGAGCAAACTGAAGGGAAATATTCTTCAATATAAGCATATTAGCATGACCTTGATACTTCGGTGTATGTTGATACTGCGTAATCTTTGTAGGCCTACAGAACTACAGGAATGCAAATTTGTGAATAAGGCATTCAGAAAACGTGCATAATTGAGTTAAGATGGCCAATTTACATCTACGTTTTTCTTAAATACGTGTATATTGGGTTTGCAATGATACTTCAGGGCGCTTTAGCCTTTTGTAAAAGAAATCGTCTATGGAAGAGGTTCATTGATCGAATGCATGCTGGGAATGAGAATGAAGCGCTTCTAAAGCTGCCAGGACTACACGGAAGGTCTAATGATGAAAACTTTTCTTCTTCTCTCCCACAAAGTCAACTCCTTTAAGCGGCTTACCAAGTTATTATCCCTTAGCTTAAGCCCAAGTTCACCTCCACTCTCGGCAAGCTATACCCTGCTAAGAGGTCGCCGGTTTACAATCGGACGTTAGTAAAGACCTATAAAAACTACCAGCAACATCTTTCACCCCGCCTTTTCACCCACCGCATGTTTTAATAAGAAATGAAGGAGCAGAATCTAGATCATATCCCCATTTTCTTACACGTATTTTTAACCCAAGACTTTCCTCTTCTCTTTCCCCCAGACTTCCAAGCTTAGAGCATCTCATCAACAGGGCGGTCCAGATTCTAATAAAACTTCGTAATTGTGTTTTGCTTCTGTATCTAAGCACAACACAGAATACATATAGAAGCTTGGCATTTCTGTTGACTAGATGGAGATAAGCGTTTAGTTTTAGGCTCAGATCGTATTAATTCTTGGGGAAAGAGCCGCGGCATATAATGGACACGCGCCTTGCTGAAGCCACAAACCGGCTTAGACCCATTAATTTAAAAAAAAAAGGATACCTGCCCCAGCTGGGCGGGCACAAAAATCTTGATTCACACCCCTATATTCCCATTTAATTTACGAAATTGACGAATTCCTGGTGGTATCACATTAACATAATTAACGACACATTAAAGTGATAAATTTGCGGCACACATTGCAGAATGAATACGACTGGCTCAATGAAGATGGTCCTGAAGCAGGAAGTCGCGAATCCTTTCAGAGTAGCCAACTATCCAAGCCTGTTACTATAAATACCAGAGATACGCAAAAATACAGAATACCCTCCCATTTTTATGGCTTGACACCCCCAGTGGGCCTACGTACCCTCATTGTTGAGGTTTGGAGACCACGGTCACTGCACAACATTCGGTGGGACTCCTCTGGACGAGTGATCTTCCCGACACAGAGACGTATACTTAAGAACATGCAACAGCCACAAGCGACAGACATTCAAGCCCCCGCGGGATTCGAACCCGAAATCTTAGCAAGCAAGCGGCCGCAGACCCACGCCTTAGACTGCACGGCCGCTGGGATCGGCCAAATTTACCATTTGACCACTTTATGTTAAACCCCTGAATCAAGCACCGAACTTGGAAACTTCAGAATATGAAGTACGCAAGCACGGCCTTTGATCAGGTAATATAGCACGAATTATGGAAAGAGATTAACTAGAAATATGCTGAAAGGTAAAACGGCATGAATGTGACAAGCAGCAAACACGGTCTATGTTAAAACCTGTCTCATATAAACTTCAATAAAACATGACAGACGTCATTAAAATCGGGGATCCGAAAAAGGTAGAACGCCAGATATTCGCAAACCTAGCAGCAGACATTTTCTGGCAGTTTAGTAACTGTAAAGTAACAGAGAAGGAACGCATTTATCAGAGACAGCGCTGTAAGAAAACGAATAAATTCTTCTTTAAACTACAATTTCTCACGCCGTCTGTTAGGCCTGTATACACGTGAGAAAGAAGAAGGCATGAGTAATTTTTCTCACCATTGTGTCTAAAGAGACAGATGACGACAGACACGTGTCTAGGATTTAAGGCCGCCAGGAAGCCAGGCGTCAAGATTATAAGATGCTACTGAGGTAAGCGTGCTGGGAAGATGTGGGTTATGCTAGTCTTTACGGCGTTTGTAATGGGCATATCGCCAAAATGAAAGTAATCTGCAAGAAGTCTATAGGAGAAGGAAGAATCTACTGAGGTAGCCTAGGAAGGCAAGTACATACCTATCGATAGGCGAAAGGAATGGCAGTCTTCTAGACCTTAAAGCTAACTACGCGCCTTTTACTGCAGGGTGGAGTATGCTGCTTAGTCCCGTAAAGAGTGATTTGCATCCAAATAATATAATTATGCAATCTCAGTTCTAATATCGGGAAGAAAAGAGGTCTCAATTAACACCAGCGAACTGCTTAGAGCTGTTTAAAGAAAAAGTCGCTGTTCATTCAGCGGATTATACAAAATTAATAAACACAATCATTGCTGAAATAAAGTACTTCATATTTAAAACGGGTGCTTAAATTTGCCACTGTAATTTTAACGGCCGAAACGTCCCTTGAATTAGGGTTCCAGGAGAGCTGTGTGGTAGGCGTTCAGATTAAAGCAGACTCACATTGCAGTAGGCATGAAGGCATGAAGCGTTTTAGTTTAAGGACGCCTACTCGGATAGAGGTGGGTGTAAGCAATATGGTAATCACCTCGGAATTTGCTTTGTGGTAAGTAACCTAAAGAACATAATTAGCAGTGACCATTCACCTAGCAAGTCCTCTGCAATTCACATCTTCATAGCCCTTTCACTTCAAGAGGCACTTTAATATTAACTTTTCTGTACACGTTCCTAAGTATTTCTCTAATCAAAATAATGTAAGACATTGGCCCTGTCTGTGCGTGCCGTTTGTCCGACCATCTCCTCTTTCTTGGTTTCATGACTTTAATATACAAATTAAAGACTTAAATAGATGTGTTGTGTGTGAAGGTGACACCGAAGTTAAAAGCACATAAATTATGATGGGATCATCGATGTGCTCCTAATAGAAATACCTTCACGGTTATTCTTTAATAAACACGCTGATCTGAACTCAGATTTCCGGAATATAGAAATGAGCAGCTGGTAGCAGACAGTGCAGCCCAGGGAACGACGTTTTAAATGACGCTTAAACCTGTATTTGACTTACTGATTTTAAACAAAGGTATGTATATTTTGTGTTCCTTGTAAAACGTTCATGACATGTCAGGAAACTGACATGAGGACAGGCGTTTCACATGTTTGCTATTGCACTTGAACACCAGACAGCCATATATCTGGTTGCGTTCTGAATGTAACTTATTCGTATTTAGACCAGGGGTTGCGATAAACTGTCTCTGTGGTCAGGCGAATTCAGAGTCAGTATCTTGAAACTGATAGCCGTCGCCTACTTTCCTGTAAACCTCAATTTATAAGACTGCTCACATTTCGTCATATGTTCTGTACTTGATGTACTGGCTCTGACTGTCCCACACATAATTAACTAATGCTTCTTAAATCAAATTAAATTAATCTGACAACATAGCTTTTCATTTAACAATGCAGTTATTTGTAAAATTAAGTGGTGTGGATAAGAGATGAATAAAATGTGGGCACAGACAACTGGTTGAACGACACTGAGAAAATAAAAATGAAAAACTGGGAAAGAATCTGTCCCACTTGTACATTTTGCATAACAAATCTCTAACGGATCGACATGGAACTGAACGCGTGTTATCTAAACGGCCAAACAATGACACGACCTTCGACGTCTGTGGTTTGTTACAAGTAAATTAAAGAAAATATTTTTAAATCAGCAGCTGCATATTCTCACCCTACGTTGTGTTTTGAATTTTAAATTCAAACGTCTGGGCGCCGCCCGTGCCTTTTCATTGGCTAAACACTATAGTGTCAATATTCTGCACCAAGCTTCATGTCCTGTTTCATTAACTGAATGAACACACAAACACTTGTGAAGAAAACAAAATGTCTATTATCATTCAAATCATGCTATTCAAATTCTATATAGTTCCCACGAAATGCAAATGTACTCGTATGAGAACAAAACAAGTAAATCAATTTTGAAGGAACACATTAAACGTGAATGGGCTAAATGAAGGTAGCATATATTTAAAGAGCGAGTAACTCTAACACACATAAATAATATGGTCAATATGAAAGTAATGCGAATTTCCTAATAAACTGGGTGAATTCCACTGAGATCAAAGAATTAATTACGGAGACCTTCACGGCTATACAGCGTTGCATGTCCTTTGCATCTGTGTCCAGCATTCTGATTACTTCCGCGATACACTATTGCTTCCTTCGTATGACGGATAAGAATTTCACATGCGAGAGTATCATGGTTGACACCCATACGTTTGCTTTCTAGTATTAAAATACGCCTCCGCTGCTTCATTCAGCTAGATTAGTCCAAATTTATAATAGGCTTTGATAGCACTATTTTTGTGGAGAAATACAGCTGGGGTCTGTTGAAATATTTGTTTTGAAAAGTCAACGTAGTTCTTTCTCGCTCTCTCTCTCTCTCTGTCCCCTCTCTCTCGCTCTTTCGCTCGCTCGCTTTCTCTCTCTCTCTCTCTCCCTTCTCCACATATAAACCTTAACGGCAACTGGCTGTGAAGTTTGGGGACTCGTGTATTCATGGGGGTTCTGGAGAGGGGGGTTCCAGCCCGTCGACCAGCCAGTAGAGTGGAGGAGGACCGTTCAAATCCGCCAGTCAACAGACGGGCTTAGTCGACAGCGATTCTCATTTCGACTAAGCGGATTACTTTGACCGCGGATAAATAGTATCGATTTCTGCCTTTAATCTGTAGCTGCAATAGCAGTGACTGTGGGTAAGGGACGCTGGCTCATACTATCTGAAACACGTCCCGGTCTTGTGATGTTAACATGACACTATATAGCCCCAGAGGCTAGACACAGTACACATATTGCGTACATAATTCAATATCAGCAACCTGAAGTGTGTGAAAACAGACATCCCTCATTCTGAGACGCTTGACAGCACTGCTGCTGTTTGCTCACGTCATGAGAACTGACACATCAAGTTGGACGCCTCAAACGTTATCTGAATGAAAGGCAATGGCAGGAGCGATCTAAAACCCTAAGGAATGCATGAAATGTGTTGCTGGCACTTTACACAGAAATTCAAAACGCATAATATGCCGGGCTAGACAGTAAGGGCCCGACAGATACATTTAGAGTGACTTTTCCTGAAGCAACGGCAAAGCATGAGAACTGAACATCTATGTTTCGGTAGGTGTCAATGGATTTGCTCTTGTAGTAAATAAACATTTATATCCTTTCCCTATTTGAACGACTTCGTTGAGAATATTTTGTCTTCATTAGGCAATAGTCTTTGATACTCGGTCTTTCACGTGACCCAGAATTTCATTCCAGTTTTCACAACAGCCTGAGACCCTACCCAATTTGCGCCACATGAATCCAGTCATATTATGGTTGTAATTTTATCAACAGTCGCGCGATAGCCTGAAACCTTAAACGTCAATCTAGTTTACAACCATAATCCCCATCTATTACAGTACAATTTAATATCACATTTCCTTAAGTTTAGGTTACCCATATAAATTTTTCCTGCAGGTAAGTTCATCAAATTTTTTACGCAATTATGCTTTCTCTCAAACGTGCTATGTACTCCACCAAACGTGCTATGTACTCCACCGAACTCATTCTCGTTTATTTCATAATGCTAATAAAAAACTGGTTACAAATATCATTCGCTCGTTTTTTACAAAAGTGCAAGTGAATAATTTAGCCTTGTCCATTCTTTCAATACGTCTTCTTCTGTACAAAACCTTACGTTCTTAGTGTGAAGAAACTCCCTAAGACGTATAGGAAAATAAAGTTTTTCCCACTCCAGCCCTATTTATGAGCAGCCAATGAGATATGTTCCCGCTTTTTAGCCTAATTAACGATCCTTTTACCCTTACATTAATTATATCTTTCACATATATCTGTATGATTGAGGATAACGAGTGAGAAAGAATGTGGAAGAAGAAAGCTATTTACCTGGGCTGTTTCTCCCATTTCAGAAAAAAAGTAGGAATATGGAGTCACCATAATATTTGTGAGTGAGTGTGTGTGTTGTGTGTGTGTGTGAGTGTGTGTGTGTGTGTGTGTGTTGTGTGTGTGTGTCGTGTTCCCTGTTTTAACCTTTAAATAGTCCACCAATTTCACAACTCTTGACATAAAGCTTATGCAATTTGAACTTACCCAAAGCCAGTCACAAATAACACAGCTTAAGCGGCAAACACTGAAGTAGGAAGTGAGATCATGGGCGTCACTCCAGAAACGCCAAATTAGCTACCTTCAATAGGACAGGACTAAAACCTTCTAAGAACACTTATTCCTCTCACAGGGAACAAACCTCTGATATCTAGTGCCTTTGGAAGGGTAAAGGTCAAGAGGCACTCAATGAATACGTTTCAGAAACCACATATTATTCACCATTATCTATGCAAGACAAATTGTAATTGTTCGGTAACATGATATACTTACATGATTCTATTTTTAACAGCATTCACAAAGAAAAAGTCGTAGTTCTCAAAATCAGATAAGTTTTACGAAGAAACATTATATTTTCTGGGATGTGGTTTTATGTCTTTGGATGAGGACAGTCTGAGTCCAGAAGCTGCAAGTTGTTTATGGACAGTAAATTGCAATAATTATGCTGAAATGTATTTCGATATTTGAACAGTTTGTGAGAACAGGCTGTATGTTTGTCCCTGGGTGGTACATCGTCCAGATATTCATGTTTTACCTGGATAGTTCCAGCCAGTTGCTGCCCATTCGCAAGGCGTGGCTCTTCTACAGAATGCACCAAATTCTCCAGTACGAATGTGATCAACATTGCTATTTCATGCATATCCACGGACAGGCATAAGCTTAAAATTAGTTCACTCAGAATCCAATACTTCTCCACTCTCTGCCTCTGCACTTATATGAAATCCGTAGTATATTTCATTTTTTAACCTCATCGGAAAAATTTTTGCTTATATATAAATAGCAAAACTGCCTCTTCGCTCAGCACTACAATACGAAGACATACAGAAAGCGTGCAATTTAAACTTCGTTATATCGTGACTTTATGTTCGAAGTAATACGTTATCAGATTCAACCGACAAATTAACGATATTACCTTAAAACACACCTGTATTTACATAGAGATTTTGATCATTATTACCAACTACTGTACAATAATTCTATATACTTCATTCTATATACACCTACATGTTTCGGCTGACCATCCTAGCCATCACCAGGGATCCATTTTCCATAGGCCTGGGCAGCTTAAATTACTTCATTGAGTGGTAATGTATACATTTATTATTTACAGCCGTAGCCATTATGCGTTTTAGTATCAATGATTTTATATAGTGTTTAAATTATGTGTAATATTAAATACAGTACGTTGATACGTAACATAAGATATATGTGTATATAAAAGTCTGTCTCCAAACATCTCTCTTGCAAATCACTTTAGTTTTGTAAGGTGCAGGTACTCGCTTGTGGCACCCGTGTTTATTCCATGCGTAACATGTCAATAACGTGACGACGATCCATATCGTGAGGTACCAAAGTACAAGCAGTGCCATTTAAATTCCGGAATTCCATACCAAAGTACAGTTCCTAACATATTCTCTTCAAAATCGTAAATATTTAAGTAGAAGAAAAGCTACAGTCTACTTTGCCTCTGGCTTTATAAGGTTGTCAAATTTGTTTCACTTAAATAGAAATAGAAGTGCTGATGTCAGTCTAAGAATAAAATATGGAAAATGAAAAATATAAAATTATGCAGCTTTTAGCCTATGTTCTTCTCTAACACTCAGGAGTCTAATTTAATCAAGAAACATGAGATGGGTTCGGCACGTACCACGCATCAAGTAATTTAGAGATACATGTGTATATTTCTTTGGAAGACCCCAGAAAATAAAATTTGAGAAAGTGACTTCAAAATGTGTCTTAAATGTGATGACACGTTGTGAAATAAGGATCTAAAAGGATGCTTCTGAGAGCACGGCATTTAACACTCGTATTCTAGGCAAATATAAAATCTCTTGACTACGTAATTCTAATCAGTAACTTCACAAAAATCTGTAATATTAAATTAATTAGCGATCTCAGTATATATATACAAATTGCTAGCGCTCACTACTATAAACTTTCGAATTTTAACTTACTGTCACATCGATGCTACAGAGTAAAACAACTGAATTGGTTACTTTTTCTTAGGATATGACACCCTACTAAATACCGTGAGATGCTACACCTGTTCCGCAGTTAATATTAAGACTTCTCCATGATTTAGTGTGCAATTCGTTTATTTATTTCTCATTAAATATCGATGTGAATACCTTAGTGTTGAAAAACGGAATAACAGCGAATAATTACTGGAAATCGAAAGAAGTAAATGGTCTTTTCCTAGTTAAAGTCAATCGCTCCAATTTTCTTAAGGGACTGAGGAAAACCACGAAAGAATACGTCATAATAGTCTATATGCTAGCCTAGATTTGAAGTAGGTACTTTCAGAATACAAGCCAGAAACATATCGTCTACACTAACTTCCTGTATAATGCTGTACAGTGCTACCAAATAATTAGCTACTTTTATCCCGTAACAAATGCTGCTGAACAGATATGGTACAATAAATAAACAAACGTGAAACTAAACATAATAATGTTTTAGAGCGGAGGGGAACCACATAAGACGCTAACGAAATACTACAGTAATGGAAACACACAGACTAAGAATTACCTTATTTTGGAATTTGTTGCCCGTTGACTGTATTCATCCCGCATGGTATGAGGTTCCGTCAGAATAGCGCTTCAGCCATATCGGATTTCCTGATGATGAAGGCCACTGCTTTCATTCAACCACCAGGCATTCTTCCCGTTAATTCCCGCGAATCCCTTCCCCCTTGTCGAAGCGAGGGCCCTCGCATAGTACTGGGCTGCTATTGATGAAGATAATCCTTCTGGTTGATGCATCTGATGAGGTTGCCACTGGCTTTACTCCCTTCCTAATTTTGCCCAGTTTCCGTCATCAGGCTAATGACGTATCTATAGCTCGGCGGCGGAATGTAATGTTTGTTGTCATGAAGCTGTTTGTTTAGTTTGAACTACCCCTTGCGACATCTGTATTGCGAGACATGTAATGTCGATATAACTAAATTATAAACTACTTATAAACAAGTTGCAGGGTTTTCCTTGCTGAGTTCATGTTTATTCAACAGGTCTCACGTGCTCTCGTTTCCACATATTTACATTACACACTCCTGCATGGCACTGCAGGTGAAATTGTCATCTTTATTTTACTATTTTGACAAACAAGTTATACACAATTAGAGATATCTGTGTTCCAAACCTGCACGTAGAACTTTTCTTCCAGTAAATGTGCACTTTTATACATTTACATGGCAGATAAAATGTTTTCAATTTAGAGAGTTCTGCTGTCAGCAAAGTGTGGCAAACCACAGATGTTTATTTAATTTACCGTGGAAAGGAATTTTGTCTTTATGATGATTCTGTGTTTTGCTTGTCTTCTTTACACAACGTGTTAAACGAAAATGTAATGGCTGCGTAGGTTCTCATACTTATTACCTTCGATATCGATGTATTTCCATGAAATCTGGAATTGAATATCTACAACAAACTTTAAAAAGAATATTTACTTTTGGTTTGGATTCTTTCAGCATAATCTCTTGTAGCTCAACACAAATGTCAAATCGAAAGTCATGGATTTTATCAAAAATATCTTAACGTACAAGGAGTTGGTACGTAGCACTGTACAGACCTATAGGTGTTGCTCTGGCCGAGTACATTTATTTTAAGTTTGTTTGAAGAGTGTTGGTTCCTTTCATTATAAGCTTAACAAAGAAGAGTGGCTCGGTGTATTATAAAAAATATAATGGCGAGATCTGCTTTCTAATTCAAAAATTAGATATTAATGGAATTACTATAAAACCTTTCTCTTTTCACATGAGGGAAAGTACATAATACAGTTCCACATATAAAAAAAGATAATAATACCGACGTAACAACTTAAGTTGCTAAAGGAAATAAGTACTAAAAGCAAAATTGAAGTAAGTTTTTTAATACAATAATAATAGTTACTGTTTTACAGTAATACTACTATCAGCAGCGTTAGCAATAGTAACAGACATGGTGTAAAATTGTAGTGAGGGCTCACATCTTAATTCCGAAAGAAATTTGATTTAAAATTTACAATAACAATGTCACGTCCTTTGTACATACACCTTCGTTTTATCCAGTTATGTTAAACCAAAATTAGAATATCTATCAAGTACATAATGGGAAGAAACGCAAAATAATTCAATTATAAAAATTATGAATATGTGACTTAATGGAGTGACGTATCATGGTTATAAATGTAAAATATCAATGTGGGAATTTTTCGTGTTTTCCGTCAGTCCGTCGACCCAAAATTACGCTAACGCCGTTTCATTCCAAACCCTCTCCGAATCATGGGTCACCCTGTCATGCGACGCGATAATTGGAGTGCCTGATAGCGTGCTATAAAGGTTAAGATTAAAAACAACAAAAACATTGGCTCCTACAGTCCGTCGGACTTGTGATAAAAATCCAAAACCTTGATCCAAATTTTGGGTACTCGTTCATGTGGTGACATTCAACCTTGGGTCATAATTCACAGGGGTTTCATCAGTACAACCCCGATCCCCCCCCCCCCCACCCAGTTATGCGGCTATGAAAGGGCAATAAAATTACAGCATTAGTGTTGTGTACATTGCTCTGTGTGTTGACTTCCACACCAATGTACACAAATAACCCCACACAACATACCAGAACGTCATGTTGTCAAAATCTAATAGTTTTGTTCAATTATCTGTTTTCCTGTATCTGTAATTATAAATTTAAAAAACTGGCTTGGTTTGAATTAAAAATTTGCTTTCACGTGCATAAATAAACTGTAGATTTAATGAGATAATACTGTATTTCCGCAACTCATTACATAAAGGCTCGAGTGATCTATGAATTTTTCTGTGCATAAATTTGTTTCTGTATTGATCATTCCCTTAAAACTGGCGAATTTTTTAAATATGATAACGAAAATTTAAATTACATAGATGGGAAAAATTTCGTTCCCCTCATAATACCTTCTAGCTTCGACAAAAGTGTTTTCTCTACGGAATTAGCGCTATCTTGCATTGCTACTGTAAAAGCAATTCAGTTTTTAGAATTCATAAATTTTAAGTCATGTCTGCATTAATGAAGTTGCTTTAACGTATGGATCATTTACAGAATACGAAGAAGCATGCAACTTCTGTCGGCTGGGCAAATAGATACTTGTCACTCTCACGACATAAAACAATAAAGCAAAGGACAACCAGAACTTAATATAAACAAATCTAGTACATTATACATAACAAAAAAAAATTAAGAATGCAGAAATGCAGCCCCGCTCATATAACCTTAAACTGCATTAAGTAACTCAATACGTCTCAGCGCTAAGTCATCATACAGGGTTTGCCAAGAGATTAAACAGAACAATAAATATTGTTACGGTACTGATATTTTTCCATCCCACATGCAATATTTATGCGGCTATGGCTAGAATTCAAGAGCTTAATTTTTTAAAATTAGTGCTGATAATGAAAGCAAGACTTGCATTATGGAAGCAGAGGCCTTGAATTGCGCACGTAACACCTTACGTAATTTTAAGGGTTAATAATGTATCTAAACACAATAATAGAATTATTGTACGAAACACTTGTAATTCTGGAAACGTCTGTTGCATACGTACGGATATAATTTCAGTCTTACCTTTAAGCCTTTTGATGCCATAAAGACCTGGCCAAATCTTTTAAGTTTTGTAGATGTGGTTCCTTTCTTCAAGAAAGGAAACTTTCTTTTGTCACACGGCGACCTTCCGAACTTTTGTCCCAATATTCAAAAGCGTAGGTAAAACGTTATCCGATAAGCCATCCTAACAGAAATCAGAACAGAATTTATTCTCCAAAGTTAGCCTCAGCATTGCCGGTGGGGGAGGGCGGATAGACCAGGTGGTTGTGCACGAACTCAGTGGAGAATCGTTCCCATGGCCTACCTACATCTTAACAAGGGTTTATTTGAAAGGGCTTCCGAGCCAGCTCTCTGCTGTCGTGTGCTCCGCGAATAAGATATTCAGAATTTCCTGCCGCTCGAGTAGAGGAAAAGGAAGAGAGGTAATCGAATCGACTGACCTGAATTCTTACTGTTTTCTTCATATTTCATAAATAAAAATGCCTCTTTGTTGCTGTAAAGCATTCCACAATATTTGCATATATTCGTATTTCTCCTTTTTGTTACAGACTTCATAAAGAAAAATTTTTTCACTTCTTCTGGCTTGAGAATTTATTTTGTCTTTATCAGGAATTTCAAATAATATTACATCGTAGTACAGACTGCAGTAGCTCAGGTAATGCAGTGACAGTTTAACGGGATTTTTTTTTTCCGAAGGGCGAATGGATTTGCCTTGACCACTACAATTAAACAAAAGCAGGAACCACCGAAGCTTCTATCCTGTGGACACCAGGGAAATTTCCTCGGGGATGGAGAGTCGAAGCGATCTAGCGACTGACTTTAAATCTAAATCGATGTTAAAAATGACTGCAGGTACAACTTACTTTCATTCACTTATATGTTCTATGAAATGTAGCGTAAACCTAGGACAACTTCATCTCCAACTTTTATCACATCCTTCACAGTGAAGTAAGTTTCTGTCAAAGTACGAGTAGTATTCATGTGGGGAAAGGGCTCAGAGAAACTTCGATTAAATTAAAGACCGAAACGAAAAAACTCGCCTATTAGTCTGCCTTATCTGCTTGTCTGGAGTCCGTCCTTTAACGTATCGGCATGCAGCAACCAGAGAATTGCTAAACGGATTTTCTTTATATAAAACTATACGAAATTTCGCCATAATTTGCAGAGAAATTCCAATTTATGTTAAAATCACACAACAGTAACAGACTCGTTGCACAAAATCCGGAAGCGTTTCTGCGCCTTATTTCATCCTACATTGCTAAATATTTATCGCAGCAAAAACATATCCCTAAAATCTTAATGGAAGGAGCCCGAACAAAGTTTAATGTCTGATACACTTGCAGTAAATATTATGATCTTTAAAATAAACACGAAACGTGATTTAAAGGGCCAGAGTTGTCAACTCTGCTTTATTTCACGACAAGTTAATATTATGTTTGACACTTTAAGGCATGAATTGTAAACATTCTACGTAACTGCCTTATTGTCTACCTTTACTATCAAGTGCACAAAATAGTCACTACAAAATATAATTATCGCTTTCACTTAAACTTGTCATGCAGCGTACGATATGAAACCAACGGAATATGGGGTATGGCGTTACTGCATATTGACTTAGATCAGATGACAAAACCCACACAACTAAACCTTGAAGTCACAGATATTTACTTCTTCTCAACAACATAAATTACTTACGATCGTAAAAATATTCTAACAGGAGGAATAAGTACCCTTTAAAAAGTGCTGCTTGTGATTAGCTCAAGGTCTGTGGCTCTGCTTTGAAACAGATATTCTCTATACTCCACCCCCTTCTTTGTAGTTACTACTAACCCTGCAATCAGTGTGACCAACCTCAACATCTCTGGGTACCTTTTCCTAAAATTCGTGTTTTGCTACTGCTTCTTATAACATTACTGCTATTAATAAGGCCTTTTTATTCTTTCGATTAATGTTAAGCCCCAGCACTCTCTCCGATATTTCTCGGGTATGAGGTCAGTCCAACGAAATATTCACAGGAGAAAAGAGAAAAATAAGAATGTCTGAACCTGTCAATATACACAGCAGGATTCGAATTCTAAAGTCATGTTTTCAAACACCCCAAGACCAGGTGCCTCTTAGAACTAAGTTTCTGAGTCCAGAATATATCGTATCAGTAGGCGAGATGTACAAACCGTCAACCGCAACAGAATTTATAAAATTTATTGCTTGGTACGTGTTCAGGCTTTAGTGAAAAGCCATCATCAGGCTGTTAAAAATACATAAACAAAGATGTTTAAATAAAAATCATTAAAATTATACTATTTCAGGTAGCTGAAATCTGAACTGCATATAACTAGGAGTTGTATAAGCCGAAACTAAATAAAAGTCAAGCGTGTATATTAAAATATAATAAACTCATATTATATCAAAATACTAATATTGTATTACTTTCTTTCGGGTGTGAAAAGGAAGTGATTCAACATCAAAACAAGCCTCATACGGCACAACCTTTAAGCTGAAGTCGTGATAACTTCAACTTCCTAAAGTACAATTGGATATGTAAAGTGGGGAATGAAAATAAAACGAATGTCTTACTTGCCTCCATTTTGTTTGTTAAATTTTATTGACGCTGGAGGGTTATGGTGCACTCTATAGTTTTTCTCTGTGGTTTTCGTTCCTTGTGTACCATCCAGTCAATTAGCGGATTTCAAACTGTAAACATATATATAACGTGCGGATTATTATGTACAATTTATGTGTAATATAAAGATAAATATTATCATCGGATGAAATTAGAAGGAACTTTGTACTTACGTAAAATAGTAGACCGAATATGTCTTCATAATATAACTTAAAAAAATCGATAAAATCGTAGTAGCATAAGGAGGCTGCTTTTGACTTCGGTGTTAAAAAAAGTAGTGTGGGATGCCGTAGAGCGTATGGTTGTATTGGCAGGAGTGGTGGGAATTACCTATACTGCGTAATATCGTCAAATATTACATTAGAGCCAACTGCGAGTTTGTCATTTATTTGATTATTCCTCTTGGCTTCCCCATAAATATGACAGTTCTCTAAAACTTCAAGATGAAGTCCCTTATTAGTTACGTGCAAAATTTGCTATGAATATGAATCATGGTCTTAAATTGTTATCCGGAGTCCAGCCAAGCATCAGATCAAATACGAAGACCGAACTGATATCAATAATGATAATATTTTTTTAGTCAAAACATGGTTCGTGAAAATTCTCCGAAACTCAGACAGAAATACTCGTAAGATTTGAAGGTGCAATACAAGTAACTTGCTGACTGATTGGATACTCACACGCCGCAGTACGCAGCAGGTGTGTATGAAACGCTGATGTTATTAAGACTGGCAAATCAGGGGATAATACAGGAAGAAAACCCCTATTGTTATGCATGGTGATATACTGGTATGCATGGTGCTTATGTTAATTTATTTCGAAATAGCAAATTCAAATTGCACATATATGGGCTAACTAATTTAAATGAATTAATTATGGTCTATGCTTCTATTAGCGACAGAATCGGTCTTAAGTGTGCTAGCCTGCTTAAAGTTTAAGAATACAAATTGTTGACAAATTCAGTGCTTACTGCAGCATGGGTTTACGTATATATGAAACACTGAAAAATATTTATTGCTTCGTACCTTGTGTTATCACAACATCCCTGCAGTCCAACTGTTTTTCTTTCATTGCTTATAAGGATTTAGTTCTAGATTCCTCTTCCTTCTCAGTAAGAGAATCTTCACGTACGAAGACGACAGGATATAAGCTTGCATTGAGGGTGAGGAAAGAGGCGACATATCCTGGAGCTCTTATACTAAAAGCTAATCTCTGTAAGTGGATTTGGCAGTATAGAAATACTGTTCATACATAATGGCTTCCAGTATTCTGAAAATTTAAATTCATTAATACCTGTTGTTCTGAGTAAAATTCATAGTTAAATGAAATTGCACTTTGGACTGTGTGTTTGTGTAACGTCCTAAGAAAGAGACAGAGTCAATAAAGAGAATGGATAAGAGCAGACATCCCACAGTTTAATTCCCGAGGCAGGGAGTGGTGATGCAGCTATTCACGAGACGCTTTGGGGTCACCTAGATTTCAAATGCTGGCTGAAGGGAGAAACTTATCGCTCACTTCCAACTAGTGCCAAGTACTAGACTGTGCCAACCTTATCTACCACCCATATACTTAATTAATCGACGATTAAAAATAGCAGCACTTTTGTTTTAATAGTGATAATTTGTAGGGGCCTCATTTCGTCTTTTTCAGTATATGCACTTACGTAAGCCTGTCTAAATCTTGGAAGGTTTCTCAGCTATGGGCGAACAAATTATACAGTATTCGGCAAACCACTTCGAGGATTTAGGATATCATATATACTTAAAGCACACACATATAAGTAAATATGTACACCCTATGTGTGTGTGTGTTTGTGTGTGAAAAAGATACACAGAGATGATAGACAACCAAAAAGCTTTTGAGATCTGCGTTCTTCTGGGGCATAACGCAGCGTCGAGTGGTATTCCTTTACCGAAGTTTTGGGACAACGTGTCGGTCCCATCTTCAAGGGTCAAGATAATCAAGGAGAGCAGCAACAACTTCTGTCATTTTCCACATACGTGTCACTGCAGCTGTTGAAAGAGTAGCTCCAGACACAAGTGTGCATGGTTTGAAATCTTTTAGCAGCTATGCATCCCTTATGCCTCAAAGGCTGCATATTAAAACCTACCGACACAGACTTTTGCTTACTCATCAGTTCACGGTTTTGTTTACTTCAATGTCTAAAGTATCCAAGAAAAATAATCGATTTGAAATTTTGGAATGTCTTCTGAGGCCCTCTGTATTTCGCGGTAGCGAATTGAGAAGCTCGACACCTTATCCTGAGCAGAGAACTTAAAATTCATACTTTATGGAATAAATATTTGCTATTATATTCAATAGAAACAAAAAGTACTATTTGTTTTAACATAATTTTACTGACATGTCAGATATTGCACCTACTCTGGCAAGAAAAGTTGTATTGTTTTAGCTTAAATATAAACGATTTAGTCTTTATTACGATTACTTCAAACAATCCTGGTGCCATACTGGGAAATTCTGCAAGTCCTGAACCTCAGTCACTGTCCTTCGTATTAATAGGTTAAAAACCATGCCTCAGTAAATATTTCCTTATTAATTTTTATTTTTATGGCACTAATCACGAGTGAAATTTAGATTGTATATATTTTAACAGTCAATATTTCTCTTATATTTAATATGTTTACAAACTATTGTATTAAAATATATTATTAATGTAAGCAAACAAAAATTTATTTTTAAACTAAAAACCTGTTTCTTAGAATTGTTGTTTTGAGTTATCATCCGCTTGCAGAATGAGTAGGCCTATTATTTCTTCCTTATACATAAGTAATCCTAATTTATCGCTCAATTTCTTTTTATATGCGTCACGCACATAACACACAGGAAATGCAATGATTATGTTACATATCCTTGCGTAAACTCTTTGAGTGGCCTATTATTAAGAAGCCTAAATTCTTGCAAAAAGGTTTAAAGTTGATACAACAGCCTGAATGAAGCATGAGGCTTTAATACGCATTGAAGTAGCTCGAGAAGGCAGGCTAAAACATGTGCAAGTACGTCTTGTGTTTTAGGTCTGTATCTCACAGACCAGGGAAAAGAAGAGCATTAAGAAAGCTTCGAAGCGTGAATTCTCAAGAGTGGAAATACTGAAAGGTGCGTCAAGTGCAACTAGGAGTATGGAAAAGGGCCACAAGTAAAAAAAATCAGCTCTTACAGACTTTATTTCTAAGACTGATAAAAGAAATGGACTCTTCAAATCCGTTTGAAAATATATCATACTGATTTGAACCTCTCAGTTTAAATTCTAACGCCAGAAGAAAAAGGCAGGAAATTTAAAGAAATTATCTTGACTGAGAAGTAATATGCCGTGCGCTGTCCATGGTTCCTTTAAGAATAACGAATTTTCTGAAGGTAGTCTGCCATTGAAACCAGTGTAAAAAGGCTCTAAAAATCTGTCGTCTCTCAGTTCAGTAATAAGCTAGAAGTTATTAGCATGACCCACTAGTGAGTACTTTGATTTCTGTCGTTCAAAGCCATGAAATTTCGCGTTAAATGCAATTTCAAACTATAAGAAAATTCGGGAGGATCACTAAATCATACGGAACATGGTGTCTCTACAAGAACTTCAAACAGTTATTCACAAAACATTGTCATTTCCAGATTAGTTACTGCATTGTACCCTAGAGTTACTTCTTGGCATGCTATTTGCCGTAGACTGGGAAGCAGATACGGTAAACTCTTTTGTTCAGTCACTCCAGTATACAAGTATTGTGCTCAAAACGCTCCTCAATCCGTCATTCATATATATCATGTCACTTGTGACTATGGAAAATACGTAACTGAAAAAATCTTTGAATGCACAATAAATGTATATGGGCGTTACTCACCTAAACTCCTACCATGTGCTGTGTCACTTTCTTTGTTATGTGCAACACCTGTAATTGTTAGTTTTTGTGTAAGAATTAAAATAAAATGTATAAGTCTACAGCAAATTCCTGTACGTAAAGTAACATTTGCCTCTATTACTAAGGAAAGTAATATTTTAGGCAAACCTTCCTCATGAGTAAGAAAATTAATTACTCGTGTCCTATTTCTTTGAAGCTTTTAGACAGTTGCTTAGAATTCTCACATTAATTGAAGCTAAAAGTCCAAAATATTTTACTTTCTTAAATGTTGTATCCGGAGCTACGTATATTGAGATATTTTTGTTATAAAGCCGCAAAATGGAGATTCCACGCCATACACATAATGTATTTTGAAAACAGGGGACTTTGTTTGAAGCCTTATCAGAGGAACAGGTCGCCGTACTTTGTGAACAGAAGAAACAAATCTTCGTTATACGTATTCTGTCTAAGTGAATGCTCTTCCGCCGCATTGCTAAAAAGACATTATTATACACACAACCAGTTAGTTTTCATAGCGTTTTTCTTCCAGGTAAAAGGATTAAAGAAGCATTCTCTCAGAAGAACATGTTTATACCATTCGCCGTAGCTGAAATTGTGACTGGCACAGAATATCAGGGAGAGAACTGCTCCTTTCCCACTGCTCGTAAAACATATGAAATTTTATTGTCAGTTTTCTTTATGGAAACCTTTTACCTTACGTAAGCACGACGCAGGAAAGTATATAGTTTGAAGCCCTATTAACCTACAAAACAATCAAAGCCCTTCAATATTTTATTTTGAAAGGGCGGAACCACACGTCAAGATTTAAACTCAGGAAATTTGTTAGATACATTGTTGAAAATGATATAACCCAGGTTAACAAAAAGTATTACATTCTCTTAACATTGTAATTCATTGTTAAAGTCTAAAAGATGCCAAAATCTCTTGAAACTTGGATTTAATTCATAATTTTAGTGAAAAAAGAGCGAAAAGTTAGGAAATAAGGTTCACGTTTGCACACATTCTCCAAGATAATCGTAATATAGGGCAGAATATCTGTACATGCTGCTCAGTTGATAAAACACGTAGCAAGACGTTTCTTTTATACAAAACGTCCGCTAAGAAGTCCCTGTTTCTTTAATATCATATTTGCGTACATTTTTAAAATTATGGCGTTAAAATGAGTTCCTAAGTGTCTCAAAAGCAGTAAGTCTTTTCCAAATCCATGTTTCATCAAAATATTCATATGGAAGTAATATTTCTTTCTGAGGAGTTACTATGCAGCACAATTCTATTTCGGAAGCTGATAGTCGTTACTTGTCCAGGATAAGGACAGGTAGGGGGCGCTCTTAGTGCACTAATGAAATTGCGGGTTCCATAAAACGCGGGGAGTTTCTTGGCTAGCTAAGGACACATCTTCTTCATCCGAAGGACTCTGTTTCATGCTGTCACTCAGTCAGTCAGTCAGTCACTTATTTAGTTAGCCAGTCAGTCAGTCATAAAATTATATTTATTTTTCTTCAAAAGTTTAAATAAACTACGGCAAATAAATAACAAAAATAATGCTCCAAACGTTGCACAAATCACAATCACAATAATTTACACAGAATTACAAACCAGCAAGGTAGACTTAATATCTAAAATCTGAAGCCATAAATGTCTATCATTTTCAGAAAATTAGATTCAGACATATTCCATTTAAAAGTGGAATAACATGAATAACGCATGGATTTTATGTCACTGCCATGAGAAAGTCTCCTTCTTAATGAAACAATCAAAAAAGTACAAGAGACGGTACAGAAATCTTACCACGTTTTGATAGGTTTATTTTCGGCATTGACGTCAGTACATATTGATAGATTTTTGTTTAGTATTTCATTAGGTGAACTCAAACTGCCTCAACTCCCTTCTTGAATCAGGATTGTAGCTAAAATTTCGAGCTAGCACTGAGCGGCTGCTACAATTTTTAGAACCGTATTATTGCCATTTATTTTGCCAAATATTTAGAGATTTGTTTCGAAAACACTCATTTAGCAGTCATGAATGATCAGCGGACGACGGCTAGGAATCTTTACAAGAATGTTATAAGCACCGATTTTGAAGTCAATATTAACATAACCATTCGCGGTGCAAAAACATTCGTATCCAGTTTAAATCTGCTCTGATGAAAGGAGAAGATATGCCTAGTATAGCTATGCTACAAAACTAACACTGTGGAAACATTTTGTAACGATCTGTTTGCGCCCAGACAAAGAACATCTTTCAGGCTGCATATTGCAAGGAGGCTGAAATATGATATACAGGCGTAAGTTTGTACAGTATGTGTGAAGCATATGTATATGCAGGTAGATATATATGATATATAAAGGAACATTAAATGTACAAGACAAACTAAATAACGAGGGATAGGCTTTGTGCTTTGGGCTTAGCGGCTTAGCAGGAGATATACTTGTATCTTCACTGTACAGTACAACATTTACGAAATCTTACACGTGGTCATGAAATTGGACAAATTATTTGGGACAAATTAAGCAACCAAGAATGGACGCAGGATAAGGTAATAATGCGTAACAGTTAATAAAGCCTCGGGTAGGTGACGAAGTCCAAAAAATGTTGACCAGCATTATCAAATCAAAATTACATTCACAGCAAAATGAAGCGCATATTAAACTCCGGAATTGTTGTTGCCTTTCCGCCTTCTTGTCTTCTATCTAAGATCTTGAAAACTGAAGCAGAGAAAATCACAATTTCGCCTCTTTATTTATGCATGGGTTCCCCTTCTCTCACCCTAAAGACAGTATGTGGTTGTTTGACGGTATTTGAGTACAGGATATAAAAAGAAACGAAGAAAGGGCCTCTTCTTTTTCTACTTTTTACGAAATACTATTGGCGAGATGTGAGGGGTGGGGCATGTATTAATTGGGAAGGTGAAGAAAGCTTACAGAATTTCTGTTGGGAATTTTGAAGAGCAGAGTTCTCTTGAGACTGTTAATCCATAGATGAGGGATAAAGTGAAATTAATGTTACAGAACTAAGTTGTGTGGATATGGACTAAATTAATCTGACTGATACTAGGGTGCCGGGTCAGGTTTTTGTGAATACGATAAAGAAATTTTGCTTTAAATGAAGGGGATGGGAGTTCTTGAGTAGCTGACAGACAATTAACTTGTCGGAAAAGACTTTACTCTATGGAATTAGTCATATCGATGAAGACACAGTCAGTTTATAACAGGGTTATTTTTATCACTACCAGAGTAATTCTGACTAACAAGCAAAAAGAGAAGACTGTGGTTCTAAATTTCCCCGCCACGAAGAAGCCTTGCAAGCAATCCAGCTGCTCTGGCACCACGACTGATTCAGCTGATAACAGAAGCTAGATGGAGCCAGACTAAAGTCGTCTGGTGAATCAGCATAGCTGGAAACATAGAACTACTTGTCATAAACATCCTTGTATGTAAATAAAAAGAGTGTGGGTTTTATTCATACGACGAAAGCAGACATGGGTGACGCCAGCATTTCAGTCGGCGTAGAAAGGAGTTCGGAAAAGGAAGGTACAGCCAAGAGGAAAACTCCAACTGCAGCGTCTTAAAGTTTGATCGCTTTATAATTAGTAGAATAGAGACCAACCCCACTTTTCGACATGCACTTCACCTCGAACATGCGAAGACGAACCACTGCACTGAGACCACAGAAAGAAAACCCTGTGAATAATCGAGAGTTGGAAGATAGAGGCTTTCTACCATTTACCTGTGGCTGCATTCCCATCCAATTCCCTCCGTTCAATGTTAAGCAGCCACAAGCACTAGCCGGTAGCGGAGTTTAACATGTGGTTGTTATTACCAGCACTCGCAAGAGCAGAAAGAATAGGTGACCGAGGAATATAGAGATGAAATGTAGAAGTCGTCGTTTATAGTCAGGACTCTGAACTCGCATGTGCAGAGGTTTTCGTATGCCGTTTAGTGTTCAGAGAGGTGCCAGTTCTTACAGCGAGTGTAGTCAACATAATCCCTGAGAAAAATACTCACAATTAACAGAGATTCCATGTGAGCCGATACCATATCTTCAGCCGCGTTGCCAAGACTGCCATATTTAACAAATATTTGTCATTTTTGGGTAATTGACACTTCGTGGGAACGGTGCACTTGTGTAAATATTGGTCACATTATCGATTCCAAGAGCTACACGGAGCAGCGTCCTCCTTGAAGAATCAATCGTTAGTCTGTTAATCAAGAAATCCCCCGCTTTTTATGAAGCCCAAAAGCTCAGTACATTAATATTACCTTGCCATCTACGACTACGTCTTCCAAGTGGTCTCCTTCATTCAGGCGTCCCCACCAAAACCCTGTACACACTTCTACCCGCCTCACCCGTGTGACATGCAACGCAAATCTCATCTTTCTTTATTTGATAACGGTAATAATAATTTGCGGGGAGTACAGACCATAAGGCTTCTCCTTAAGCAGTCTTCTTCACACTCCTGTTACCTCGTCCCTGTCAGTCCAAAATATATTTCTCAGCACCCTGTTCTCTAATACCTTCAGCCTGTGTTTTTCCATCAGAATTATACAGCAAGTTTCACACTCATATAAATGGCAGGCAAAATTATAGTGCTGCATATTTTACGTTTTAGATTTTTGGAAAAGAAAAATGAAGGCAAAAGATTTTGGACCAAACGGCAGCTGGCATTGCCGGATTTCAATCTAGTCCCAATTTGTTCATAAACACAATTTTTATTTTTATAGATGTTTCGAAATGTTTGAACTTTGCAACACTTTCAGAGGATTTATTGTCTGTATTGAAGTTGTGATTTCTTTCCTGCATTCTTTTAAAGGGATATGAACACATACTTATTCTCAGCCTTTACTTTTAGACGCATCTCCTTATTAGCAACTAATAAAGCTTCTGTTTTTTTATACTTATGTATGTCAATGTGGCCCAAGTCGAAGGAATGGCCAGTATTTTTAGTTGTATAATCGACAGTCGTTGTGACAAGTATGAATGCTGGACAGATAAACCAGCCGTTGTAAATAATATCACGTTTCAAAGGAAGCATCATCAAGACAAATTAGTATTTTTGCCCCTCTGAAAAGTCGTTACACATGCATCGCCAGATTACGTGACCTCACATACCAGAGGATGCTTATTTTCATATCATCTGCCATCGGAAACTCAAATCTCATAATAATTAAATGTCTGAATAAACTAAAACACTGCAATCACCAGCAGCAACTTCACAGCACATCCTGGGACATAAGATAATTAATCTGGCTCAGAAAATGCAAATCTGTTCTACCATGAATTCAGCTTGGCTGACATTTTTAAAAATCAGTGAGGTACACGGCTATTGTAATGGCTGTTTCAGTCACAACGCCTTTTATTACAGATTAAACAGAGCCCTACATTAAGATTAAAGCACATAATGATGTGGAAATTGAGAAACAGAACGTTTCATATCCCATGTCATACATTAATTCAAACTACCTACATTTTAACATATTTAAACACGTGTTGCTTTATATGTCAACGGTACGTAACATAATTTTGTTATAATTAATTCAAGGAAAAGTCACTTATTTAAGTACTTAGCCTTTGTTGTCGCTCAGTGGAACTAAATTTAACAGAAATTAAACCGTACAGTGTCTCAGTGACTAATTAAGTACAACGCCATGAAGACTTATAAAGAACTGGAACACGAACACTGCAAAGTGTGTGGCCAGAGTAGTTTATTCAAATGAAGAAATGGGGCGGCATTACTAAGGGTCTTGTAGCTGTCTGAAATTGCAGCAGTACAGGAACTGGCGTTGTACGTGTATTTTAAGTTAAGTAAGCATTATTTTTTATTCAGTACAAACAGAATAACTTCGAAGGTGAACGAATCGAATTGGCATATGGCAGTACTCACTAAATTGTTCTCGGGCGATCAGCCGCGCCATTATTGGCCTTGGAACTAATTTTTCGGACACCTGAATTAAGGTGACAAGTCACAAGTCACTAACGTATACATAAATTTATCTATCTGATGACTAACATACGTAAATTTGTGTATGCATATTTATACGAGTGCCACAATTTTGCTGCTGCTCACCACATCGATCCTGATGAGGAGGGACTACACTTCTCTGAAGCATTGGTCTTGAGCCCATAACTGAAAAGGCTGGTAGCCAAAGAAAAATTTAATTAGTCTGTTAAAAACAAAGTTTGAACTCTAATATACGACAGTAACTGGTACAACATTTGAATCTACGGCAAAGCCGCCCTAAGAATAAAAAATCTCGCAAGCGTTTACTTGTATTATCCGTTATTTTTAAATATACTCGTACAATAATCGCTGAGTTTTGAATGCAATGTGATTTAAGGCTTAAAATAATTACTAATTATTTATTTGGAAAAGGACGTAAAATTTGGAAATTCTTACCAGATATCATCATTATGCCTCATATAAAATTACTTTAGATTTTCTCCAGCAATTCCTTAATCTGCACACCAGTGTGTAAACCTCGGACGTCATCATCATTACAAATTCCTTCATCACTCTTTGTGTGCTGTTCGCGCGCCTTCTAAAGGAAAGAAGTTTAATTGTGTTTGTTCATTAACTCCGTCTTAACGGTATCACAAGCCAACGCCTTCCTTAAAATGTTTGCTCAGGAAGCGTGTGGCAGGGGCAGAACCAACTAAAGCATCCTGTCTGAAAATAAATATTTAAAGAAAGAAATTTCTTTAATATCTTTCTTGACAATGGAGAATAAAGAAGTGGAAGACCTATGCATATCAGCTTCCATCGGCATCCGAAACAGTAACTTACAAAGCCGCTAGCCTGCCTAATTAGGCCTATAGTGTATAAAAGGTGGTGATAAGGTATTCTATGAAATATAAATGCGGGTAATGTTCAGAGCACGTATTACAATGCAACGCGTCTCAATATGTCATTTTGCCCTCAGCTCGATAAATTAAAAGGTTAGTGTTACTACAATAACGAAAGGCACTTCCATTGTCTTTCCTGAGTGGCAGAAAAGTGAGTTCCTTGTTCTCTCCCTTTCTATTTGTCCCTTCGCCCTCTAGGAAATGTTCTTGCGTGTGTACGAGGATTTTAAAATACTCGTAACTCTTTCTGTATCTGTTCTTTAGTCATCCCAAAGCACGCAATGACTTTCATGCTATGAACTGACCTGTGTAGGGCCTCAGTGAATTACAAATTCTTCAACATGACTTGAGGAGGTTGATTTCAAACCATCATAATACTTTCGAGAAACTATGTATCATTCATTACGCGTTTCTACAAAACAATACGCCAAAACAGTTTTCCCCAAATGCCATTTAAGGTTGTGAGGGGCAAAGTTATTTGCGTGAAATTATTTTAATTAGCCATTTATATAGATTCGCCTTCTGCAATAAATTGTAACCATCTCTTAGTTTTCCCTGGCTTAAAAGAATTGGCGAACTTTACTTAATACATTGTTAGTTCCACCGTGTAAGCATGAGAATAAATACAATTCTCAACAATTTAGATTTTTAACCATCTGAATTTTAGACAGACAGGAACAAAAGGTACACGGTTGGCCGGACACATTTAGTGTTGCAGAAAATTTTTAAGTTTTGCGATCCGTGCTGATTCCAGAGATTGTTCCAAACTGTCTGGTATGTATTAAATGGATATTCTGGCCTTTTAGAAAAAATAGATTATTTCTTTGAAGAATATTCGAGATGTATGCCTGATTACAGGCTTCCACCGTTGTGTGTGGTTTTCGCTCTTTCGGCAGGTTACGAAGAGTTGACTCGTAGTTGTTTAGACACGTTTCGGGACAACCTTCTTGCACTGCTTGATCCTGGAAGATGGAACCAATAGGTTGTCCCCAGACCTATGTAACTCACTATCAATCAATGCCACGTAATATCCCAGCTGAACGAAGTTCTCAAAGTCAGGGACGTGTCATATTTTGGCAGTGCCACGGATAATTCTGCTGAAACGAGCAGTTTTTGGAAAGTTTTCATAAAATATCAACCTCATATGCACTTGTAGGAAGTGTGTAATCTAAGAAAGAATGCCTCAGAAACCTTCTGGTACCTCAGCAAAAATGTGTCTGTGCCTCTGGAACAATTAAACAATTAACCCTTTAAAGACGAAACGTATCTGTGTTATGTATCTGTTTTACTCAGTGCGTACCGCGCTGTAAACACTCTCCACTTCGGTTATAAAAACCAATCTCTTAATGTTTTGTAAGGCAAAAGTTGCTCTTTGTTCTGAGATCCCTACAAAACACATAAACCCAATGTGGGCACAACGTAGAATTTTTTAATGTTAAATCTGGTGGTATGTAAAGTTACCGCTAGGCTTTAAAAGTTTAAGGTAACTTTACTACTTGCCCACTAATTTAGGGACACAACCATTCTATAGCCAAAATCACAGTCCGATCTAGAGAGTAACACATTAAAAATCCGAAAAATTCATATATATTAGAGGTATTACTCTAATGTCAAATAATCCTTCGGGCTGCATCAAAACAGCTCTCAAGCGGTGATAAATGCGAATATCTCCTAATGATTCTATCTCTAATGCACGTTCTTCAGCGAAGGAAATGTGTGTATTAAATTTCAGATTCCCAGTGAATCAGAACAGAACTTCGGCAAATGCAGCTTTCTCTGTGGACAGCAGAACTTGGAAATGATCAGACACGGAGAAGACTCCCACCATTTTTTGGACAATAATAGACGGGCTGCCTTCTTCTACATCACTGTACTGTAGGCACACCTGTAAGACCATTTCTTTACATCAGTAGGGTTCAGCTTACAGATCACCTGAACAATCGCCACGGAATTAATGATATCGAGAGGTCAGGTTCTTTCTTCTTCCTGCTCTTAAAGTAAACAAAAATATAAAATTCTTCTTCAAAGCCCGCGAGAAAATATAGCTTCCTGCAGAAAAGAAACTGCCAAAGCCGATGTTATGACACGTACAGCCCCAGGAAAATGAGAAGAATATTGTTTACATTTCAAGCTAAATTGAAAATTTCCCCTGAAACATTTTCACCTTCACACTTACAAGCTTAGCACGAACTTCCTATCTGCGTTGTTAAAAGCAATTAAGTCCCGTAAAATACATGCCCCTTAATTGCGCTGCGTAATTCATGGCTTCATACTCCCAATGTTACCATACACTTAACAACATTTAGATTCAAGTTGTGTATCGTATTGGTGTACAAATCCAAATAAATGGACGATGTAGACACAGCTATATCACCGCAGTGTAATGCAGGAACTCCCAAACGGTGCTTCTGTTTTCAATTAATATTACATGACTTCTCAAAGCTCTGGTGTTCATACAGACAGAGTGCTTCTATTTTAATTTACTATTGCACGAATTCTCAAAGCTCTGGTGTTCGCTCGTAAGACATGCATCTATTTTCTATTAATATTACAAGCTTCTCTCAAAGCTCAGGTGTTCACACATAGCCTTCAGTAAAATAAAATATGTTCTAGTACACATTCTGCCCAACACTTGTAACCAGGACTGGTAATAAACCCCAATCACCGAAGCGCTTCCTACCACAGTTTTGCAAGTAAACTTCATATCTGGATACATCGGCTTTGCGGGTTTTTATCTATGTGTTGTCCAGAGTTCGAGAACAGCATTACCTGTCAGGTCCAAATTTTGTCTTATTTTCAGCTTGTGGACGAAGATTGGTCTTGACTTTGAAAAAAAAATCTGTTTTTAAAAATACACCTACGAGAGTGTCCATAAACAGATCACTTCAAGGATGATACACCATTGTCAAAACCGTACAGAAGGTCAGTGACCTTTGTCCAACTAACACTGCTTTGTATAAAGTCACGATTGCGGAGAATGTAGCATTTAACCATTTAGCATTATTTACTTAACTATAAAAGTCGTAGTTGCAACCCAAACTTGATTCAACCCAAGGGCAGCGATAAGGATGAAACACCAAGTAATTACCGGAGCCTTTAGAGGATGCTGCTCAGTGCTACCGCCGCACACCTAAGACACGGTGACAAAGGTGCATGTAGTGCTGCTGGATTGACATTTTTTAAGGGAATACCAAAGGGCATGGTGATAAAACTATCCGAGTTCCTGTTTGTCACAACAAGTCCAATATGGTTTGTCCCAAACTTTAGTCGCGACTGCAGTGATAAGAAGACAATGTCTCTACTCCCTGAGTGAGGTCACCTTCCTTGTACAGTAAGATACCACACAAAACGACTGTTTCACGTTATCTGTCTTAACAATCAATAACCAGCAACTTTTCCAACAGAACATACGTATGTGTGTACACGTCGCTCAATCGTTTCCCTCCGTAAGTACAACCATGAGCTACAACATCGCAGTCTAGTACGCCTTCCTTAACGGAGATATAGCTTCTTTTTTTAAAGGTAGAAACCAACACTTAAAATACAAAACTGGGCTATTTATCCTGATAGTGATTTTCGCTTAGTTTAACCTTTTAAAGCCTAGCGGTAACTTTACATACGACCAGGTTTAACATTAAAAAATTCTACGTGGTGCCCACATTGCGTTTGTGTGTTTTGTACGGATCTCAGAACAAACAGCAACTTTTGTCTTATAAAACATTAAGAGATTGGTTTTTATAACCGAAGTGGAGAGTGTTTACAGCGCGGTACGCACTGAGTCCTTATATAAAACAGATACGCTTCGTCTTTAAAGGGTTAAAGGAAAGATTTCCTGAAAATGTACCCGGTTACATAAAACCGTTTGCTCAATTCTGCTGCAGGAAAAATATAAAGCCGGCGTCAGGAAATAAGACGTGATTCAAATCACATATTACTACAAAAGAATCAGGAACAGAAAGGCAGTGCTGCTGTCATTACATCTAATTATTAACAAGTGGTGCAGAATATATTACAAACAGAAGAACAGTGTCACTGTACACTTCAGTATATCAGATATACTTGTTGTAAACTGGAGTAAAATTTGCACGCCCTCAATAGAGATTTCCTTTAGGGCTGATGAGTTGAATCTGACATAATGTTTTGTTGGCCTTCTTCAGTAATAAGAGCAGCTACAGGTGACGAGGATTTTCTATACGCCAAGAACTAGAATACTGCCGTCTACTGGGTAGAAATCTGTAAAATGTGTGATCCATTCCAGGGTGGTCTAGCATGATGATAAAGTTAGCAATTTCCACTGAAACGTTGGTGCTCACCAATAGACTATAAGACATAAGACATTTTTAGGCAATAATCTTCATATATACATCGGCCTGGTACCTCAGACTCACACAACATGAACCGATAAAACGTGTGAAACAAATAGCTGCAATAAGAATCATTATTCTGGAAAAGGCGTCGGTTTATCTGGCCTGAATATTGATGTAAATATTTATTTATACTAATAGCCTGCCTGATATTTTGGATATTGTCCATTTTCTTAGGGTAAAAAGCCTACACTATTTCAAAACGAGTCTCTCTCTCTGTCTGCAGCTGTGAAGAAGGCCCGAGAACACAATCCGGTTAAACCTTAAGAAATATCAGGGCTATGTCCAATGATACACCTGCGTGAGTGTTTTCAGCCTGAGGAAAGGAAATATCCAAACGAACAGTCATGGATAATGTAAAACACCATCGTCAGAATCCTTTAAATTTTGATGTTAACACTTTCGAAAGCAACGTCTGTTTATCTGCTTATATAATTTCGATGAATATTTCATGTGTTAGGAGCGTCAAATGAATACATAATTCTGCCCATCTGTCAGGGTGTGTGATCTTCCATGATTTTGGTATGTGCAAAAAAGTCTGGCCTTGCAGCATTTCATAAAAAGGCGGAGAAGGGCGAAAAACTTCTACACCAAAAGTGGTCTCGAAACCAGGAACCCGGGAAAAAAATTGCGCCTGTTCTTTGGACGGACAAGCGAACAGTAATAAGCACATGCCTTACTTACAGGGACACACCATTTGCTGACAAACGACGGGGACGGTTTCATCCTCAGAACTCTTTCACGAAAGAAAATACGTAACTGTGTAGTTCAGAAAAGGAGAGAACAAAAAATATTTCTCTTAAGTCACAAGGTGGCCGATAATAAAATCTGAAGCAAAATTGCTCGAATAAGCCAGACCTTAGCCTCATTTTCTCTGTTTACATTTAACATGTTTAACACTTTGGAATTTTCTCCTGGAAAGCTGAATACATTTTTCTGGAACCAAAATGTATTTATAAAGTCCCCAAAAAACCAACAGATCAAGTCCCTAAAAACACATTTTGTAAAATGCTATAAATATACAACTTTATACAGAACGAACAGCCTAATAACATGCAATAAACTCCGTATTACATGGCGTTAACACACGATATTTAAAAACTAATAATTTGAATTAAAACTGAACACATACCCTATTAAACATAAACTGATCATAGCTACAGCATCAAGAGCCGGCTTTGATATCCTGGTATGCTAAACTCTACATACAAAGAATATATGACAATTTTGTTGTCACTGAAGTACGAAAATGCGAACAGTGGAATAAGTGGGCTTGTAAATATGGTGCACCTAAATATTCACAAAGGAAATAAAAATATCCACTCTGCACATAAAATGAAGTCAAGGGTATGATTAAAGTGAACAAAATGGAAGGCTGTGTTTTGTAGCTTTCGATTCAAATTCGCCCTCAGTTAAATGGTTACAGAACTAATTAGTAGCAGACGTCAGAGCAACGAATGACTGGCCACTAATGGAAATTTTAACCTGTTGGATTAACGTATACGAAGGCAAATGGGCAAATTTAAGGGACTGATGACCCATTCCACTCTTGATATAATTTGTCTTAAACCGATGAATAAATAAAACTCAAAATAAGACGAATCGTTTGTATATATCATTACTATTTTTTTTATAATTTAAGTATAAAGGAAATACATTGAACCCTTTAAAGTTCCTAATTCCTACGACTCTATTTAGAATATTTACAGAACAGAGTTTTTGTTAAAACAACATTTCTGTGTAACGAAAACAAAGTAATGACAATAAATTCTTAAGGAAGATCTTAGAATTATTTCATGCACACAGTTCTTTCCAGTATATATTCTTTTGTTACAGACACAGATATAGGCCTACTGTTAACATTTAATGAACGAACAAAGGTGACAATACACTGAAAAAAATTGTGTCTCTATTCGTCAATTACACATTACGTTCAAGTATGTATTTTTACGGCATCTACATCATGATTTGAACGCAAAATATCTACCTGCTTGTCGCTGATTTGACTACGCTGACGTCGTCTTAGATGGTGAGTTGTCATATGATACGAGTATAAAGATTTAAGAAAGATGAGTTCAAAATATTTTAATGGAACAGGTGATTTTCTAATCGCCATGCAGTTGCAGTATGTCCCTGGTTGGACTCAGCGAAATGAAAAATAGCTTCAATCAGAATACAAAACAGAAGGCCAACAGATTCAGTTATATTCGTATTCTGCCAACTGTAAGGGATTTCTGAAAAATCACTACTCAGCATTAATACAAGCCATTACCAACTTTAGTGAAATTCACTAAGTGTTCTCCGCAATAGAACACATAAGTGAAATGACACGATTTCCCATTTTTATGCCGTTTGTACAAAGGGCATTGCAAAGTAATTTCATTTAAGCTAGACTTGAAATTCTCACAGTGGTTTATTTGAGGGCTCGCCTAATGTTAACGCAGGTGGCACGCAATAGCAACCACTGCGCTTTAACGGGCTAAACGAATAAAATATAAGGAATTCATTTAAAGAAGCTGAGCAATATAAATATATAGACACAACTAGGAAACACTTTATCATTATGGGTACATGTAAAATTTTAAGTCATTTTGTACTTAAAAACTGAGTACTTTTGTAAATTTACGTAAAATGTAAAGTAACAAATAATGATTTGATTGTAGCCTGTAAATTCATTGATTATAATCGAGGACCGAAAATATTTAGGAGGAATTTTAAAAGCTCCTGTTTTGTATTTTATAAGTTATCAGTAATCAGCCGGTTCGTCTGAATCTGCTAGACAGACTGGACGACTCCCTACGGCAGTAAAGTCTGGGGGAAAATTTCGGGAAGGAGTAATAAAGTGTACCCTGCGTACAAGATATCCTGCCCGTAGTTAGGTCTACATTTCAAGACGTTTAAGAAAATTGGTGTTTTCTCTCCCCTCTTATCGATCTACGAATACAGCCTTGGAACTTTTGTAAGAACGTACCGTATTTTCATTTATACCTACGCAGTACAAAACGGCACAAGGTTGCTGCAAAGTTTTCTAGTTCCTCTACGAACATTTACATCGAAAATCTTTCTGTCTGCACCAGCAGTGGTGTAATATTGTCTAGGTTTTCGTCTAAAATACCGCATGCTATTCTACCGTGTCCTACATACTTTCAAGTGCAACAGTGTCTTATTTCTGTGTCCTCTAAAACACTACGTACAACTTCACGAACTTTATTAAGCAAATTCCTTGGTCATCTGGCAGTTGTTCTTCGGATTCAAGAATTATCTGTCGTTTAAGAAACATTGATTTTTCATTGCCACATTCACCACAGTACGCTGCTGGTAGTTATCTTCATCCAGATTATTCCAGTCTATAATCTCACGTCTATCTCTCAGGGATTCATCCCAATATTGTTCTACACTCTATGCCTACATACATAAAGTAGGCCCTTCCCTTTACATTTTCTGACTAAGACGTTCAACACGCCTATCATGCCCCTATACGCGCTATATTCGCCGCCTATCACAACCCCCTTAATTGAGAATACATAAGAGGTAGACCTGTATTATTCCTATTACCGTGTCTATCAACTTTAATATCTACGTGTACACAGATGGACGAAGTAGTAAATTACATTTTGTGTTTTACACACAATTTAATTGCCACTATGACATGAAAAGAGAACAGTGATAAGAAAGGGGCACGGAAAGAACTTCCGGGGTTACGTTACCTCTAGGAACATTGGCCCTTCTCTTCTCCACTCTTGGCACAGTCTTTCAGTCCACCCGCTCTTTGAAAGCGACATAAGGTGGTCGGCCCATGCAACTGATCACTTACATCCAGTTAATGGCATGGTTAAGGATACTGCAGAACTTTCACAGGTAATTCTCCCGATCAAAAGTGACAGGTCCGGCCAGGGTGGCACCGACGTTGTCCTTTACAGTGCCTCTTTCGAAATCCAACCAAACTATCAGTTATTCTGACAGGTGCTTTCTTCGCCTACTTCTTATTAGTAATCATTCTCTTCAGTAATATTAAGCCATAAAACGTACGTTCTTGAAGCAGCGACTTTGAAGTCTTAACAATTTTCTATTAAATTGATCATTAGGCAGCAGTGACCAAGCATTTTCTAATGCATACAGAGAAGTTTATAGTTAGATTCCGCGACCCTTCAACTTCAAGCAGTAACACAATGCCATAGGAAAAATCTCTTCATTTTGCTAAATAGATTTTCCTTAGATTATAATAAAAACAACATTTTTATACCTGTTAAGCATAAAGACGTGATTTTGTATATTTGAAAGTTTTGGAATTTTAAAGTAACTTTCTATTGTGTTTTGGAAGCGAGACAATAAACCGAACTAAATTCACGAAAAGACGAAGATTTGACTGAATACGTGGAATGTTTTTAACAATTAATGCATAATCTTACACAAAGTTCCGTGTTTCCATCTTATATTTAACAACGTAAAATTTGCTCCTTATTTGGTATGAAAATGAAATTTGGTGCCCTACACTAAGAACAGATGACAGAAGTATCATACCGCAGATTAGGCCTTTGAGAACATAGCTTAAAGAGGATACTTGGAACTAAAAGAAAGTAATGAATTTTGAGAAAACCACTCGCTGAGGAGCTTCACAATTCGTGGCCTTCACTCAGTGTTATTAAAATGATCAAACAATGAGGAAAAAACTGAAAGCGTATGAGGCACGGGAAAGCATTCTACATTTTAACCAGAAAGAATGAATTCAGGGACCAGCTGGAAGAGCGATCAACACACACTGTTAGGTAAGTCGAGACAACTGGAGTTATCTGACTAAGAATAGGATCTATCGACAGACTCTTATGGAAAAGGTTGTCACCGTGGTCCATGGTTAACACCCTGGTCAATGATGTTAGCCAGAATTTATGACCTTACTCAGAATTTACGTTAAGGAGATTTTCCAAAACGGAGAAAAAATTCCTAGTAACAAATATCTAAAGGAAATACATATACTTAAATACGAAGAAACTCCCAAGCAAAAATTTTTATTAAGCAATATACACTCGCCCAGCTAAAATGGAAAAGCTGAAGTGTCCTCTTCCTAAATATACATTTAGGTAAGTATAACCTTTAAGTGCTGCAATGGAAATATAAATTACAAAATGCAAATTTTCAAGTTTTTGCACGAATATTTATCCCGCCGTAGCTTAATATAACTGATGCTGCATTACGAAGTCGAATAATGCTGGCTCGACTCGGTGTACTTAAGGCGGAAATACAATGCTAGAGAACCTTCGGCAGAAAATTTATAAAAAATACCCATTTGAGTAGTTATTGGAAAATAATGTCCAGGTTGAGCTTAAAATCTACAAAATTTACGGTTACACTATATGGAGCTGAAATGCGATAGACTAAGGCACGTGTTGTTGATACAGACGCCCTCCTTCCTATGCCATACAAAGATATTTCTGAATGAACTAAATAAGTGTCAACTGCCAAATGCCTCCGTGTATCAGTCAATGAGCTTGTTACTTTTATGCACATTCGTAACCTTACTGTTCCGACTGAGGCTTCGTCGTTCCAACTTATAGCCACACTGGGGGATATGTGCATTTAGAAGAGCGATTCACGTTGTGCTTTCGAGGGAGAACTGGTCTGAGACTAAGAACCTTGTCCTGACATGTGTGCATGTGTTTTGTGCCGTAAAGGACTCGCACAACATGACGCGCGTAAATTTCATACTTTACGGTTAGTATCACACACGGCCTTGGTTAAAGTCTTCAAGAAAAGGGGATCGGACTCTTGCTGTTTTTGTTCAACAGATCTTATTAAATAGTTTTTTTCAGCTTTAGGCCAAAGAGTGTGGAAACTAAATACAAGAAATTAAGGTAAACTGGAAATGCTTTAAAAAATTTCGGTTCTCGGAATAAACACCAGCACGTTTCGAGCAGAATATATACGGCAATTCTTAAAAAGTCCAAGTATTATTAAAGGAAGATGCTCACTTTCACGGGTTGCATAGAGAAAAATGTAAGATTAACTGCTTATTATGAAAATAAAATGTAATTTTGAAGCGAAGCTTTATATTCTGTACATGCAGAACCTCTAGAATCACCTTCTAGAAAGTATCACCTTCGGTGTTAGTGAGAATAGACAGTAATCGAGCCGCGACTCGAAGCACGTGCTTCCGAAATATGTCTTACCACTAAATGAAACTGTTACTTAGCTATAGGCTCATATACTAAGAATGCATATACATTACCTCTGTAGAATAAATTAAACAGAAATATGCTCATGTAAGCTGAAATAATTCCGTGTTCTAATTTGAGGCTGGAGTGTAGCACAAACCAACATTACGACATATTAAAACTTAGCTTGACTTGTGCAGTTCCTTTATCGCCTACGAAGACTTCACTGTCTGCATATTAAAGCCAAGCAGTATTTCGTACTGAGACTGACTTGCAGGAAATCTTAAGCTTTTAACACACTAGACTGAACATCATTATACTATCTTATTCTTACAGAAAGTAATATTATTTCAAAATCGCGCTATTGGCAAATTGTGTAAAAAATATCGACTCAGCCCATAATGGTCTCTGCAACGCACATTTCTATTTTTGACGTAAATAAATATCTTTATATTAATATCTAATATTATTCTCCCAGACATACAATTTAAGGATTTTTTCTTGAATCTTGCAAACATATTCCGTATTTTCTTTTCTACGTGCAGGTTTCAGGCTGGCCTGTTTTCATACCGTTTGATTTAACTACCCTAATGGAAAAACCTAAAGTGACAGTGTTTAAGGACGAAATGTTGGATACGATTTTGAAGATAGGAGATATAAAAGTTAATTGAAATAACAGAAAACTAAAACTTTATGCAATAAAGAAGTTTATACAGTAAATATGAGAAAAGTAGCTTGGTTTCAAATCCGGAAGACATGCTTGAAATAAGTTCCTACTTTTCCAAACATATAAACTGTAAGGCGAAGAGAACAGTCATAAAGAATCAGGGTGATTTTTCACTGCTTTTTCACGATAGGGAACAGAGTCTGAAACCACGGCTCAGGCGGATATTCGCCGGTTTCTTTCCCCGAATGCTTTGGTTTAATCCAAGACCAATGTGTGCTGATTTGTGGTGGAAAGTAGCAACGCAATAGACTTCTCTCCAAATAATTTCCTTTTCCCCGTCATTATCATTCCACCAGTACACAATACTCATTAGTCTGTTTATCGCCGGCACTCTATATGATGGCAACAGGCAGCGTCATTTACAACACACTTTCAACTATTAAAGAAGGCAAAATATTCCATTTCCAATCAAACATTAAGCCCGAATAAAACAATATGCCAAAACGCAGAATTGTTTTAAGAGTATATTTCTTTATCTGTACGCCAAAGTTACTTTTAACATAGCGCAGTTAGTTGCTACCTTATCACAGATATTTGTCAGGAAATTACAGTTTATGCCTGAGAAATTTCAGACAAAAGGACTCTAAACTATACCGACCATGCACAAATACACATGATACAGCAGCGCACAGTTATGTCTACATACACTTACGTAGGCTCACACGGTAGAATATTTCAAACAACAGTTTTAAAAGTTTTGCGTAGTTCTTTACGTTGTGCCAATCTACGTGCAAATTAGAAGAAATGTCGTTTTATATACTGAAACACGGACGTATTAACTATTAGAACAAATGTTTATATTTACTATTACTCCGTAAAATATATTATACTCTTTGAAGTTTTATATTTACGACTACTTTTATGGTTCTTGGAACGTGCCTTCACAGGGAACTAGTATTTTTAATTACGAAGACAGAAATAAGAATAAAAAATTGTTTTGTTCTAGGTTTCCTTAATCATAAACCACTTTATCTTACGGACAGTTACGTAACGTGATAACAATCTGATGGAAATAATTTTAATACATTCAGCTCTCTCTTTCACATAATAGCCTATTGCTGAAGCTCGTTAAGGCGCCGTACACATGTATGGTCGAGAGTCATAAAGCAAAGGGTAAGGAATACGCTTCAGGCTTACTGCACCTTTGGGAGCAATCAAGAACTACACTAGGCCTATGGCAGAAGGCGGGATAGCGGTTTATGATATGCTGGCAGAACCCCGAATTATTGCGATTGTAGACAATATGCAGAGGGAATAATAGCAGTTCACGACTTTTCTGTATGTTACACGCTGCTGCCAAGAAAATTGGAATGGATGTACATGAGGAAAAATCCTGTTTAGGAATAGGAACTTAGCCCTTTGAAGAATAAATGTACCTAAATTATGTATATCAAAGTTCAGCTGGTACTTTACAGAGAACACAGGTGCCAACAGTAAAAAGACCAAACGGTTAATGCTGTATAGGGAGAAGAAGGTACTGTAAGGCAAGAGTTACGGGAACACGTAAGGACACTACATGGAAAAAGTACAGAAAATTCAATGTCAAACTTGTCGGTAAAAATAATAACAACTACGCTTCAAGTGTTTAAAGGGAAAATTCTAAATTGTCACAGAATTAAGATAGCAAACATCTGTTAGTCCTTCAATCGTCTTAAATGTCTTCCATATGGTGTTAAGGATTTTGCTTTTTCATAAGAAAATGGAAGTGTGTCCGCTCACCCAGTGTATTTAGAATCAACACACGGATTTTCTCAAATATAAGATTAGTACGAATAGGAAATCTTTTTAACGCCTTGTCTTTAATGACACCAAACTGACAGCAGAATAATTTCAAAATCTGAAGTGACACCAACACATCTTAAGCCACTAAATGTTATTGGTCAAGGTACGTTCCTTCAGGATTAACACTAAGAATTCTAAATTCTGCCCACGAAAAGTTTTGTGTGTTTCAAATGATACAACACCCTGCAATTTTTCCTCTAAAGTTTATTAACCAATTAATATACCCACTGTAGGACATTAGGCTCTCTGAAGTAGGAAAGAAATCTTTTTACAACATGTGAATTATTTCTGTTGTCGAAAGAATGATATACTCTCCTGACTTTTCGCATGCGCAGCTTTCTTTAGATAAATGTTTATACTCCTAATGGGCACCCAGTAACAGGGGGATCCAATGGTATGCAGTTTTCGCCATTTTCTTAGATTTGTACAGTCAAATTTCGATAGAAACACATAAAGATTGATGTATATTTATTAAGATATGTTACCAAGGTAACTTGATATTTCGCATGTTACTTGCTTCCTTGTACCTTGCATAATGCAAGACATGGCAAAGTATTTTCAGTTTATATATGAGAGCTTTCAAGGAAAGCGAAACTAAGTCTCTCCACCTTGTACACCTACATGTTTGTGTCACCACTACAAAATTAGCCTTCCTATGTAAATAGAAATTTTAACATTAACGGAATAATAAAATATTGGTTCTAATTCTTACTAATATCGATAAACACGTAAAGAAATGTGCGTGTAATGTAACAATTCCAGCACTTTCGATAATGCTTTTCAACAGGCTCAAAAACCGCTAGATTCTTATAAAATCACATTAAAGTCCGTTAATTTGTTCTCGAGTTGTTATAGGCCTACAGACAGCAGGAGATATCCGCAAACATGGCGAATTTAATAGACGCGTATTTGCAAAGTATCCACCCCTCGTAATGCATCACTTTTCTTACTTTATTTTTATGACTCATCAAACATTTTAATAAGGTCACAACTGCGACATTTTAGATTCAAACAGCTGCGTTTTTGAATACCAGATCTTCTGAAAAGTTAAGTTTTTTCGATTAAAATAAAAAGGAGGAATGAAAACAAAAAGAAACAACGAAATAGAAAAATAAATGAAAAACCAAAATACTTGGTATTACAAATCTAACTCCAATATTACTCTGTCAGTGGGTTACGAAACAGTATGCTTTTTGTGGAACCGAAAGTTCCCTATTCCGTGTGCAAGAGGTGCATGAACACTGAAGAAAAAAATTACAAAGAAAGAAGTAATTATAAGAAATGAGTAAATAATAAATAATAACGAAATGAAAATACATAGCTATAAACTAAAAATTCATAGAAAGTAAAAGGTAAGGGAAGAATAAAATGAAAATTTTCTGTGTATGGGTAAGGAAATGAAGAGGGGTGGAGGAAAGAAACAGATAAAAAGGAATTAAAGCGACATAACTGTAATTTCAGTAACATAAAAGAATTTAATAAACGAACCGCATAAACGTGTGTGTCAGCATTCCTATCTCGACATAGGTTTAAAGAAGCAGGCCTAATATAAATGAAATGAGGTATTTGTTGTTATGTGTAAGGTATTTGAGTGAAGAAAAAAACAATAAGTCGATAAAGATACAGGCAAATTTTAAGAATAGACTGAGCAAAAGAGAAGTACTGAATGTGTTTAACTTGGGATGAGGACATTCTAAACTCAGTTTTAAAAACACTGCTTGCAAGAGACACATTTGTAAAGAAATTTAACACACATTTGTAAGTTACTGTCGTGAGCACGCATTTCGCCTAAAGGAATGAAATAGCAGAAGTGTCTCTCTTACTTTGTGTTCTACTATTTGTAAAATCAAATAAAATGCTTACGCTTTCATTGAAGTAGTTCAGAAAGTTGCTTTCTTTAATGCTATTTCTTTGCATTATGCAGGCTTGTGTTTAGTCCCACACACGATAATTTAAGCATCATGTGCCTCAATTTACCACTCGCATTTGCTAATATTAAAAACATCTTTCCAAGACATATGAATAAAATATCTTTTGAAATGTTATAAAAAAGACAATTTCTTCCTTATTTACTGCAACATTAATCTGTTTTCTTTGTCATATTGTATTCTTTTCTGTTAAGATTCCTAATAAAAGTTTATGTTAATTCAGTTCTTTTATATTTCATCTGAATTATTCTAAAATGTAATGAATTACTTCAGGCTCCTGTTTCTGGCAGCAACCCATAAACTTTGAAACCTATTTACACCTTCGTAAACCTATATATTCTAATGTTTAGCGGCAGACAAATTTTTTTTTCTGAACATTAAATCACCTGCACATACATATTACGTACATACATACGCACACACATACACACATACACATACATATATACATTCATATATACATATATATACATACACGTACATACTTGCGTACATATGTACGTACGTACATACCTGCATACATGCATGCATACATGCATATATGCATAAATACATACTTTATATTATTCATACCGTGCATAATTGTTAATCAAATACAATATTTTCCCAACAACCACAATGTTATTGCTGTAGATGTCTACATTACGACAATTACATGTTGATCTTTTCACTCAAAATTAGAAGTTACTCAATCGGAAATAAACTATACATTTATATCAACATACAGGTATTGTAATGTAGAGACATTTAGAATAATAATGCTGCATTAGTTGGACAAATATTGTATTGGATTCGTACATACTTACATTCATACAAATATACATACGTACGTATATACATACATACATACATACATACATACATACATACCTACACACATACATACACACATACATACATACACACATACATACATACATACATACATACATACATACATACATACATACATACATACATACATACATACAACATATACAGTTACAATATGACAGCATCCAGTGGGCGCTGTCTACTCGCTCTTCTCTAGCGTCACAGCACCTTTGCAAGAGTTAATCTAGCTGAAAATCCCGTCGATGATGCCAGATGTTCTGCTGCACCTGAACGCAGAGAATTTAATTCCAGGTCGTGGCCATAGGTAGCGTAGATTTCGTCTGTCTATCGTGCTGCCTTCGGTTGTACCGTCACCACCTGGTGGTCTGCTGTTTACTCGGACACAGCCTCGTAAAGAAGACAAGTATGTCCTACTGCTTTGTGTAAATTGTCGCCCACATCTTACTCTGGAAGGGAAAAGGGAAACCCACGAAAAAAAACTGGGCGCAATAACTTGCCCACATGCCTAAAATTTAACACGTAACCTCCAGCTTGTGATATATTATTTTTACCCCCTCAAACTCAGGGCCAATCCATAACCGGACACTGATTTAAGGGGAATCTTGAATTTACTTGAGTAGATTTAAGACGTGGTCATGTTTTGGTAGCAGATGCGTAAGAAGGCCACCCTAGACGGAATACCATAAAGTACGGAGAGCGGGGATGTTTGGCATCGACCACCATAAAACACTTGCATGTTTAGGAAGGGTTTTGGTTACAAAAGATCCGGCAACGCATATGTGTAGTCGGATAGAAATTTTGTTAGGAGGCTGGGGGAGCCAATTGAAATAAAGGCTTTGAAATTTAGTTTCGGCGTATAGGGATAAAAGAAGTTTCCCTTTATTAGCCTATAGAAGTTGGTAGCGGGGGAGTGAATAGGGGCAGAGCGGTAAAAAGAAAGTGAACGAGAGGACGGAAGGGACAGACTCGGAAGGACCCCGGCTAGGGAAGGCGTTTTATTTTTATGTGATTTTGGGCTAGGAATCTGCAAATTACTCTCGGTGGTTAAGTTCCGAGTGAAGGCGGTTGACTGGGGAGAGTGCTGATGAACGAGTTGCGGTGTCGCCAGCGTAAAGAGTGTATCATTGGACATTACGTTGAATAATAAATAATGAATTGATAATAATTATTAGTAAAAAGTGTTTGAATATCTTGGTGTGGGCGAGCATCGTTTCTCAATCCAACATCCCGCTGATCCCTTGGAAGCACCACACGACACATTCCCTGGCAGCGATCTCATACTCTACCGCAAAAATTCACCTAGCCATCGTACCAAACATGCTGGCGCCCAACCAGTAGTGCAGAAGTGTTGATACAGGCCATCCGGCTCGCATTGTTGTGGTAGGTTAAGGGCTATTGTGACTAAGACTCGTCCGTGTGTCCGGCTGCAAATCACCTGTATGATAAGGAGGGAAAATGCGCAATTGCATATGCACAAGCAACGTGCAGTGGTATTTATTACGTTGTTTCATTATTTTCCTTCAGAATTTCCCCGGATTTACCGCACCAGCACAATCCTGGAAGTAGCTGCCCAGGATATTTTAAGCACAAAGTGTTGCGACTGCCTGATATAAGTTCAGCTTCACGAGTAATATGCACTATCAAAGAATAAGCTGGCGCAATGCACGTGACCGAAGAAATGAACACATATTACTGTAACGCATTTACACAATTTTAACGCTATCTTTCACGTAAATTACAAGTAGGCCTACATAATATCTCTTCTGTGTCCATTAAAAATACCAAGCTGTTAATGCTAATTATGGACAAAACCAGCGAGAAAGTTCATCATAACTGTTACTAAACTGTTACATCATACTAAACTCTTCAGGTCTGGTTGCATCTCCGAAATTTTGGCTTTCTGTACTTAACATTGCCATGGTTTATTCCTGGAGGGATGTTCAGTTTTCTTATTGAACCAAACCTTAGACACAATAAATTGTACTGCCTTCATGATCTTCACGATCTAGTCTACATGTACTTTTTCAAAGGCAGAAGTAATTACTGATTGGGTCGTACGTTATAGCTGTGTAGTAAGAGGGTATAAATGAGTTTAGTCTTTCTCCTTTCTTTATCTACAGGAAAATTACGCTGTAAGTCGCAATTCTGCATTAATTATATTCCAGAATTCTTGTATTCATTCGTGTAATAAGTGCCTGCTAAGAATTCATTCCACACTAATATTATCAAAATCCCTAATGCAATACAGTTTCTTTTGAGTTAATTTAGTGCCGTATTATCACAACCTAGATTTCTGGGATCCCTTTTTATATCACGAACCTGTTTTTGTGTTGGTCTTGTAAGTCAGTCCTTGCAAGAGGTGAGTAGTTATTGAATTCATAAAACATTCTTCTATTTGTCTATCTCAGCATTAAAGGACGAGCTGTGTAATGATACAAACTTCCGGCGACTTCCATTAAGGCCTCCCATGAAGGCATAAAAAAAGAGGAAAGCATCCCTTTGACCTGAAAACTAAAAGTCTGTTTCAGGCAAGGAACAGAGTTCGGTGCTGTCGAGTAAATGAGGAAGAAAGCCACCGAATAGAGAGTGTGGATGGTGTCTGAATCACGCTGTACTGACGTCATAATTACTTGTGTTGCCGCACGCCAGAGCGCAAAACCTCAAAGGGTTGCCCGGAGTGAGGAGGAACCTGCAGGCGTTAAAGCCTCACAAATTTTGTAATTAGAGATGCTTCCGTGAAGCTCAATGATCTGCTATTTAACTTAATTTCAACTGAATGCTGAACTACCTACCTCCTAAGTTCAATTAAGTGTCACTAATCTTCAAATTAAATTCCAACACCAAAAAGATAACTTCACAGATACAATAAAAAGTGTACAGTAGTGTTACTTGCACATGTTAAGATTACATAAATTATTAGCTTCAAATCCCACATACCAAAGCAAAAAATCTAACCCAAATGATGGCCTCTGCTTTGTGTTAGTCAAATTTATGTAGCAGGAGGGCACGATTTATTAATATTTGTGTTGAACGTTTTACCACAAGCGTCTAATGCGTAGTTGCATTTATAACTTCCCGTGTGTAGTACCAACAGAAGTCTCTTTTATAAACAGATTGTAAAATATCACTGAAAATTACAGGCATTGCCTTGTACGGGTTTTCCTTTCTTCTTATTCCTTTATATATTTACTCTGTCTTGAAATATTCCAATAAAAGTAAGAGTTAATATTATTTCTGTCCACACTTAAGACATGTGCAACATTATACTTAGAGTTATTTGTGAGAGACCAACAAGAAACTATAAGGAAATCGAACAATTTCTTCTTCTGGAACTCTCAATGGCTACACAAAATATCACAGTGACTGTATGGAGTGTGTGTGCTCTTCTTGAAAGTAATACATACGAATTCTATTGCCACTATAAATTTAAAATTTTAGATCGTTTTGCTTTACGTACGATATTTTGTCACTACATACGCCATGCAGACCGCCCGGAACCCTACCTCGGACTGCTCGTTTTGATATCTCAAACTAAAACATCGAAACATCAAGTTACGTACAATATTTTTACTATTATTTCTTTTTGCAAAGAAGGCCCTAGGATTCAAGAGGTGAGCATATAAAACCCAAACAAGATACATAAAAACAGCCCACAGATGTTCATGGTTAATAATAATAATAAGAAGAAGAAGATTTTGATGACGATGGCGACAACGATAATAGTATCAATTGAAACCAGTCAGCAAAACTGTGGATTGAAATGTTAGCATTTCCAGTTTGTGCGGAAGGGGATTCAAACCCGAACATAGACTGACTGAGGATGGTCGTATTTTCTTCATTCCCTCTAGGATTATTATAAGACGGTGCCTTAAATAACACACTTCCAAGTCTGTCCCTTGGGTCCAAATTTGTAATGGACCAAGTGGCACTCGTAAGGTCTTTCTTTAAGAATTTCAGCCTTCGCTTTCAAATTCTTATTTCATGGGTGTTCCACATTCATATCGCCTATACACCACGATGCCATGTAACCTAGACAACGAAGGTGGCGCTAAATGTACCAAAAATCCCGTCAGCTCACGTTGTCAGTCAAATTCAATGTCCTGAATGTGACAAGGCAAGCTTAATATTAAAATAAATTTAAATATTTCCTTTTTTATGCGTTAATCCTTACGTTGTTGATATCAGATTCGTATTTAGTGAAAGGGAATATTTCTAGACTGCAATTAAAAGTGTACGCACCACTTGATGACATGAAGCCAATTTCATCCTACCAATAGGTGGAAATTACGCTTGTACATCACAGAAGGAGCCCCACCTGTCCTTGGAAACATTCCGTGTTGTGATCCCAGCGGCCCTGCTCAGAACTTTACAATTTCTGTCGCCACTTGCGTGCTGATTGCAACGGACCTGCGACGTGATTTAAGCTCGCCAACTTGCTGCTCGCAGTGCATCTTAGTGAACATACTTCCCAGTTACTACTGACTTTATGTTGACCGAGTTCTCTCATATCCTTGCTAGAGCATCCGTGCGTGAACCAACAGAACTCAAAGACAGATGGCAGAATACAAATATTTGTTATTGCAATAATTATTAATTTCCTTTTAATGTAGCTTCTACGCTTATTTATTTTATTGTTTAGCCAACTTTTTACTTCAGTCTTCGTTTAATCAAATTCCTCAGTTAATCAATTAGCTGGCTTTTATTTCATTGTTAGTTACTTGCGTAAGCTAGAGTGTAAAATAACTTCTTACTTATTCATTAAGTATTCTATAAGTTATATTTTTCTTCCTTAAGTTTCTCTTGTCTTCACATATTTGTTCGGTTACTTAATCTGCTTATTGGTCAAGTACGTCTTTACTTATGTACTTATTTCACTTATTATTAGTATATATTTACGTCATTAGAAATCCAGGTCTTAACTGATTATATTTATTAATGAGATAATTGGTTGTTTATTTGAATAATTAATCGTGTTAATTAAACGTGGCCTATAATTTTATTACATTAATTGATTTGTTGTTTATGTATTTAGCGACATTATATTAGAGATATGGTTGTGCAAGTACGTGCGCAGTCACAATGTCCTGGAAATGGTGTTGGCGTCCGCAAATATCCTATTGCGAATATGACCATGTCATGTCAAGTATGGTACATGACATCTCTCCTCGTATATTGTGCATAATAGAGACTTTACTTTATCTGTATATAAAATTTTCGTTTCTGACTGAGCACTTTCTTGTACCTGCGTACTAATATGCTGTACTGAAAGGGAACTTAACTCCAATGGTAGTCTATACTTATTCTCCAGTACTGCATAAGATAAGGACGTATTTAAGTCGTTATATTAATCATCAAGGAATCGGGATCCCCAGTACGAATATTAGCACTTAATTTTTACTGCAGCCCTACATAGACGGCGAAATCGTTCCCTGTCCTCCATATTTTGCGGTCAGGTTTTTCATCCAAAGAAGGTCTCCATCCAGGCACACCTGGATTTTATTCACGGCAAGGAACCTCAATGCCATGATTAATGTGCATTTCTTCGCACCCAAAACATAAGCTGAGTTACTACGTCGTAATTATTCGTGTGCTCTTCCTCCCTCTCCATAAATTATAACCACCCCACCATATCTCACTTGATGTTGCTGCAACTCAGTTTACGGGAACTAACTCAAATAGCTGAGTAGGTGAAGCTCTTTTAGGCCTAGGTCTTTTTCTTGCTGTATTCACTTCAATTTTCGATAGTAAACTAAGTATTCCTAATATCCTGCTTTTGTAAAGCCTTTAAATAGGCCACGACTATTTTCTTCCTCGGTTATTTGCCATGCATCCATCTACATTTGGCGCTAGTGAGCCTTCTGTGCCCCAGGTTCTCTCAAAAGGCGCCTCCATCCTTCTCTATCCCCAGCTCGTATCTTGGACCCTCGCATTCCTAGGATCAGTTGTGTTCACTTCTACTTACTTAACCCTCCTCTCATCTCACTTGACACTACATTCCGCAAGTGACATAGCGTCATTCAATAAAAGAACACATTACCTGAAACCGTCTGTTTAGTTACTCCGACATTGCACGCCCAGCCAGACCAAATCTGCAGTAGATGCAGGTACTCTGAGCCCCCAGTTAATTATGAATACCTGAATGTGTGTGGCATCACTTCCGAGTCCCCTGTGTGCTTTTACGGTGTGTGCTTTAGGCTAAGGCACAACCCAGTATTTAATTCTGATGTAGAGCGATTCATACCTGTCAGTGCAATTGTTTTGGCGGAGAAAGTAGCAAGAGGGCTTTTTTTTTGTAGATACTCGGTGGTCACTTTCTGTCACTATTCTAGCAAACATTCGCATGAATTTGGCACCTACCGTCATCATCATCATTGTCATCATGAACAGTATCAAGCACTTATCTGAGCGAGCTCTTTCAAGGTACTTAGCGACATCCCGATCTCTCATAAGCAGTCGAGTAAATAACACACGCACAATCCTTGCTCATTCAGGTGAAATACGTAATTACGGCGTCAAAATGTTATTTCGAAACTAATCATGTACTGTTTCCACAACGTGGTAAAACTGACACGCTTGGGTGCAACGGGAAAGAGAATATAATCGCTTTACCATAATCATCACCGGACATTACAATGTTGGTCACAGAGGGTAAACTCTAGGGGTCAAAGTCCATAGCTTGGTGAGTTAACATTCATTTCGACCGACGCTTCAGGGCTACAATAAGAACGATTGTACGGACCATGTAGCACACAGCATAATGACGTCACATAGAACAGTGGCGCCCGCAAACCATTGGATGAGTATGTTATTGTGTCACCCTCGCCAGAGTCCATCGGACCGACAGCGTGCGACTGTTTACCGAGTTGCCAGTAGCCGTCATTGTTGTGCCGCATGCCATAATTGCGGTTAATTGCTATTATGCGAGACCGTGGAATGTTCAATTATGAGAATGTTATTAGCTGCGCTGTTACTCCCACCCCTCTATCTGTCCTCCCAACGTCACCACACAATATGACGAACTCAAATTGCATTTCCCGCAATCAAGTGTGAAATATTAAGTCCTTTGAATCCCTCAAGGTTTGTGACAATGATAAATTATATTATACAGTTATATAATGTATAGATATTGTCTTAGGCAAGCATCGTCTGTATATCCTTCAGATAAAATTGCATTATAAAACAGAGATTCCATTGCGAATTTCATTCTCTTCTGTGTTTGTGATGATTTAAATTATATCTTGTTTCATTTAATTTCTATTAAAATCTCCCTCGACCTGGGCTATAGTGCATGACCATAATATTCTGTAGCCTACAAAACGGCAGGATAAACACTATTTTAAGATGAAAGTATATCTATCACGTCTAAAATATATTACTTACTACTGGCTTCTGAGCCTGCTACCGCATTACAGTGAGAATTCTGTTCTTCTGGAATGTAGCGTTGCGTAGCGGGTAATGAAAATATCCCAAATTTTTTACGGAACTTCTGAAAATATCAAATTATCCGCTACAGGCCGCAAGATCCACAAGACCGAAATCTTAAAACGTCAACGCTGCGGAAATCTTAAACATTTCACAGTTGGGAAGTGGTTAGAGGATAAGGCTTATTACGCACTTCACTTTAACATGCAAATGAAAGTTAGTTCCGCTTCTCTGTCGTGTAAAAGGGCTGTTTGTGAGTGTCTGTGTGTCTGTACGTAGAAGAGACTTTCGGGACTTTTCGCTACATAATAAATAACTAAATAAACCTGCGTCTGAAAGAGCAGACAAAAATGGTCAAGATAAAGTACCACAAAAAACCTCGTTGCCTGATATCTTAATCTCACTACGAAGAAAAAATCAAGAAGGCAGAACTGGGAACTCTATGAAGTAAGCAAGTAGGAAATAAGAGCTGTAGTGATCATAAATATGTTGCTCTGAAAGTTGTGACCTCTGCTGCCTCTCTACAATTTTTTCTGACACATGCTTTGATCGGGAAACCTCAGCTGGAGGAAATATTCAGGATAACTAAGATTATATTGGAAACCACTGAAAACTGTACTGGGATAAGTGAAGATTGCGAAAATATGGCCTGGCTTCAAATCTTTCATGATAAATTTTAGGGGCGGTTTACTTTACTACGGTGATAGACCAGTGCTTTTCTTATAACATAAGAAAAGTCTTGATCAGGTTACAAATTTTAAAGTTTTGAAGCAAATTTCTGCGCTTTTCTCTTAGTTAATCCACTCAGACTCAAGTAATAAACTTAAGAGTTTTGTATCACAAACAGTGATGTTATTTTCATTGAACTTAACAAAAAATTTGAAGTTCTCAAGCACGGAAACTTATCATGTCACTGACTCGTTACATTCATGTGTATTCAGTCAAATTTCATGCTATTACGTCTTACTTTTAGCCTTAAATTCTGAAGAATTAAACTTGTTCCTCCTACCCCATCACAATTTGCAGCAAAATAATTTACACCCATTCCCTCACTCACGCAATTTCCTTAAACTCCTCCACTAACATGAGGCCAGTGCAGTTTGATTGAGAATGTTTAATATTCTTGAGAAGAGCTTACATTGTCCGGAGTAATTCTGCTCCATGGAGTTAGGGAATTAGTTATTTGAATGGGGATATAAAATATTCTTAACATAAATGCAGCTAGAATACCAAGATTATATCTTCTCCTAACTTATTAATATAAATTACATACTGTTTTTCTCATACGTTAGGATTTGACACAATTTTAAGGACTTATTTCCTATTTCTACTCTGTGATTATTCCTGCATCCTATGACAAAGCGTGAACAACTACAGACCACATTATTTACAGGTGTCTAATTGCTTTTCTCTGCTTACACTTACAGTGTCTCTTTAATTTTTATTAATGTTAGCGTAATTGGCCAGAATCCAATATGAAAATTCGTACAGACTTCATTGAAACTTCTTAACGGCATACTTAAAAGACAATTTAAAAACAATGGTGATAAATATTTTCTTGTTGCATAATAGCCTTACATCGGGCAATTTTTTATTATAGATTGCGGAATTTCGTTTTTAACACACTTATCTGTACTCCATCTTATCTTATCCATGAAGAAATAAGAGACGCAATAAAAAATAATAACGATAACTTATAATGTGCAACCTGTATTTCTGGAAATCTGGCAAACCAAGTTCCACACTACGTGTTTCTCTCTTTCGTATTTGCCATCCTTGATCCTGACAAGTTTTATCCACATAATCGCACTGTCAAGTGAAGGTTAAATCCATCCTGTAAAAACACGACACCTTCCATGCTGGAAACAAGTGACCCTAGAGAAACACCAAAACCATTAAGTTAACTGCAAACATTGAGATTAACGTGCGTAGAGTAGTCAGCAAACAAGTTGTTAACCAGAGCACTTTACACACAGCAGAAATTAAGGAACGGGTTTGCGTCTGCGTTTCGATTCAAACTCGCGACGCCATAATTCTCACATAGCCTGCCCTCCCTACATCCTCATGATGCAGAATTTGCGGACGGAAATATGTTAAATAAGTGTGTTGTTCCTACTATTCATAAGTAAAGCAGTTGCCACATATGTGATCCTCTCCCCTGCATTTTGTTTGAAAACGCGTACTTCATATTTAACGTCATTTGTCTTAACTCTATATGATTAGCACCGTGCATTTTTATATTATATAAATATTGATGTACCAACTAATGCACGTTTTTAATATCATTAATTATTATTTCCCGACATAAGTTTCGGTGACGTGACTTCATGTTGAGCGGCCAACTGATGATGGTGACTTACGTCACTGAAACATATGTCGGGAAATAATAATTAATGATAATAGAAAAGTACATTAGTTGGTACATCAATATTTATATATCATTTGTGTGAGTTAGTGTTGTGCAAATTGTGGTAAAATGAAATATCTTCAGCTTGCATACTTTTACATGGCCATCACGCCCTATGTATCTATTTTTTATTACATTATAGCTGTTAGATTGGGAATTTAAACAATGTTTTTGTAATATGTTATAGAGCATTCACGTTTATTTTTGTCATGTCAGAAACAATGAGAAGCTCTGAGGTTTCCAAGTGGCAAGACTATTTGCTTCTATATGTAAAGATGCAATGTGTTGTATTTTAAGTTCATAGAAAGAATGCGAGACGGCAATGTGCATATGCCGCTAAGATACAGAGTGTAAAATCTAATTACAGCTGGCGCGTAGGCGCGTTAATAATGCGTACTGCTACAAAGGATAAGGTTATGCAGTTACAGCGACTGAATAAATAAAATATTGTTTGAAAAAATTACTGATATTATAATAGCCTTGCAGCAGAAATCGTGCGGTTATGGACTGGATGTATGTTTCTGAGGACAGGAACCAAAGGCTGCTTCTACGAAAGGCAGGGAGACCTCAGTTAGTTCCTTTCAGAACACAATTTTATACCCTATGTTACTCTGCTACGATATTTAAACGTTCACATTTTTAATTAGCCCTTTTATTAGCTTTTTATCACGAATGTTTCCTCAATCCCATGACAATACGTGACAAAGAGCTGATTTTTCCTATTCTTTGACTTCTACATTAACCTCTTTCATAGCACGTAATAGAGTCTCTTTTGTTTATTTCAAACCTGCATTACACATTCAGCACTGGAACTGCTTATTTTTGTTCTGTCACCAAATTATATTTATGTTGTTTTCTTTCACAGAGAGCAACACTTCTGATCAAATTTGTAAAACCCTGTCTGTGAGAGAAATGTTTCAGATGGAAAGCCATCGCTGAGACAGAGTGCGCATGTGCAGCAAATGTCTAATTATTATCATTGCTATGAGAAGCAGGCAGTGAAGACTCCAATATTAAAGGCGCCATCTGGCAGCAGCGAGCGGCATAACAAGTAGGGCCTGCCTGGCCACGGCTTTCGAATTACAAATGACACGAGATTCTGATGAGCGAGTCGCTTCTAGCTGAAGTTTCCTGTCAGTGCTGTTGTACCATAATATGCAGTTACTAATACGACTTGTCTGTCTAACTAGACATAAAATTCCCATACAAAAGGCACTGCTTACACTCCTGCAGCTGTTCTAACATGTCGTCTGTAGTTTTGGTATTGAAATGTCATGCTCTTATACAGGTGTTAAATGTCACTATTGTTTTCTTTGTTATCTCTTTCTACATGTCGTACCATTTGTCATGTTCTGCACGATTATGCCACCAAATTACTCTCGTTTTTTTCCCGAAATAATTACAATGGGTCTCTTCCAGTACGGAATATTTTTACAAAGATTCCTTAAAAAAGACGTATCTTTTGTGTTCTAAGGAAGAGTCTGTAACTTTTGTACATTCTGAAGTAACGATTTCGAATTTTAAAAACAGCGTGTAACACCGAGATGTTTTTGAAAACTATGTCAAAAATTAATGTTTATTAGATTAGTTGTCTTTTTTACTTTAACATTACACTGTTGATACGGAAAATGTTGTAGTGGGAGCTTTTTACTTTTTCAAGGTAATATTAAACGTAGTAAAGAAGCGTACACCTAAGAAATATAAATATACTGTTTTAAAGTGCTGAAGAATAAATTACTGTTATGACCCTCCATTAAGCACTACAAAATTGTATCTTTTAAAATTGCAAGTTTATCTTTGAACCACGCAGGGACAACATTAATAAAAAATACTTTGAAACATGACATACAACTACCTTTAAATAAGAGGAAAGACTGAGAATTGTATGCGTTCAGTTATTCGTATTTTATAAGGAAGAGCTTCATACTGGCGTTTTAAGCCCAAACATGCACCAAGTTATTGTTAAAAAAGGACACTTTTTCAATAAATATAATTTGTGTCGGATGGCTTCCATTTGAATAAAAACACGCACAGACAGCCTTAAAATGTAACTCACTAATTCGGTTACTTGTCAGTGAATCTCACAACATTGAAAAAGAACACGTAAATTTCTAGTGGCGGTTTTTCAATATGACTTACTCATACGACGGAAAGAGAAATATTTCGCTCTACAGTAACACTCTTATCAAAAAACAGATAAAGTTAACTTTAGAACAATATGATGTTCCTGCAATCCTACATTTAGAGAAAATCCAACCTCTTTCTTGCAATATGGCTCTTCACGTATACTTCTTTGGTAATCGCCCTCTTCTTGTACCAAGGTGTGTCTGGTCAACCGTAATAAAGATTTAGAAATACCGAGCCGAGTTTTTTACTCCAGTTCTCCTCAACAACAAGCAAACTACATAAGAAGAACAAACAAACAAACATTTAGTACCCGGGACCAAGTACTGAGAACAATTTTTCTACATCCGGCACAAGACAAAAATCTGTTTCTCGGCAGTAAAGTGGTATTATCTTTCATTTAGTTTACGTAGAGAGGAGCCAACTTCTGGACAGACAGGCGGCTGAAAAGGTTTTCCCTATCTTTTCTCCATTAACAAGTTGGAACGACTTTCATCCTTCTTTACTACACAACCGTAGTTCCCGTCTCCCCTGCCAAATCACACGCTGGTATTATACTACACAGCATTTCCAGAACTCCTAGAAATGTTTTGAGCCAAATACCTCACCCCGCAGAACACATTTACTTTACCCTCTAGGACACACGGCCGACACTCAGAGTTGTACAGAAATATGAGTAATGCTACAGATCACGTCTAAGTAACCTACCATCAATTTCAAGACATGACGATGGCACTTGCCACTGTTCTCATCCATTGTTACAAAGTATTTGAAATAAAAGCATAATGGTGAGCTGTTTGTCCGTCCAAGTTGATAACAGTGGTGATTCTTAAATTGATTGAAGAATCTGCTTCAGCTTTAAGGCTTGTACATCATCAACAATGAGATGATTTTTTAATGATGGCTTGATGATTACGTGAAAGATATACGTCATGGAGCACGGCAAGAAGTTATAGCAGCCGGATAAAAATAACCTTTAGATCTGGGTCCGAGAGAATACCAGCTCCAAATTCAGGCGACTTGAGACTACCTTTATTAAAATTAAATATATGTCACAACAAGGAAAAATTACAACCTTAAAAACCCATGAAACTTAATTGAATAAATTAAAGGTCACGCGTTTAATTAATAGTTCAGACTTAGGATCTGAATCCCCCAGACAACCTTTACAACAACCGCACTTTCCTTGTAATATCAATCCTTAACTTACAGATTGCAAAGTACACAGCAACTTCCAAAACAAAATTTTGCACCATCTCTTATTTCCCAGTTAAGAAGGAAAGATAGTCACGTTCTTGTCCACTTTTTCTGCTAAGAATTAGCAATAATGTTTCTGAGATTCCTTAAATATTTGAGGAATTTTTAAGAAACGTGTTATGAAAAGACATTAACTGCTATGTATCCCAACGTCGTAGTAGCAGCAACCAGTAACAGCACTGCAGGACTCGCGAACCTGTTATGTTGAAGCGACAGTAGTGCGATATATTTTTGGAGTTTAAAATGATGCATGATAATAGATATTGGAAAAAATGCACAGTTTTATAAAATATGAGGTAACAATCTGACAACTTGGAGAAAATATTCTTTAGCCCTCAGCCTGATGGCAAGAAATAACGAAAAGAACCGACTACAATGACATTAATAATTACGTACCTACCAAGTCTTTACTAAATTCTTCACGGTTATACTAAGTAAAATACGACAGTTTTTAGCTTCTGTTTTCATCGTTAGCCTGAATTTATAACTCTCTCTTCATAATCCTACTCATGAAAACATCTAGGAATTTTCAGTGAAGAGCTAAGAAAATAGTCAGACGCGGCGGAGCTTAAGATTTCCCTGAAATTTTCACATCGTGCAGTGTGTATCATTTATTCATTAGCTGTTGTCAGCAGCAAACACGATTGGGCTTACTGGAAACCTCGAAATTTGTTTGTAATAGAAGAGGAAGCTATGTTAAATTGCAGTGCCTTCAGTACTGATTGTCCTAATACCACGCTTAATTTTACCTACATTATACGAATTATATAACATTAGATCCTGTGTGTCTTATAGACATGAGCTCTTAACACAAAACCGCAGGAGAACGTACTGAATAACCCTTTAACATTCACTCGTTAGAAATGTAATTGCATTACGTCACAGTCACAAGTCGGAAAAGCCGATTCCGCATTCAGAGAGAACAAGATGACCCCGTGTACCTGTCCGACATAGGTTTCTCCTTAACTGAATTTGTATCTTTCAAACACTTGGCTAATTGAAAGATTTTATAGTGAAATTACGAAACTTGACGTTTTAAAGCTTACGGAAAAGTAGCTAAGATAATGATATACGAAAATCTGTGTTATATCTCCCTTGCCAAATTACAAGTAGGCCTATCCAAACGGATTTCCTAGACCTTACCACCCCTTATTCTGAACGGAAGAAAGCGATAAGAAAGTATCACTTCTTATCTGCAAATATTTTAAAAGAAATCTTCCAGTGATAATGTCTGTAATGTTGAATACTTATTGGAATAAATAAATAAATGAATTAATTAATTAAAAATAAAAAATAAATGTAATGTTTGCTCGTAAATGTTGAAACATCTATCTTCTTTTTGATGTTTGCTTTTTCCATTTGGAAAAAACCACGGTTACTAAGTTTGTATTGAAAATATTACATAACGTCACTATGGTATCTTTGACAGTGGAAAAAAGCAATTCTACCTAACACAACAATTTTCGTCCTCATCTCATTAAACACAACTAATTTTTGGAGACATAGTACAATGATAAACTAAAACAATGAAGAAGTAAAGTGATTGAAACTGGCTGTTTATTAACCTTTTAAAGTCTAGCGGTCATAATATGTACCATCTGTTGTAAGACTGACGAATTCTACATCTCGCAGCGCAGTGTATAAGAGTGCTTGCAATGATTCTCACAAAAAATGCCGATTACTTTCTTAAACATAATTTCCCGTTTGGTCTTTATAACAGAGAAATTCTGTCTTCTCTCTTTTCGTATTCCCTGGGCTGGGGTCCATTCCCACGTCTCTAAAATTTGGAGAAAGTATTTACTGAGAGAAATAAGTAAGTTACTGAAAATATGCTTCGCTCTTCCTGTACATACCGTGTCTTCTCCCTGCATCCACACCTGCAGGCCTACCAAGACACCAAGAAGAAAACACTGTTGGCCTCTTATGGGTAAAGGTGCAATGTTAACTGCAGGAGACGGATTTCATGCACTTTTGACCGACAGAATATTATAAGTTAATCTCCAGTGGCCTTACATAATAAACCACATAAGGCATCATAGAGATTAAGGTACTCACTGGTAACAAGGTCAAAGAACTGATCAGTTTGGGTACCCTTGCATATAGAATCAAATATAAATGGGAAACCAGCTGAAGATGGCAGAACTGAGTTTGGAAGGAGAATAACTAGATTCTAGGTAGGATAGACAGGTTATTAAAAGAAACAGAGAGACAGAAAAATTACAGCTTAGGCCTAGAAATTAGAATTCAGAGCGAGAGTTGAAAACTAAAAAAAAGTGTGGAGAATAAAGTAGAATTTAAGAATAATATTTTATTAACAATGTAGAATTCAGGGTTAACATAAGAGATGTACACTGTAGAAAACTTGATGTTAGCTGTCATCACTCTCCTGTAACGCGACTCAGCAAATATTATGTCTTACACAAGCGGGGACGTAGGAGCGTCTAAATAGACATATAAGCTACAGAATATTTTTCTCTGATGTGAATATGCTGGTTGCGTCTACCCGGATATCACAGTCTGAGGCAGTGACAGAAATTAAAGTCAAAATTCAGAGGATTAGAGGGATGTAAATGCAATCTGAGAAAAATAAGTACATGCTTTTCTTCTTGTATTTATAATATAGTAAGTAGTGTCCTTTGGACTTCGCAGAAAGAATGACTGTGTTTCCGTTGTTCCGGGCTGGAATTTCAGCTCGACTTGCCGCAAGACTTCGTGACGCCCATAATTCCTAGATTTAACCCACAAGGCTCACATTTTAATAGAACACTTTTTCCCTAAAAATAGCTCAAAGCTACCATCTCCCAAAACATTATCAGGCAACTTTACAATAACGGCCCACGTTCAGAGTACAGTTTGCTGGTAGTTTAAATTCCGAGACCCTGCAGATAACCACTGCACCACGAGCTGCAGGGAGGAAGACGAAAGATACCTCATTACTGGATATCATTGTTCTTGTTCGAGTGATTATCCGAGATCACGGATGAACGTATGGATGAGTCCTAAATATCGTCAATATCTGCAAGAAGATATTGACCGTAAGGGCCCTCAACTTTTGGAAACTGAAAATTGATTAGTCTGTTGCAATAGATTTAGGACAATATTACTGGGCATCCAAAATATTTCTACCCTCCAAATCTATCCCCTGATTATTAATACTTAGACACAACAATAAAATGTTTATTGGAAGGATGTTACGGGGAAAGTAGACGAGGTTATGATAAAGACGCAGGTAGAAGTCGCAGAGTAGGCCCACACAAGCGCTTTGAGCAGTCACAAAAGGCTACAAGAAGTTAATGGTAACCATAGGAAACTAAAATTCTCACATGGTGTTCAGCAAAATGCCAAGACAATGTGTAAGTTAACATGGAAGCCCACGAAACTACTGACTCGGCCGTTCATTGATATTTCGAGGGTAGTTTAAAATCCCACAGAAACCCAAAGTCTTCTTGTGCTAAAAACTTGTTCATATAAAATTAGTGTCAGTTATATTTGCACAGTTGGACAGTCATCATCCACTCAATTTTTTGCATAAACCTTTTTCTCATTCTTATTTCTCGGTACTTCTGTTGTTTGGTTGATCCTTAAATATTACTTTTCAAGACACATCTTCAGCACTTGTTCATCCAAGTAACGCCAGACTTAGGGCTTGTTTCCGAAGCAGGGGTAATTAAAAATAATTTAAAATCCAAGAATAAAGTTCTATTACGTATCACCTCTAAACTTTCTTGATATAGAAAGGCAAACAGCCTAAGGGCGAAAGGCAAATCCGAGATTGTTACTGTTCCTGAGTCGAAATTTGAGTTTAACCCTGAAGCAGTCAATAAGAATTTATGAAATGAACGAAAAGGTTTTTAATGAAATAAGAACCAGATTCGAATTGCCGAAGTTTTGGACTCCATAGAACACGGATATTCTACACGAACAGAATTTAGACAGAGTGTCTGCATGATGAATGATAAATTACAAGTCAAGAAACCAGCGAACTGGGAGAGACCTTTGATAAAATTATACAAAAATTAATTCCAGATTTACATCTTCATGAATGTGATGACAACAGGAGGATTAGATGCGATAAACGTGAATAAGAATATTAGTAACACAAGCTGGCTTTGAAGGCGTGGCTGCAGTTTCCTCTAGATATTGAACGCAGGAGACTAAATAAAATATTTTTTATAGTTTAATTTTCACTGCGCATAAAGCAAGTTGCAGTACTAATTCTATCGGACTTCTGTGGGGAAACCATCTCCAAATAGGCAAATCTCGAAGATGAATAATATATAAGGTTTAGAAAGGGAGCAAGTTGTGTGCGAAAGGTCAAGAATGTAGCTATGCAAGTTTGTACTGCTGGAGGTGGCGTGGCCAAGCCCGGGTGGGTTTGAGCATTGTGTTAAATTCGTGGGCACAAGTCAAAGAGCCACGGCAGAAGCAAACTTTGTATTCGAGATCATGAACGTGTTCCTAATTTCAATAAACGTTTCCTTCTGTTACGACAGGGAGTCCAGTCCCTGCGGTCCACAGAAGTCGGCAGCGACTACCGCAGCCACTCCTATTCAAACAGACACTAACTAACTTTGTACAAAAGCCAGGCAGGAAGGTCTTGGGAGTAAGAGATTTGTGAGAGCTCTGGGGTTTGGGGGCGCTTGGCATTGAAGGCGAAAACAGTCGTAGTGCCTGGAACAAATCTACAGAGTAGCTGCCCTACAAATTAATAATGGCTACAGCCCATTGTTCCACATCCCCGCCTTTTTCTTACTCGCTTATGCAGGCCCATTCGCAACAAGCTTTAAAGACTTGAAGTCGTGTTCACATTAACATTGATAAAGGCAAGACTGGGGAAGTTAACAAATGCTTTCTCCATCTGATTGGCACAGGACCCTTACAGTCATTAGAACACTACGTACTTCGGTGAGTCAGCCTACGCGCTTATGTTTATTATTATATTCTAATTGAAACTGAGACTAGGAGCATACAATTTTAAATTACAGGCCTATTATAGTGTACATTTCTCAATAGGATCTATTTAAAGTACATTGAGCCTATAAAGCAGGGTGGTGGGCTGCTGTAAACACGAGAGTGTAGTTTCGGATGCTATTTGTTAAAGAACTGAGCAACTGTCAGCTTCTAAAATAATTCTTATCCATTTGTTCATTACTTGCTTCGTCATGAAATTTCTTCGCAGGAACAGTTCCTTCACCCATAACGCCGTATCTTGAAACTTACGTACGTATACGCCTCTATAGGATCTACTTTGGCGACCAGATTTGAACCTTTAATTGCAAAAGACGAAAGTTTACCCTATGCCTTTTTCAGCACGGTTCTACTCAACACATGTATGAATCTCTTGTATCGATATGTGGTTTAGTATTTCGCGAATGTACGAGATATTGTGGCTTTTCAAACCGACCCCAAAACAAGTAGATATGTTTATATAAAAATCTTTAATTTAGGTTGGATTCGGGCTGTGAATACAAGGTATATTATGCTAGCCATTGGACCACCGGCATCATGCTTAAATGAAACATAAATTTCTGTGTAGTGTTCACAGCGACTAGTTCCACCTTGCAAAAAACTTGTGCCTTTCTTAATATACTTTGATAATGTACATTCATACTCGCAGGAATTTAATACAAGTTGAGTCGTCGGTTAGTCTACTAAGTTCGTGATTAATGGTCATGTAATCGAATTCTACTCGAATCAGGTGTGTATTTCATAAATTTTTAAAATTTGGTTATTATTATTATTATTATTATTATTATTACTATTATTATTATTACTTTTTTCCTTTAGTTGGTGTGTTCGGCTTTCGGGTTGTTGAACCAACATATTAATACATGAACAAAAAGTTTAAATAAATTTTACTAAATTAGTAGTACTCCCATTTGGAAGAATTAGTTTCCTACGAAAATCTCCTTCTTTGTCTACGCAAAGTTTTTCATGGATAACTTCGAAACCTTTCCACCTTCACTTTACTTCAGTTGTTGACTTATAAACTGTAGACCCAGTCCTTTCGCAATGTGTAGGTATGTTCGCCATCTGTTTTGTGGGAATTTTCACATGCCTAGCTCTAATCGTTTATCAGTTTTTCCGTAAAAGTTAAAGCTGCATATATATTTCATGCATCCACAATTTCTGGTTCTATACTCTTCAATAGTGCAACTTATATAACACCTGGCAGTTTTGGAACTTACATATTTTCAAGAGTCTATTAAGTGCCCCGAGCACCGATCCCAAGTCAAAAGTTTTGGACCGCAATTCATTTTCTTGCAGAAAACTGAAAATTATGGCATTAGAGTAGTCTCTATTGGCATAATAGACGTACCAAAAGTCGCAATAATATTCCAGTTCGTTTCAAGGTCAAAACATGGAATACAGTCACACACAAACACAAATACACACACATACACACACACACACACACACACACACAACACACATGCACGCATAAATTCACAATAACAGCACGGTGATCTTGCAAGTCTGCTTTTCCTTATGACGTAAATAACGAGAAAAATATTAAGAAAACCCCGTCACTCTAATGACGGCTCATTATGTGAAGGGAAAGGTAGAGTCAAATTCCGAAAAGTCTTATTTATCAAATACATCTCAAAGAATGCGCAATGTCCAGTATAATACTAGTATGTATTAGAGATGAACAATCATTACTGTAGGTTTTTCTACACTTACTTATAAGCAAGAAAGCACAGATTTGTCACAAAGTGTTCAGTTTTAAGATAATGCCCTCACGTTTCAAATATGCACATTTAAATATGAGGAATTTCGTACTTCTCGTCTACCCTGCTGGATGTCACTCAAATATGAATGTGTTGCATAAATTCCTCTGACTCATCAATCATGACGTTAGTGCCCAGTTTGTTCCCTCAGTGATTGATGGCTTCGTTTAGCGCTACCTTGTGACATCTAAAAGTGTTCTATTGCAATTAGCAGCAACAGCATATAAACTGCCATATTACATAATTATAGAAAACCCAGAAATGTGTGTAAGATCATTGAAAACGTGTAAGTCTTGCATGACAAGCCGGTAATTACAATATCGGTAACGCTCAAAGCTAATGGCAATATAATTAAAAAAAAATCTCGATCAGATCTGGTCTAACATGCGACCAAATTCGAAGTAGTAAGCAGCAGTTACTAACCTCCAAAACCGATAAAATTATGCGTAAATACCAAATTTAGCATGTACTGTTTTCTTGATAAGCAGGTTCCAAGGGTAAGAGGCAGATTAAGTAGGCTTCGCACCGTGTGCAATAGCAGATGTCGATGCAAGCAGTGTCAGATCCTCTTCAGAGATTCGGTTAAATATGAAAGCCTGTAATATGTTATACAGCTAGTTGGACAAGAGGTTAAATACGCGATCAGAAAGTATGTTAGGTTATGCTGCCATTTATAGTTCGACGGCTGCCTAGTTTTCAGTTCAGCTACTTACGGTGTTGCCACCCTAGCAATGGAGTTTCTTACTTGGTAATTCAGAGATTTGTTTGGTTAATAAATTTTTCACTCATTTACTTGTTTAATAACATACTCTCCTTCACTTCGTTACTTTCTAAATTATTTATGTGACATGAAACTGGATCGTGTTATGGTCCAGTTTTTATTCGTTTTGAGATAGTTACAGATTTAAAACTACTCTAATGTAGGAAAAAATTCAAGTGTTGTCTATATAAAAGTTTTGGTTTCGAAACACTCCTCTTTATAGTGTCAGGTATTTTAAATGCCTATTAAAATAAGGGCCCAATTTACCGGGGCGCAAGTCGTAGGAGTTCAATTGAAGAGATTAAGCAGATGAAGGTGCCTCCATTTTGTTAATGACTGATCCAATCCGACAGAGTGTGTTTCGTGATTGCGTACGCTATTGCGCATTTCGAAGCAAATAACAACCCAGATCAAACTTTCCTCTTAACACCTAAGTTCCAACAAACTACATTCTAAACTCTTCTTAAAGTTTTTCAATTTACATGCACAAACGTGTTTCCCTAAACCAAGTACTGTAAACATATAACAGATTGCAGTAAAATAAGAATCTCATTTTGAATAAATGATGTTGCTTCCTTCAGTTACCATGTTTATCTTGGTAGTATATTCTAATTGCGATATAAATTTTTAATTCCATGAAGTTCTGCAACTCCTTGGAATAAATGCACTTGGTAGATCCCGTCTCGAGCTACAGCCTCAGTCAAAGTAACAGAACTTAACCTTATCTAAGATCAATTAAGCAGGCTTCCTCTGCTTCTCCATAAATTGGAGGAAAAGTGTCTAAAACCCATAAGATTCAAGCATCTGGAGAGTTACAATGTGTTGACTGGTAAAAAGTTTCCAGCATTCCGAAGAATTCCAATCCCGTCGTCTTCAGTGTCAAGTGCCTGAAGAAAAATCTGCTACTTATAAAAGTCAGCAATTAGCCACCAACAGATCGCAGATTCCCAGAAGACTTGAACCTTCAGCAAGACCTCTGTAAGCAACTCATACTCTAGATGTCTAACTAAAGGTTTAATGAGACGTTTAAATCTTGCTGCCTTATTCTTATCGTGAAAAAAGCTCTGTTTTTCCACGAGGAAATCAACATTCGCATTTCACTTCCACTGCAACATCATCCACTGGTACACAACCTAAACAACGGCGTAACAATAGCTGCACTTGCTCCAAGACCCTCTCGGCGATACAGCGCATGACGTAGTCACTTTGCAGGAACAAACAGTTCATATGATCAGGATAAAAGAGAAAATCTGAAATGATCTACAATATTTTGTAGCGCGCCGAAAGAACAATGTAATCCAATTTGACAGCAAAGCGATAAAACTGTTACATGTAGTGAAGAGAAAGGTAATTCAAATTGCAATATATGATCATCATCATCATCACCATCTCCGTATATGACCAGGAAATGGGCCCTGCAATCTGCCCTGAACTTCGAATTTATCTTTCCTTTTGTCTGCCGATAAAGCTTCTTCCTCATTGTATGCAAATTAGCACTCGTACTTATTCCTGCAGTCGGTCCGCGTGAGTTTTATGTAAATGCTCTATCAAAAACCACTTAGATTGCATTTGCTTTTGTACTGAATTTACCTACTCTTTGCTTAATTTGGGTTTCGCTTTTGTCTTAAGCGGCCTTTCACTCACAAAATAAATAATCTGAATTACGTTACTATTACAGCAAACTTGAAACATCTTCCAAACGGTGAACCTATTGCCCGAAGTCATTGTCATCCTATAAGAAAAGCACATGTGTGAAACGTTTCCAGATCCAAGTATAAGAACACACATTGTGCTCTCTACAGGTGGAACTGTTGGAAGTAAAAACCCATATATTAACTAAGCCTGTTCGTAATACTAAATGCACTGTACGTTCCGGGCAAGCTGATTTATCCAAACTGAATGCCGTTCTTCAAAAACTAGCAAACGTTTTTACATAAATTAATACTCTTGGCGTTAGCATTCAAAGTATTTGCTCTTTCTCTCTGTTAATGACAACTTATGGAAGATCACTGATTTCTTATTGCTTTAGTGGACGTTCTCATCTGCATGAGGACAGATCGGCTACATTACTAGACTTATTTTTCTTGACATGAAGGTAGGTAAATATCTGTGCGTGTGAAACAATAGAGACACATGTGGAGCTCTCCCGAACAAGCTTTACGCAAATTAGTGTATTCTTATTACCTACGGTTTGCAGCAAAGGCAACCTCCTCCATCTAAATTTATTTTCATTTTACTCAGATCAGCCTTCTTTTTCTCAGTTTTTGAATTGTAATATTTTAGCAGGTAGGCACTCGCAAACGTCTAATTTACTATAAATCCATTAACATTAATCGACATAAGGTTTTCTCATATTGTATCCACCACGCAGTGATATATACGAGTGAGATTATTCTCTGCACTCTAAAATTAAATAAATCCAAGTGTATAAGGAAGTTTCACTGAGAAATGCTTGTTTTCACGGTCCTATTTTTGTCACGATTAAATAAAAGCTGTGTTGATAGACGTCAAATAAAAGTCTATATATATTTTCAACCAACAGCAATGAATTCTCTACACTTATGAATAAAGAACAGCCCTATAAGCACTGCCTGATACAAATTCAGTTACCATAAATCACTGAAAATATTTCCTATATTTTGTGGAGAATTTCTATGTACTCGATGTTCCTACTTTGTGCACATTCAAACTAAGATTACCCTCCTTTTATATAAATTCATAGCTCTTTGTAAGTACAAAAACAGAGAGATGAACGTTATTATACCTTGAATTTAAAAAAGTATTCTCAAATTTCCATTTTTATGTATCAATTGTCTTCATAAGCAAGTAAATATAAACTTGCTTTTATTTAGAGGATTTTAAATATGCGAATTGATGCTCATTTCTTTTTGTGCTACCACGTAACTAGCGCTATTAAAATTGCGTCAGGTAAGTTAACACTGAATACTTCACAGTATATACTGAAATGCATTGGCTGCTATGAGGATTAGGGTTTATTTTTCCAAAGAGAGTTAGAATCGTAATTAAGCTATCGAATTTTTCTTTCTTGTTCTACTTCTCGGCTATTACAATTTCTTCTCCCGTTTTTCTGGTTTGCATATGAGTGTACTTCCTTAGTAATTTTTGTTTAATGATAGCCTTACTTCATATCACTGTTACTTTCATATCTCTTGTATTGATTATTTACATTTTTCATTTTTCTATAATACATAAACATCTTTAAAGTTAATAAAGATTTTGAAATCGGATAAAGATTTAACCAGAAAAAATGATTAAATTTCCTTCCACTAATATTAATTCCCTTTCGCTTGTACAGCTCCATACTATGTGGCCTTCTGTCATCATTTAGTAGTTACACAGTCATTATAAATTCTACCTTCCAGGGACTCTTTCTTCACAAAGTTCTGACATTGGAGCTTACCCAAGAATAGCATAGTCAGGATCAAATTCTCTTATTGTATACGTGTTTGAATATTAACTATAGATATGTAGCTTTCTCAACAAATTTTTACTACACCATACGCGAGACTAAATATTCAGATCTAGCCTTGTTTCTTCCACTCGTCTGTTGAGGTGCAATAGTACTGTCACCCTTCTTATTACTGGCACGTGGTTTATATTTCGATATCTGTTGGAATATTACGTCACTGTGCGGAAGTAGGGGGAAGAAAAATACATATTTCTCATGAATTTTAAGAAAGACTCGAGCCTTATTGAAGATGTATGGAGTTTGTTTCTTGTTTTTACTTCCAACTTCTCAACACATGTCCGTTCCAAGTTTCTTGAGATGGAGCGACATTGGGGTTTGCTGGACAGTACAGCCATCCCGTCCTGTCCCGTGGGTTCTCATGCCACCAGTCAAAGTTTGAATGATAGTAATGTTCAGCCTGGCGAATGGAGCTCAATTCTCAGGAGGATTCCTGCCACTGGAGCTGCACAGCGGAACGATACAGAATGAAACGCGTCCATGCCAAGTAAACCTGTTCCGAAGCACGTCATAAACCATAAGCGATGAAATTTCTAAATTTATAAGCTACAGGGGCTCTTTATTCTTTGCACTATATTCTTCCCTTCACACTTCTTAAGTGGTCAGTCTGAAGGATGTTGCATTGTGTGTAAGTTACCCAACTTCCACGTAAATTTAATAATATGTATCACAAAAAGAACTACTGTAGAAGGAGGATATACATGAAATGAAGGCGTATCCAGTCATTTACCCAGCCAATATATTCAAATTAATTTAATTTATTTTATATCCTGTAAAGAAACCTTTTTACCAGTAGAAGAATAATCGCAAATAATGTGGCAGGAATTTGTCGATCCTTACTTAAAGAACTGTGCCAATACTTATAAAAACTAAGGAAAACTACAAAATACATCATAATGACTACATCTGCTCAAACTGCAGAAGAACTTTTCAACGATACGTCAAACCGCCTATCAAATAATTGTCAATTTGTTAAAAGCTTTTGACAGCCTAGACGATTTAGCGTTAAATAACGAGATAGTTAAAGGTGATGTTACAGAAAGACTTCGTGGCCAGCTTTTTGTTACGTCTGCTGTTCCGTTAATTTCAGGGAGATGACAGAAACACTACGAAGTCCCTTAAAGAAAATAATGAATGTGAGGGTTCAGGTATGAAGCCGAGACATTCTGAAAACCGAGGAATATTAGGCATTCGACCGCGACGTTCCTTGTACTGAAGTCCAGCCTCGGGCTCTTTCTGTTCGTCATTTCTTCAGTTTTTATCACGACATTCAAAACCGCCAAAGAACTCGCCCCCTACAAACCAGTGACACCTATGCTTCTTTTCCGGGTAAAAACAGACTAAAGAATTGCACTGATTTCTAAATCCGTCTAGTTTCAAGGTCGATAACACGCAAGCTTTTCTCTCAGGTCCTCTGTGTGTACTTAGCATAAGACTTTCATAATCCTATGTAAGGTTAAACTTACTTGACTCGTGTATAAAACTTCCATGTATATGACATTTGAATGAAGAGAGGGGCAGGGAATACATTGATCGTGAAAGAGAACAGAAATGCGTGCAGTGACCTCTTGGATGACACCGATGTAGTAAGCAAAGTGATATTTTATCTTGAAGCAGTGTGATACGACTGTTGTATTGCACGCGGGAATTTCCTTGCCTGGTTGAGGAAAGGCTCTGTGCGTGGGGTGATTCCTATCATATTCTGACTATACTTGGTGTACGATATAATCCTCATTTACGAGATAAGTAAACATCTCTGAAGTATTCAGGCTAGCTTTAGTCAAAATTAGTAACATGAAGCAATTTTATATTATGCCAAAAGCTACACAAATTTTCTTCATACCACTTTTCGTCCAAATCATATAAAGACACAAAGAGTTCAACAGCGTGTCTTATTCACCTTTATGACAACTTTCGTTCAGGCCTATGCCATATTACAGCCACCAATTCCGAGGGATTTATAAAATTCGATTCTCTCTTCATTGTAAGAGCTGATACGGCTGAGTTACTTACTGTTGTATATTTTTTCGATTGCTTTAAGATAGATGATCTGTAATCTTGTTAGCTGGTCTTTGTTATTCAGTCAGGCGCGTAAACAGTGAGACAGCAAGTTATTTTTACTGCCCTCGTCAGTTATGTTTCGGTTTCATAATATTCTTCTAATCACGGTTCCTTCTGCGTAAGCAGATGTGTATTTTATTTGTGTTTAGTTACATTATTATTGCGACTGAACCAAATACGGTCAATCTATTTTTACGATTTGTTTAATGCCGACATTTTAAAACCAAATGTAATGTGTGGTAACGAAATGCAGTGGAAACACGTTCTAACGTGTTGCGCTCAGTGAATGCTGAATTACCTTCCCAGGCTGTACGACAAAATACGGCCCAGTCCTGTGTCCATGTCTACTCCATTGATCGCTTTGTAGAAGTAGGACAAAGAAGAATCTGATACATAAGAATTCTCTGTATATGAGTTAATGTTATTTCCCACATTTTCGGACTGACTGCAATGGTAACACACAACGTAATATCCATCCAAATACCCCTTACATTAATTGTTTCAGGAGACTTAAGCCAAAATGACTAACTCTTCTTTCTCCTCCTTATGTTTTCCTTTTTTATCGTTTCTTTAATTTTAAAATAACACACAAACGGATATATGTTAAGTCTGGTTTTTCATAACTCGGCAGTAGTAGTTCATGAGCTCACCAAATATTTTGAAGATAAAAGCCAAATCATGAGCAAATGAAATTGCACAGGATTTCCTGCAGCTGTCGTTGGTTTCCAGTCCAGAAAATACGAAAATTATAATTTTAATGCAATTAATCACCCCTGTGTTTTTTACCCCAATAAAACCAACCAATGATCCGTCAGCACGTCATCACGGATCATTTGTGCGTTTTATTGTAAGAAAATAATTCCCTATATTAATAAATTTGTTTACGAACTTGTTAAATAAATAGGACTTTATAGGTCATGAAATTAAGGAATAATGCTTTGCAGGGTTAAATATATCTTATATATTCAGCTGAAGTGTTTTCTTTTGCACATAATCCCCAAAACACTTGCATTTTTTCCTCTTCGGCACGAGCTTAAAAATTCGGTCACTGCAGATATTTAGCGCCTCTATTTGCGACGTTCACGAGCAGATACTTCTCATTTCTGATACCGTGTAATCATAATTGGAAGAACAAATTTGTTGTTCCCTGATAAATCAAGAGAGGTGAGATACATGCACTTAAATTTTACAAAAGAATGATTTACGCATTCCGCAAACTCTAAAGTTTAACACAAATTTCTGCTACTATACAATAGAATCAATGGTAAATATATTGTAATTGAGGAAACTAATTTAAAGGAAATAAATTTAAAATAAATAAATCTTGTGACACAAATATTAAAATAACATCTTATTGTTAAAAAATAACTACCAGGCATCAGTATATTAGGAAGGTAGGTCTATTATTCTACATCAGTCTTCAAGATTTCGTCACGAGTGCACTATGCCTGGTACCAGCATAGAGGTTTCTCTGAGATCTACAAGTATTCTATATTGCAGGACTCCTCTCGAGCGTTGATGTTCAGGCTGCAGCTGACCGATCAAAATACATTAGCTCACTCCGTGTAGTGCATAAGTTAGCAACATTTGCATTAGTGGATTATTTATAAAAACTGTATCATCACTCAACTTATACTGCATGGTATTAAACGTTATGGTAATTATGAATTAGGAAGAATTTTGAAACAAGTATTTGTAGTCAGACTTACGTCACTTATTTTTGGTGCTTTTATGAAGGGACTCGGAGAGAAAAGGAAAAATCTTTGGCAGAATGGCCGATTCCCTGTCCGAGATCTTCCAAATGAGAAAAGGAATGGTTAAACACTACACCAAAAATATTACCCCCTCGCTCACTATATTCCACCTTCCAAACACAGAGATAACTCTCCTTTACTACACAGACAGCAGTTAGAACATTTATACAGTCACAAGCAACGGTACTCAGAGGGTTCTTCAAGCACACAGCACGTGCAAAAGTTTTGGGAAACTTCAACTGAGTAACACTCGCAGGAGATTCGCACTTTCAGTTAAAATTCAATTTGCATTCCTGTTTATGGAAACGACTTCTTAGCTGTCATTAATAATATTCAAACCCAGTATTCTTCTAATATCGAGGTCATTTCCTTCTCAAAATGCATGAAAAAGTACAGATTAACACTACAAATTCTAATAAGCAGTAAAAAAAATTTTAAAATTTCACATGCGAAAAGAAGCGCAGTGATACTGTGGGCATAAACTGGCAACATTTTAACATCGTGTAATTCACTGTGTTCCTGATTATTGAAGCGAGAGACAAAATTGCATTAAGCTAAGAAAGCAAATAAATCTGTTCTCCTTTCCTTCAGTTTGCTTTACAGTACCTGAAATACACAATACATTCAGTAGGGGACTAGAATTTTATGAGTACTTTAAGGAATATTGGGAGTTTTGAGAACAGAATTTTAGGTGAAGAGACTCCTAAAATGTAAATCCAGTGCTATGAACTAACACCTGTTTCGGGAGGTACGGACAATGTTTTTGCAACGGATTTGGATGCAGTGTCGTTTTATTGGGCGATAAAGCAAGGACGAAAGGATTTTTGTCCCTTTAAGGTCCCCGTGTTGCAACTCTGCCTCTACCACTTCAAGGGGATTAAAGTTCTTCGTTAAATCCTTTACATCTTCACAGAGTACAGAAGAATAAAAAGAACAGGCTGAGCGGTGATGTGGAAGTGTGTAAGCCAGAGTTGCCATCCACTTTGAGGGCGGGCGGTAACTGCCTCTTCTGCGCGCTGCTAAACGCCAGAACAAACTTCCTGCTTGCTCCACATTGTCATATGGTTAGCACATAATCGTATTTTGCCTTAACATCAAAGCGAAGGTAGGCCCACCAAGTGCTAGGGTTTAGCCACAGCACAATAGAGTGGCTCAAAAGAGTAGCGCTGAATAATGTTACAGAAATTTATCAAGGAGCGGTAGTGGACAGATCCATATGAAATCCAGTCTGGTAACTTTCATGCTTGGCTTTTCGTTGCTTGTCCCTGCGCTTTCTGTAACCGTGTCGTAACGCCACTTGAAAAGCAAGAAACCGTTACGTAACTGAGAAAAAAATTTAGTTGGTGAAGCAGTGTTCACGTACAATATCCGGCTTAATAAATTTACTCTCAAGTACCTATCTCCTTATTTCTATTCATTTAACACCCTCCATCTAAGATGTGTGTTTCATTTGCAGATGACTCTTTCACACAAAAATATGTAATTGTTTTACGCTGTCACTTCAAACAAAGCAGGAAAACTTAGTTCATATATCTTAAGCTAAGGAAGGTTGAGACTGAACACGTTGGTGTGGCGGTAACCCTCCAAATTTTTACATGGAAGATGTCTGGTAAGAATCTAGGTCGAAATCGCAGGTATGCTAATATAGTCTTCTGGTGATTTCCTCACTTCGTCTAAGCAAATTATGGGTTAGGACCTAGAATATGCCAGATACGCTCCTTCCATCTCCACTCTATCATTCGTCGAACATCTAAGCATTCGTTGTTTTAAGCTTCGAGGCAATGACAATTTTGTAAAATAAATAATAAAGAAGCAGAGTGAGGTAGACATTTTAGTGACAGAGATTGGTTTAAATCCTGAATGTGACTAAGTGCGTGACTGCGTGAGTGAGGGAGGGACTGAATGAGTGAGACAGCGATAGCTAGAGAAGCTGAATAACAGACTGAGTGACTGGGCGAATGACTGGCAAAACGGAGGACGGATTGAGCGGCACATGAGGGCTTCGGAAAGTGAGAGGTTGAGAAGACGGGAGTGGGATACAGAAAGTAAACGTTACGAGTGACTGCGTCATTGTCTATTCGAGTGACAGCGAATGAGTATAAGATTCACAGACAGAGAGAAGCTGAGCCACGGAATGGCTGGGACATTGACTGACACATTAGTAGTGACTCTGAATGTGTGATTGAGAGTGAGAGAGTGCATAAAATAATGGACTTTTAATTCTATGTGCAACACATGAAATATAAATTGTACATAAATATTTGCGTTACAGGAGGCTTTATGTACAAGATTTTGTGCATTTGAAATCAATATATCATAGTAATATCTCTAATCCCTTTAGTGATACCTACGGCAGGATGTATGCTTGTGTTGATGACACATTGCACCTCAGGACAGCCACCCAGCACTCCTCTTTCATTACCTAATTGCTTCCAACGTCGATTACGTCTAGAAGCATAAAGGATCTATCAACGAATCAAAGGACTTGAGGATCATTATTGTTCGGCTCTGAGTTCAGATTTCTCCTGGCCTTTATTTATCAGTTTCATACTTCAGTGTTATTTTATTCCCTGTCTAATACATTATCTGAGAGATTTTTCCCTTTCCATACTTCTTCAATCCGGCCTCTACAGCCTGCTCTACAAAGAGTGACGGGACTCTTTGCCGGATGTAAAGCGGCCAGGGCATGGCGTTGACCACCCACCCACATCCTGCACCGAGGTAAAGCATGAGTATAGCTACATCTCCACTCCTCCTCTGTGTCTACACTGCATGTGAAGGGGAGACTTTACCTTAATACCCCTTATCAAATTACGATTGCCTATTTTAGAACTTGGGCCAACACACGCTCCGTATATTGAACATCGCCACAATAGCTAAAATTAGCACTTCGCAACCGGAATTCATCCGCAGATTAGCGACACTCAAGTTTAGATTGGTTTTTCAGACCAGTCCTCTCAAAGCCTTGGCTCCAGCCAACATGGGACTTCTTGGTGCAAAAGCCGCTGATCTATTTCTTTGTGTAGGCGTACACATATTAGAAAACACGGATGAGAAATATTGGCTAAACTAGATATAAATAGGATACAGAAGTTACAGTCCGCAGTTACGAAGGTTTGCCAGAGTTTCGCCATTGAAAAACGAGGCCTGTAGTCTCTGGGGGGCCCTACTTTATTCTCTGTAAGTTATCTTTTATTCTAGAGTACTCAGTATTCCCCTTTCTAGGACTCTTCTGATATTTTGGGCTTTCAGACTCATACCAATTTCGAAATTCTAAAGCCTATATATGAATAGTAATACAGAAGCTACGATGAGTCTCATGACCTTACTCCATAAAGTCTACTTTCACTGGCACAGAACTGCTGAAAGTTTATTCAAAATGGGACAAGAACATATTTCCATTATTTGACACGCACTACGTATGCAACGATACACAGATATAGATACCCCGTCTTTAATGCTATTCTGTTTACTGCAGATATTACAGAGCACTGGGTCGGATAAAAAGACCAGTCTTTTCTCTTTCCTTACTTTATTCCCCAGTATCAATTTCTGGTGTTCTGTAACATCAGTTATGCCTAAGCTAATGATGTAGTAATTTGATGACATGTAATAAATTAAGATAAATTTGGAAGTGATCGTGGCCTATTTTGAAGCACTAATGAAACATTATTCTTTCCAATTTGAAGTAACAACACAAAAACCCCTCTGTCAATACAGGGCGTTGTCAGGCGTGTAGAAGTACAGTGGGCTGGGACTGGAGCCGTGGTGGTCTACTTTAATGTAACATCCAGATATCTCTCAAACAACAGACTGTGTTATAGACAGCAAGGATTGTAATTCTCTGATCTAAAATATAGCCTATGATGCTTTAGACAGTAACATCATCACACGGACCTAATTTTAGTGTGCATTGTGTCAAAGCCATGCGCCATATTAGCTCACTTAGCTCACCAACAATGCTAATACAAGTCGGCAACAACAGCAGTTGAATTTCGCGACTATTCAGTAGCAGCTTTAATCGACACGTTCTTGTGGCTAGAAGGCTGACGTAAATTGAATAATGGAAATCGGAGATTACTGTGTACTACAAGAAAGCCATAGTCTATGCAAGTAAGCGTAATGAGATAATTTTGAAACCAAGGTAAACGGTTTGTAGACTATCTAACGAGGGCCTTCCGTGCAAATTTGGAGGTCATATAGCGACAAATATGACGACAAAATGAAAAGGAAAACTGATAGGGCAATTATTTCAAAGGTGATACTCACCCCTTCAGGACATGGTCCGGCATTCGACTGCTTAAGCTAACCCAGAATCGTGATGCCCTCAGTCCAGATAGCCTGTAACTGGTCCTAAGAAAATTCGAAACATAGACATCTATAACAGAGTCCCAGTGCACTAGGCAACAGCTCGTTAGCCGGTGGGAAGCCAACGTCAAGCCGCCCAATAAAAATGTCACGAACCTGGTAAATGGGCATCGAGATATACGGCTAGTCGCCATTGGCTACAATAGAGTTATGACTGGCTACTAATTACCAACATTTAGCTCGGAAATTAAATTCTGGATTTATTGTAATATGAATTCGAAAATTTGGCCTACAGGATAAGTGAAGTAAATATATATCTGAAAAAGTTTACCTTCAAAGAGTCAACCGTAAAATTAATCTCTCTTTACTTCAATTTTTCAGTTACATCAGTCATTGTTAAAAATATGGCGAAATGATACCAGCGATAAAGGTTTATGAGAAGTGCCTAGTTAATCGGAACTGCAGACTCATTTCTCGCGAAGAAAATCCCACATATTGCACACAGAGTTAATCCGTATAACTTCACTGGCTTACTCAGCTGGAATCGAGCCATAGACCAGCTGTGCTGGAAGGTCACAAAACATTAACTTTTCTCTAAAAAAAATAATGTTTTTATGAGTGCAGTGCGAAAAAATTAGTTTGTAGATAATAAAACTTTTGGGAAACAGTGAAGTTAAATTGTTCAAGCGCATTTACCATATTTATAAGATGACTATGAAATTCGAACATACCTGGGCTTCATCCAAGAAGGTAAAAAGGCAAACATTTTTTGTGATTAAGATACTTTCCTAAACCTCTATAGGAAAATATATTCAAGGTCTGCACAGCCTATTAAAAATATCTAACCTTCGCAGCAGCCCGGTTTGTGTATGTTTGTATTTAATGATATCGTATCAATCCCATTATTTACACAGTATAAAATGGTATAATGATCTATAAATGATACAATTGAACTTAGGTGGAACTTTTCATTGTTTACTTTTAAGTACGTTCACTGCAACTTCCCATAATGCCAGAAGAACCCTTTAAATAACCGGTTATATCATAGTCAAGTGTGGCTTGGGTTCATTCGGTGTCCGTACTTTTACCCCCTTTTGGCCACAGCTCTTGCTGTAAGTTGTATGCATATGAAATAAGTCACAACTGTATGGTGCAGCCGGTAGCAAGCACGAGGTGAGGAAGGAAGGAAGGAAGGAAGGTGATTAAATTGACTGCCATCGCAGATCATAATTTGAGCAGCGTGTTGTTTGGAAGCTCCTGTAATGCAATTATCGAATAGTGAAGTAGGAATGGCGAGCATACCCAATGGCAAGGACAAGCAGCCGGTAGGGATTTAGCACGGAGCTGTTAACAAAATTAACTTCCTGCTGGCTGTACTAGGGGCAACGAAAAAGATGGCAAGTGGTTTCGATCTCAACGCTGGCATTTAAGGTACCAGGAACAAGCCATGAAGCGAGTCTGTAATGCTTAAAGCAGCATGTGAAAAGTCGGTTTATTGTTGTCATAATTCTTATGCCAGCATGAGAAATGTTATTGTTGACATTATGCTTGAAACAGCAAGTGAATATTATTAAATTTTGTAATGGTACTTGGATCAGCGTGTAAAAATGTTCGTTTTTGCTGCTGTGTTAATTATAATATCATAATAATTGCTGCCACATTTACTATTTCGGCATGGTAATATTTACTTATTGCTGTCACAACGCCTGCAGAAGCGTGAGAATGTTTGGTTAATTGTTTGCACGATGCTTATATCAGCATGGGGAAGGTTAGTTTATTGTTGTTGTGATGCCTATAACAGCATGGGAAGAGTTAGTGTGTTGCTTTTGTTATGTCCATGATCATAGCAATAACTTAGATGTCAAGCAATAGGTACGAGTAAGATTCACAAGGTCTGACTTTCGATACTCGGCTGTTACACATCATTTCGGCAGTTGACTGTTTAATTCCGTCAAATCAACGGAGTGGTTATGAAATATTGAGGACATGGATTATCCTTGCGCCATGCGATATAATACGAACATAAGTTAAAAATGCATTTTGTTTGACTTCATAATCTCAAATCGTTGGTTTATTTATTCCTATCAAATTTTTGCACTTTGACTACGCACAGGAATTTAAAACGGACAGAGAAAACACTGAAGTGATTAAGTTCGTAACCATTAAGCTTCGATTTCGGGACCCTTGGTTTCATTTCTGAGCTCGGAACGTGGCTCGGCTGCTTTTCTTTACTTTCTCCAGCAAGCTTCCATTATCTCACTTTAAACTAGGCCACGCTTCTTTCATCTCGTATAGATTTCAACTTATTACTCAAAATCATACTATCATTGTATACTACAAAATCTGAGACAATGAATGCTTCGTTAGGTGGAGAAAAAGAAATTAAATAAGGGACTAAACACACGCAAATAAAAAATTATATATGGAAGTGGGAACGCAAATTGAGCAAGTTAAGAAAATGGCATGAAATATAAAGTTTTAAAAGAAATGAAAAATTTTAAAGCTTAAGAATAAAGTTGAAACTCCGTTGAAATTACAAGATCATTACGGACGTCTCCCTCAACTATCATCAGTTGTATGAAAGAAGACAGTATTTTAAAACGTGCTAAATTAAAATATCTCAGAAAAATAAACGTTTACACGCTTAGTTTTGCGATTGTTAGAACAAAAACAGTATCTATGTCAGAAGCATATCTCTATTAAAGACAACGTGATTATACCGAAGGCTAGGAGTGACTGAAGCCAGAATATTTGGAGAATACGGCTTCTCACATGTAAGTTATTTTAAGAAGTATGGTAGGAATTGTCCAGCGGAAGCGTCGTGAAGATGTGTTGCACATATTAGGCAAAGGAACTCCCAAGTTAATAGCACCTGTTCCTCCAAATAAAAGCTTCCATACGCTTATTAAATACGGAAGATGAAAATTCAAGTTATAAAAATATCTTTATCGTATCTTTGCTCTCATCCAAGTAAATATCATCAATTTTCTTCTTTCTTTTATTTCTGCATAGCACAAGCAAAAACTTCATAATTCTTCTACTGAATTTCTAAAGTGTTTCTCCAGCTGTATTATGGAAGTGTATGGACAATGGGCTAACTATTCTCCTCCGTTTGAAGTTTAACTGAGTTTTCAGGAAGGCACTTCTGTCGAATCTCTTGAGAAGAGGACACACTGCTTTTGCGACTGACATTCCTCGAAATACGCTGAGATCTTCTTAAAATTAACAAAGATTCTCCAGAGTTTCCTCAGAATATCCAGGCAAATGTTGATACAGTACACTATAGTAGAGTTCAGTTACGGAGCTGAAATCCCTGGCTATAGTATGCTGCAGGCGGTACTGTAAAATATGCAGTACATTGTCATAACACTCTTCCGCTGACGACAGAGCACTTCTCTGATTGAATTTGTGAAATAACACGAAACATATTTGTAGTCGGACGTGATCCGGAATCGATTCCCTAGTTTCACTGGTACAGCTCTAGTTATTCATGGCTTTCCTGGCCAATGTGCTTGTTAACGTGTGAAAGGCATTACGAGAAAATACAATGCGACCTATTGGGAAAAAATTCAGCTCCTATTTCAGTGTTAGAATAAACAATTTGCCTTACCGAAGGAGTAGTAAACAGTTTATGTACTTATATGTTATAGACAAATAGAGTTAATTAAGGAGTCAGACATTACTTTTCTGTTTCAGCTGTACCTTTTTAATATATAAGTGACATTCATAAGAATTGAGAAGGAATTTCGAAAAATTTTATACGGTATTAACCTAGGAAGCCAGAATGGCTTATGTCAAAGTATAATCCTAATAAGAACTTGGAGCGTCTAAAAAAAACCACAAAAACCCTGAAATCTGTACAACTGGAGTTTCGGCCCAGATTCGAACTGAGCACCGCCATAATACAAAACAAACACATTACTGCTTGTGTCAACCTTTTACATAGACGAATCTGCAGATAAGAGGTCGGTTGGTTCTGCAGTCAGCAACATGCAGACTATAGAAAGAATGGATTCAGGAAGTCTATAAACATGTCAGTGCACGTTATTCCAGTTACTGATATGCCTGTAACAATAAATACATTAAAAGAGTGAGATCAGCAGCTGAGCCGGGTTTGTTATTTGCTGTGCAGTTTATTGTTGCAGCCACGAATAAATACTGTAGCGCTGCGTGCCGGGTTTGCTTTTGCCGTTACACGAGACTGCACTTCACCGTCGCAGCCAGCACAGTTTGAAATGTTCCAGACTGAAGACAAGCCAATTATTATTTTAGTCTATAGGGGCCAGGCATACCATCATTCACATTGTGAATTCAATTTTAAATTTTTTACTATAAACGATAGTGCTAGAAAAGGCGCGACTGTCATTTGTTAATTGGTTCGAGCAGTGGCCGTTTCATTCCTCCCCGGCGCGCCACAAACCGCTCGCCCCTGCATGATGCCGGGGATGTCCAGGAGTTATTGCGTCCCCATACACTTCTCATCTGTACTTCATTCTGTGTCGCCCTGCCTTCTTGCCCTCTCTGTCGTGCTGATGACTGGGTGACGAGTAAAATACAATTTGTAAACCCAATTCCAAACAGAATGTAATGAAGTTTCTTAATTTTATCTATATTTTAGATGGGTGTAGAACTTGTCCTCTCAAGTTAAAGAAAAACACAGGCTGAGGTTTTTTTAGAATGGGGTGCTGAGGAAGACATTTGGACCTAAGAGTGTGTAACAGGCCTTTAGAGAAGACTGCATAATGAGTAACTTAAAGATTTGTACTCCTCGCCGAGTATTAGTGTGATGAACTCAAAGAGTATGAAATGGGAAGGACAGATGGCATGTGTGGGGGACAGCAGAAATGCATAATGAAGTTTGGCGAAGAAAACTGAAACGAAGACAGCAGCTGCATGGTATGCGCACATAGTATGGCAAGATTAAAACAGATCTTAAAGAAATAAATGAATGGTTGTGGAATGGATTTATTAGACTCGGGTTTGGACTGGTGGCTCTCCGCTGTCAACACGGTAACGAAGCTTCGCAATCCGTTAAATGGGGAGGGATTTATTAAAGTCTGAAGAATTCAAGGTGGACTATACTCCGTGGAGCTAGTTAATATATTCTTCTAGTAACCGGGCTGACTACACATCACATAAGTTAGGAACTAAAGAAGAGCAAGATAGTCGATTTGTACTAGCAGTATTACAGTTAATTTTCTTTAAACGTTTGATATAAAGCTAATAGTTTAATATTTAATTTTTAAACAATAGTTTTCATTCGTCCGCCAACAACGTCTTTCATATCAAAGCATCTGTATGTTGTTAATAAAATGTATTTCTTATTCTATATAAAGCTAACATCATATTCTAAAAATTTTATCAAAACTGGCATATTGCATAATGTAAGTTGTTACATAATATAAAATACAGATTCCAATAAACCCGACAAATTTTATCTCAACTTTTTCGATAAAATTAAAAGCAAATAAGTTACTATATTCCTACACTCACAATTACCTCTGTCATCACTGGATTTACAAGCCTGGTTTGTGTGTCTTATTACTCGTCCAAGTCTCAAAATTTCAGCAACAAATGGGCAAATATCAGGCAGAAATAAATTAATTATAACTGCAAAAAGCTGGAACTAGAATGTTACAGGAACACTAATCATGGAACAATAAGTTAAAGAGATACGAATAAAAAGCACCAACTAATGCATCTTTTTTAATAACATTAGCTAATATTAGTTAATGTTAATTAAGAAAGGTGCATTAGTTGGTACATTTTATTCATATACTGTAAAATGCATGGTGCTAACCATGTAAACTTAAATGTATGTTTCGTTTACTGCGTGAAGCATATCTTCTAAAGCTTTTGTTCTGCATTACTCGGCGAAAGAATTGTTATTTTACTCTTTCATCACTCTCGATTAAGAAGTTACTCGCCCTGATTTTGCGACCATGAGAGGAGCAAGTCATTCCCATTATCTAAAATTATTCTGCCTTCCCTTGTCTTTATGGCAACCGGCAAACAAATGACTATGTACAGAAATAATTTACTGTTAGTCCATTTCAGGGTCTGAATACGACTGGAATAAGCTGACTTGGGTAGTGACCTCTAAAGTGTGTGGATATTGGCACATTTTATACAAATAAAATCAATTCGTAAGCCTTTCGTCAGTTTACTGTGTATTCACACTTCATATGTGCACCCTATTTATTAGTACATAGGTATGTAAGTGTGTAGCCTAACAAAAGAATACGTGGGATAAAATAGCATAAAAAAATCTAATATTCTGTGTAAGCAATGCCTTCGCTTTTTTGAATATCTAAGGGACCATATCGAACAAGAAATGCAATGTACATATGAACGTCGTATTGAGGTACATTTCGCGTTAAAATTGTTGCCGCGAAGAAGTAATAAGTATTACATGTTCTGTTGGTAAGACTGTAACATTAGCTATCCAGCAGGCACCCGCATGAGCAGTATTGTGTTGTCATGTGTCCTGTCTGGGGCTACCATATTTTTCTACATTATCTCATTAACTTTACTTTTTTCGGAAAAAAATGTTGAATATAAAATATGTATTTTGACTTTCTCTACAACTTTTTCTAAAATATTTCTCATTCTAAGAAGAATTCAGCGAGATATTATAAACGTGCATTGGTGTTCATGTAAAGTACTCGTTATTCTTGACAGGTTTCAATGAGAGTTGAATTTTCTCGACAGATTTTCGAAAAATTCTCAAATATCAAATTTCATCAAAATCCGTCCACTAGGAGCCGAGTTGTTCCGTGAGGATGGACAGACGGACAAAAGGACGGGTGGAAGGACAGACAGACGGACAGAGAGACAGACAGACAGAGAGACAGATATGACGAACCTAATAGTCGCTTTTCGAAATTTTGTGAACGCGACTGAAAGTGTAATTTAGACTGTGCAATAAAGCCTGTGCTTAGATGGGCAAGTAACACGCACAACAGCATTGTATTTACATATACGAGTAATTTCTTCGCATTGTCATTTATTTTCTTTACATATGTTATGCTAATGTCGGCATCATGCTAACGTGTAACTAATCTCAGATAAATGACATGCAGAACTAGAAAACAAAATGTAGACTCTAAGTCTAAACAAACTGCTGCGTCTCTCTCGGTGTTATTCTCTGTCAGAATATACGTCAAGGAAATAGAAAGTGACCAAGTGGTAGGACTTCACTGGCTCAGAGTAGCCAATGTCTGACCCTTGTGGAACACGTAATATACAGCAGGAAGGAATTTATTGGTCACCTGGACAACTGTCGCGTTGTCAAGGAAACTGGGATCCAAGTCCCAGCACTTGTTAGCCCACGAACTCCATGAAACAGAGTCCTTCTTCGGTGACTGAGGGTGTCAGTAGCTCAGAAGATTTTGGTGTTGAACGATATGATGATCAGTGAATATTGAATTAAAAAGGAAATTGTAGGAGGCAGTCGTGGCCTAATTCGATACAATATACCCGCACTCCTTCTCAAGGAACTGAAGAATAACGTGATAAACATCAGTAGGGAAAGCTGGCCTCACAGCAGAAAAATGAAACCCGCACATTCCAGACCCTAAGCAAGTACTGTAAACTGCATGCCAAGATCATTTCATCCTTAATTACTTCGTCAGAAGTATAAATACAGAGTGTTATAGAGTTACCTTACGCTTATGTCTTCAGCTTGCTGCTGGATCCGCCCTCTTCAATTCAAATACTTGCCTCAACGCTTTGTTCTCTAAAAAAACTACCTAAGCATTTTATTTAGGATGAAAGGTCAGGGCTGGCGTCTATATAGAACGGATGAAAATAGGACGGCGCATTTAACTCCATGCAAAAGGTCCCTGAGAAGCTGAAATTGTGGAGACTTCTCAATAATTTCGCTGCTATTCTTGGAATCCAGTGGCTCGTTACGTTCTTCAGAATAGCTGCTCTTCCGGATCTTATCCTGAGTCCTAAGGATTCAGTCAACTCTCTAAAATTTTACTTTATATTCCATATTAATAACTGTAAATATTCCGTATTAACAATTTTAAATAAAACCTAATATCCTAGCATCAAAATCTGCATCACACCTCATTTTCTTTGCCACAAATTCATTACGTCTTTTCTCTTATGCGTGCTACATACTTAGAATATCTCAGCTCCGTAATTTGGTTACCATTAAGGTGTTTGTTAAAAATTAAGCCAATAAACCATGAAACTACTTAGTACGTAATTTTCTGAAGCATTCAGTTAATTTCCTCTTTCTAGAGCCCTGTGTTCTAAATACCACGCCCCTACACACCTCAAACATTCTCTCTTCTCATGTTAAGAGAAGAAATTTCACACCCATAAGAAATCATAATAAATTTGCCGAATCTCATTACATCACTTCGGATGTGACTGCCAACACCAGGTTTGCACAGCTAAAAAAATATTTATTTACACAGATATATCGTTTCTCACTCGTATAAGCAACACAAAATGGTATGCTTATTTATATTTTAATGTTATGCTTCTAGACCGTGTAATTTACGTTTTGTTGTTGAGTTAGGACTTCAAACGAAGTGACTAATCTTAAATGTTTTCTAGAAAGCCACAAATTAAAACGTATGTATTAGTCACGTTTTAAAAATTTCCTGCATGGTATTTTAAACTTTTTGGAATTCAATACTGTAGTTATTTGTAAAAGTACAGGCTTATTGTGTAGTGAGTTCTTGACTAATTACGTAGATAATTTTCTTTACTCTGTTTTTAATCAAATAATTATTTACTACTTGCGACAATTCTCGTTTCCAAGCAAGTCATAACAAAGAAGATTGTCTTCTGCTTTTGGGTTTAGCGGAATTATCAGTTTCCGGAGACACGTTAATAATTTTCTATTGAAAATTTATACTAGTTTAGACCGCGTCACTTCCAAGAAGAAAAGATTGTTTATTGTTTTTTGCGTTATGTGTTAGACAACTTGCTGCATATTTAGTGACTTAGTTAATTTTTAAAACAGTTTTACTCTCAACGGTTAGGGCGAGTAATGTACGTACGTCAAGTTTTGTTCTCTTGAAAATGTAAACTGATAAATGACAAAGATTTTTACTGTCGTTCGAAGTTTCTGATGAGTATATTGCATAAAAACTGTGAATTTCTGTTAAGATCAAACACTTAGGCTGCGAAACGGCAATTTTGACTCAGGTACTGAAGATATGGCTATAGTTTCTTTCCCATGCTTGTGACTTGTTGAATGATTAAAATTCGACTCTCTTCACACTTCGCCGTCGTAGCAACATGATGGTGGACCTGACTCCATCCTTCATTCCCTTGTTATATTATTCAGATGACAATCCCTACAGGAAAGTTTGGATCTCGAGGGTATTCTCGCACTAGCTGCAAGCTTTACCAAGTACGTCATAGATTACACGCTAGCTAAGTTGCAAAGTTCCATTATTCTCCGCCAAAATGTAATAAATACGCCTGAGGAGAGGTGGACGTCGAGTCAAAGGAACCGCATAAACATTTCATACGAACTTTCCTAAAGAACTTCTCTGGTAATATAAGTAACTCTTTTCCTACAAGTTTGTAAGCGGATAGATAATTCGAGCTTTTAACTGGTGTCTCCAGCGCCAGTCTCTGAGACTTATAGTCTATTTCCGCCCGGCCTGGGAACACAATGGAAGAATGCTTCCCGAAATATCAATGTTCCCCGACGTTCAATATCAGTAACTTCCATGTGAATTAATATTAATAGCCCTTTGAAGAACAAAAGGAATCTATATTATATAAAAATACTCAGTTCATACCCGAGAAAGGACAAAATGTGTTTCCATTAGAAAGAGCAGGCGGTGAATAATGTTAAGAAAATAATTTTTTTTGTCGTGAGAATGACAGGTGTGGGCAAAATTGCAGACTTTTAGTTAAAACTGGGTGGTAGTTAAAACAAAAACTAAGCTTTGAAGCGCTTTTATATGACAGTTGGATTAAAATAGAGTAAATGTCTTTACCGTAAACATATATATTTTTAAGGATCAAATAACACATACTTGTTGAGAGGAACGAAATCACTCCATATCCTCTTTCGATGAGCATTTAACTATCCACGCGAGAGACATAATGTTAGCGCTTCACAGTCAGAAAGAGGGAGATCATATTCCGTTCCATGACTTTACTCTATGTAAGTTAAAACCTGAATTTCTTACGTGCTGTTGCAGAGCCACGTAAATAATTGTGGCTGTGTTATCTTGTTTACGTGGCAATTAGACTTTCAATGAAAGGCCCTTACACAGACTATCAAATTTCTAGCATTTTTGTTACGCCAAAACTCTGTAAAAAATAAAAAGCCTCTGTAATTGTCTTTACGACCTTGACCCCCGAATATTTGGCAGATCCATTCGGTCTGACTTATATAGGCATTCTTTAAACATATTGTTCTCTGGATTTCGAATTTGAAGATGTACGGGCTCAAAGAGCCTCAGAATATGACACGCTTATACATCCCGTCTTCCAAAAGCCAGTATTCGGCTCACTGGTTTGTTTTATTGACGGACCTTTTATTTGCTCGTCCTGCTCATAGGTACAAATGTTTGAATAGAACTTGATATCCTTTTAATATTAATATCTGTATACACGTAGAACCACCTTCCGACCACGACGTACGTGAAGTATTTAAGATAAATTTTCATTAGATTACGCATGCAAGATTTTGTACTTTCGCGTGACAATCTGAAAGCCAGTTTTTCTGAAAGAGCTAGTATAAATCACAGTTACGAAATTCTAGGTTTTACAATGAGCAATAATGTCAGGACGATGTTATTCCAAGTTAAGTAGGATACAAACCTATTGCACAACGGGCACTTGCTTCTGAGACAAAAATATAAATTGTAGATGAGGGTAAACTTCAGCAGACATTATCATGTAGTCGCAAAATGTACTATTTGCCCAGTATAGGTGGAAAAGTTATGGGACCATGCATTCTTGAAACTGAATTTCTGCGTCATTTTTCTTTCAGTACTTTAAAATGTGTTATTTATGAATTATTTTTACGTAGCTTACGAAGCGAACGCTTGCAGGCGGTTTCGTGTCTTTCCGCTCTGCCCTCTTAGTGCAGAATATTATACACACTATAGATACATCGTCTACAAATCGACACTGAACTTTTCCCGAAAAATGTAACTTCAAACTAGCGTTACAAAAGCTGAAAGTAAAAAAAGTAAATAAAACACAGATATAGTTATTCAAGATACATTGTATTGCTTCTGGGAACAGATGCATTACAACAAGTCGACTGGACAAAAGGAGCTTACGTCCAAATACCGGCCCGAAATAAAAGAATCTGCATTGAATTAGTGTAAGTCAAAATACGCATATTGGAATATGGAATGTTAGTGTTCAAAACACTTTATAAAGCAACAGTATATAGCCTGCTTATGCACGTAGCCTGTAACATTTATGCCAGTGGAACTCTGCTTGCTATGTGAAGTTCAGTTTTCCCCATCGTTTGTCGTAGGCCTTGCAAAGTTACGACAGGGCAATTAACAAAACATAGCTTTCTCTTTCGCAGAATCTAAACGACTGCTTTATTTTATACAGACAAGTGGCTGTTTGCATATCAACCGCAATGGGAAGGCCTTGCCATAGCATTTATTATTGAAATCAATCTTGAGTGGAAATACTGGGAAGGAGGAAAGAAAGGAACTGAATGAGCAAACAAGAACTGAGAATACTGATTTTGTGTTGAGTAGACACAGAGAAACTGAAATATCCTGGCAGTCATTCGCAAATTGGAATTAGGAGTTGACAGAACTGGAAAAGGCAATGAATCAATGTGTCATTTATATGGTGTCAAACAATCAAGAAACCAGTTCAATAGAATGTTGTCCCAGAATAATATCGTGCTAGGGTTGTTCTGATTTTTCAAATTTCCTTCAGGAATGGTATTGTTTTAAACACCCATGCAACAAGTTCTAAGAATAAGAATTAACTGATATTTTGTATGTCATGACCAAATATTAATTTCATATCCTCCAGCGGAGACTAATGCAGATTACAATTATTCTTTAAAAGAAACAGCAAAGGCTGGGAAACTCAAGCAATAAGAAATGCAAAAATGAAGTAGCCTGTATGGAAAACTGAAACCCCTATTGGGCCTAAGCTTATCAGAAAACTGGCACATAGATTTATTTTCATTATTATTGATTCTCCATATTGCGACTATTTTAAAGGTAAAAGAAATTAGTCTAATAATGCTATATTAACATTACGAATATTTTGACACCAGTAATACTTAAGATAAGGACATTACAATAAAATTGTTACCTGTTACAAACCGAAATAGCTAACATAAACAACCATTTTCTTGTTTGATATATTTTGCTGAAATAAATTACAGGATTATACCTTAAAACAAAGTGCGCAGGTGAATATTGGACCTAAGCGGATCGAAGAAGCAAGGAGTGGAAGAGTAAAAAGTTAGGAAATTATTACTGCACGTGATAGAAATTAAGGAGATTACAATTGGATTACAATGCGATGCACACAGAACCTTTTTAAGTATGCATTAAAACATGCTCAATTTTAGAGAACATGCACTTAGAATCAAGTGATGAAATCAAATTTCGGAGAACCATTTCTGCATCACCAAAGTCGATCGACATCTTATAGATGTTTTTAGAGAGGCTGCTTCGAGAATCTTTTTTATTGTGTCTCCTCATAGATTTAACACGACAAAACACAACTGCGTAGGACTTATTACACTAACGTAATTCCTCTGTCGATTTACAACAGTGACACTAACAGCCCATACTGCTTGCACCTGCTCTTCACGAAGCAACTGGCAAAATTAAATTCGTGTTGCATCCATATACACCCATGTCGTCGCTACGGTAACGGCTTAACTGACCCTCGCCACTCCCTCCCTCCAACAGAGAGAGATCTCCACGGTGTTGTCAACTTTTTCGAATTTCGGCTCTTCTTGGCCTATGAGGGAGCAGCTAATTGAGGCCACTTCTTCCAGGCAACTTAAGTTTCTAGTGCAAGTTCTTAATTATACACCAGATGAAATATGAAAGTTAATGTGCCTATTTTCTTGTAACATTTTTCCTTACAAGAGAAATTTTAACTCAGAAAAAGCGCCGTAACGAAGCATAAAACGAAGCAGGGATGACGCTATACCTACACACATGATCGTATGACGAATAAAGAAAACTATTCTTGTTCATTCCATTTAACTAAGGAAAACTGGGCTAATTTTTACTCCTAAATTGAATACGTAATTTGAGTGTCAGTCAAGGCTAGACGGAACTGGCACACGGCAATTCCCGTGGAGAACGGACGTGAACGAAGGAATTAATCTTGTTACCAACATGCAAACCAGTGCTTACACATCCAATAAAATTTCTCATAAAGTACTTTCTCAAATTACGCCCTACTTTAGTTTCCAATACCATGACGTTTCTATTACAGTTACTGTTCTTCTAGGTATTTAGAATATCGGACCAATGATATAACATGTTTCTTTACATAGGTCATGATATTGCTCCATCATCTTACTTAATTTGATCGAGATATGGGTGCAGACATCCTCATCATCACTTGGCTGGGTTTACAACAACAGAGACCAACCCGACGTCTCGTTTACATAACGAACCACGACTTCAACTTGGTTGTTACTGCTTGTTCGGGGACACAGCTTCGCTAGCCCGGGAGTTTACATTAGCCCCTCGAAAACTTGGGGGCAACTTGACTCAACAGAATCAACAGTTTGTAGAAGCAATCAGAGAAGGAGGTGGTACACTCTGATCCCAAAGCTAATGCCTCGAAAAACTTCTAGCTTCCCCATTTCCTTCCATCGCAGAAATAGTGTTTCGTCTCATTCTGAATAAGCAGCATCAGCTCAAAAAATATTCTCAATTAAACTTTTAAGATCAAAATTCATCTCATGTGTATTTAAAATTTTACTTCATATCGCGAAATAAAATATAATCCGGATAGGTTCTAAAATCGGATCTGTTAATGTTGTACAGAAATGTTAATACTTTTTGTGACCCATAAGAAACCCACAAACATAGTCCGTGTGCGAAAGGCGGAGTTTCTGAGTGTTAAACCTAGTCGCGTAAAAGTAACTTTAAAAAAATAAATAGGTGAGAGTCAGCTTATACATCCCCAAGAACTGATGTCAAATTTATTGCCCATATGGATAAAGGGGATATATTCTTAAGAAAAATAATTGGTCAAGAACTCTTTCCAAACACCTACCTACATTTCATACTTCATCATCCGTCCATACATTTAAAAATTTATATGTTATTGGTGTACAACGCAGCTGGGTTTCATACCACTAGAACGTAAGTTGTATTCGACGGACACAGTAGTTTGTTTTACTTAAACAAACAACACGTGTTCCGTCTGACACAAACTGTATTTCGCAAATACAAGTTGTGTTAGATGGAACACGTGGTGTTGTTTCTTTAAGTCTATGTACACAGCGGGATAGATAACGCGAAATTAATTTGTTTTGCTCTTTTAACGCTTACAACACAAAGGGACGAATCACCTTACAATACATCCATTCATGCATTCGTCGCTGTCTAATATCTGCAACTGACTAGAAGCCTTTAGATAAACTGCCTGCGGAACTTTTTCTTTAGTGAATTATTTTCTGTTGACTAAATTGTAGTACGGACTGCACGGTACATATTCTAAAGCCCAGTCGCCTGCTTATAGTTACGTTTCTGATGTTTTAGAATAGTAGGCTCGACAATCGAACAGACCATTTATGATTACTAGCAGCCGCTATAATTTTACTGAACTGTAATAGATGTCCAGATTTTTCATATCAAAGCAAATTTACATGAAGCAGGAAGTTAATATTTTTTAATTTTCATCATAAAAAGTGCCATATATTTTAATGTATGTAAGTCATTAATACTTGTATATCTAACTGTACAGTACTGTGTATATTTTCTCATAACTCAAGAAGGAAGGGAAGAAAGAAAAATCGAATTATAATGAAGAAATATAAGACTGAATTGTAAATTTTTGCAAGCTAGGAAATTCTAACAGTGTGATTACCCTTATTTTCAGCGCCAATCAAGTGGGAGGGCATTAATAAGTGAAGTGGTGTCTATCTCACCTGTCGCGTAGAAAAGATACTACACACACGCAGAAGGTTCTGTGGTTGCCGGACACAGAGAAAGGATTAGCGCACAGACTGGTGTTGGACTAGGGGCAATCTTATTGGACTATGGACAATTTCGACAGAATCAAAAATAAAAATTACAAAAAGGAAAGTGAAATAAAGAGCGTTGCTCTTAACATAAATATCAGCATTGCTTTCACGTAATAAAAATGTATGGTCTTTGTAATTGTCGCAGTTTATCTGCACATTGCACGCATTCTAATTGATAATGTGACAGGAAAACCCGACAACTTAACACCACTAACACGAAATCCTGCCACAGGAAATACTTTCTTCAGCTTCATTTACATTTAATACCCCTTCATCTCCCTGGCACAGACGCTTTAAAGAAAAAATTTTCAGTCAAATTCTTCCAAATCACATTTGCCATTCCATCGTTCTTCTCCCGACTTCAGTACCCAAGCGTCTGTTATGGTTTAATTGACTAAGCTGTTTTTATATCAAAATATACACCGAGGAATTTCAAGATGATTTGTTTCTGATGATTTGGGAAGGACTGCTTACAAAGCGACAGTTGCTAATTGAGACAATATAATATAACCTGTCCTAAGGGTCTGAGAAGTTCTGCGAAAAACCCGTCCCAGCTGAGGTTCTAAAGGCCCATTTCCCGAAAACATGACAAGAGCGTTGTTACTAGACCAAACTGCTCTGCTGCAACCATTGAACCAGATGACTTGTACAGCTCGCAAGTTTCATATTTATGCAATATCATAAATTTATAAAATTTTATACCTTAGGATCCAAAGATTTCCCACACAATAACTTGTAATAAAAGACATTCCTTTGAGTAAGAGGTTATGGTTCATACCCGCAAAAGCAAATTAAATTGAACTTCGTATCAAAATTTTAGTAATTTATAAGGTACAGGAGATACTACATTTTTCGGGTTGAATAATAAACGTTGTTAGAAATTCTGTTCCTCTAATTTCATTGCCGACTTCATTCAAATTTCTAGTGCTTTCTCACAGAGAATATAAGTTCTGATAATTCCAAGGAACAGATTTCCAAATTTAGACGAGTATGTTATATTTCAAAAATTTTGTTTCACGGATGGTGCTTCGGCTGTTGTTGGGTACACAAGTTGGTTATGAGTTTACTCAGAAATACAGGTTTTTTAATTTATGTATGTATATTGCTGGGGTGGTAGATATCAAAATCGTGTTCCTTTACAGGATAATTCGTATAACTCTTGTGCCAGTAATACAAATCATAATAAAGTTTAGGCCTATTTGAGTATCTCTTACGCGTCATACATTTATAAGTCCAACTTCCGAAAGGTCAGACAAAGGATAGGGCCCCAATATTAATTCAGTTTTAAATGATCCACAACCGCGCATTGAACAATTAGACATGGTAACTAAAACCAACAAATGCGCACACATTTGTGAAAATATATTACAAACGTAGTAATAACTCCTACATGTTTCGGCCACTCATGTGGCCATCCTAAAGGTTTGTTACGCAGATTAAATACATTGAAATATTACTTTCTAAAATGTCAATGTACTCGTATTTATTCTACGTCTCTCACGTCCCTGAGGATGGCCACATTAGTGGCCGAAATATGTATGTATTACTAGGTTTATAATATTTTTCATAAACGTGTGTGCATTTCTTGGTTTTGTTACCATATTTATTCAGTGTTTCTTTGCATAAAGTCGGAAAGATGTATTCACTCAGAGGGGAATACTTTGTAATATTTATTATATATCTTTCATTACTTCGATCCAACAACCGAAATGCAATATACGAAGAACAGTTCTCACATACACATGTCCAACCTAGACGCTGTGTAATACAGCACTGCCACAGACATCTGGAAAATTTAAATATCGATCTGCACGTAAATCACGAACAGATGGAAAAGGCGAAAAAGTTGCTTATACATGTTCTTAAACTGTCTCCAATTGAATTGAAATCTTCTCCCCTCGTTTATTTTGAGGCTACAACAAGACGTGAAAGTGCGGCTTAGCATTGCACGTCTTCTGTAGTGGCATGAGAATACTCCCGGAGGGCAACTTTGGGAGGTTCCCCGCGAAACTTAAGCAGCAGGGGAAAAGGAGAAGCAAGAAAAGAAATAAAAATGGTAGAAAGATGCGAACGTGGCAAAGGAAAATTTGATGAAGAGTTCGTCGACAACTACAGTACGTAGATAGAAGGGACGCTGAAACTACACCCATGAGATTTATACTTCGCCTTAAAAGATTCTTGCGATCTTCTCATGGAACGAATACAATGACATGTCTGTATATAAAATCTTCACTGGAAAAAAAAAAGACGGTGCTGTACAGGACATTACATTAAATTTTTATTTACACAGCTTTTCAGAAAATTCCCTGCAACCATAAATTTATTACCATCATTAATCTCATCCTAGACCAGTTCAACCCCAATACTTTACAATTCTTTATAACTCTTTTTTAACTACATTTATGACCCTACCCAAAAGTTAATACTCCTGTCTAGCACTGTGTAGGTAACTCACCAACTTACTCTTTGTCACAAAATCTGTGTAGTTATAACGCGTCGCTGAAAAGAACGTTATGCATTATACCTAACCAACTAACGACCTGCAGCACAGTCTTTCTTCGAAAGTTAAATGTTTCTCAACAAAGCAAGATATCTTCTGTATTCCATGAAGCTCTACTTTTATTACCTTCATCAGGAGGAGTTTTTCTCTGGTCCGTATACTGAGGTAAATGAGTCCAGTCCACGTCTTCGCCTTTTAGTTCCTTAGGACCCATTTTCATATTATCCTCTTATTTACGCCTAAGTCTTTCTTCTCTCATATTTTGCCACCATAACACTGCTTGAGTTTTAAATTTCGTCCATGTGTGCCATCTGCACCACCCAGTTCACCCTCCTTGATTTTATAAATTAATATGCAATAAGAAAAATGTTATTACATCCTATATTTATTTTTCTATCCTAACGACAAGAAGCACAGACGTGAACAAGTGCCAATTGGCGGTTTTCGCCTTATATATGTAAGACCCATCTCGTCTTATGTAGCAGTAACACCTAAATCCTTTTGCAATTCGTCTTTCCTCTCGCAGTCATAAGAAACATTAAAGCTTGACCTTGTGTGTCATGACAGGCTATGGAATAACTATTGGCAGGTATTGTCTGGAATAACTCCAGCACTTTTAGCGTGTTATTTAGAGACGCCGTCTACTGCTAAGGTTACATAGGCTTGATTATATGTGCTTGAATGGGTATAAGCATAACATTGAAAAGGGTCGGCGGAAATATTCCTCAAAACTCCCCGTGTCAATGCCACTTTGGCCAGGTATTCTCTTAAAGTGATGTGTAGCATAATTTAAAACAACTTTAGTTCTGCAATACTTTGGCTACAATTTTCGCTAACAATTACAAATACTTCCCACGTAAAGCACTGATGTCAATAAATGTGTAGTTGCACATGTATCATAGATTCTACTTCACTTCGTAGATTTCAGTCTTACATTGCTTTTTATGTCGTGTGTCCAGATTCCCGACAGTACGCAGTTTCAAGTTAACAGTCTCCTATATTGGTCAACTGGTTTCAAACCCAGCAACAGCAGAAACATCCTTTAAATTCCTACATACAGAGACTTTTCATAAATATGCCTTCTAATTCCAACTTTCAGTAATAAATCACGAAAATTACCTTGTTTTAAAATAATTATTTTGGTCTAGTCCATATTACCTCTTATATGAAATGCGCGATACTAAGCACATTTTTATGACTCTCCCAGTAAGTTGTGGGTTATCCAGTTTTTCCTTATGTGGACTCTAAGAATGACAGTGAATGCCATGCAATGAATTCAAGTATAAATATTGTTAAATGTATTCGAAATTTCTCTTACGAGAAAGGCCAAATAAAGTACTTATATTCTACGGACAGTTATGAGAAGCAAAAGAAAGGATCGCACAGATATTCATGCCTAACATTAAATCGCGTGTAAAACCAGTATTTGCAGGTTATTACTGCGGAAGTCGTGTGGCACAGAGTGAACTTATTAATATCTTTCAGAAACAAGACCTCGTGCATGTAACAGGTTAGTCTACCGTACAAGGAAGGAAATACTTAGAACACAGGTAATCCTTTTAATGAATATAACAAATAATTATTTTTATTTAGGTCATGTTAGAGAAGGAAGGGCAGCGCATTTAACTCTTTAAACTCTACAGAGAACAGGGCGTTCTTTTCAACACCCCTGATTTCCTAAATAAATGCTATATTTGAAGGATTCCAAGCTTCGATGGCTTGTCGAAAATACACGTGTGTGTCAATGGTGGAATCATACAAGAGAAAAGGGTTACTCGGAGAAAAACCCCTCCCAGTGTCACAAAGTTCAGAATAGAACTGTTAATGGGAGGCTCGGAATGGAACCCGGTTCTGAGCGAATTTAAAGTCTATAATCACTCCATATAATATTTAAATATTTAGATCCTTTCTGACAGGGGACAGGCTGTGTCCTCATTATAAATACGAATCGGTCAGTACTGTTTAAGGAATAAATACTTTTACAAGAATCATACGAAACACATACATACTGTCTTCAAGCAAGCTACAGAGTTCGTAAATACTGAACGTAGTCGTAATCACTGAAATTTAAAGTTTAGAGCTTCATTTTCCACCTTCAGTGTAGTGTTCACACTTGAAATATGACATTATTTGGAAGACTTCTGTGTATATGGGCAGTCACATACTCAGCATCCATCTATCTATTTATTTATCTTTTATGTCTGCAACGACACACACCCGAATAAAAAGGTAATTGTGTCTCCCCTCCCATGCGAAGAAAAGAGATTGAGGCTGTTTCAGGAAAGGATACTGAATAGACGATTTACACGTACGAGAGAGGAAGTAAGAGAAGGTTGGAGAGAATTACATGGGGGCGACAACTTTATAAATTTACCCTTACCAAGTAATATTATTGAACATACAGCAATAATTGGAGACAAATTACTCTTGTAATAGGTTACCTTGAAAACACTGAGATAAATCAAAGACATTAAGTGGTATATGATGCACTTACGGAACATATATTTTCGTCAAAGCATTTACTCTTAACCACACACTGCTAAGGTGCGCAAATAGATGTAATTAGATAGATGAGAATTGTAACATTGGAATGAATAAAGAATCCATCTCAATTTTGAAAAGTCTGCCATTGTCACAGCAGTGTTACTGAAGATTCAGTACTTCTGGTAACGCTGTGTTGTTGGACGACTAGTTGCCGACGTTTGGAAGGATGCTTCTTTCCCGAAAAGTTGAAAGCTTCTCGTCTAACGACAGAGCGTTACCTCCAAAAATCTTTATTTCTTTTACAATTTTTAAATTTTCCAGCTAACCTCCAACCACTAAACAAAGGATCCACCCACTCCCGCCCCCATTAGTTCGTCACCCTCTGTGACCACACACTACCCTCGTAACTATCACCTATATAATTAAACCTAATTTTTTTCGCAGTCTTTCTTCTTGGATTGCATGAACCTAAAGATGAAGGCAAAACGACCTTTCGAAACGTCGAGAACTGCTCGCCCACACAAGCACAGTCTCGTCACAGATAATGGGTCGTCAGGAAGGAAAATAGTTGCTTAAGCCTGAGACGGTTTGAAAAATGACTTATTTCTGTTTTCAAATTTTGTTCTCTGGATCACGTATCAGGTTGTGGCCAGTTACTTTAATTCTAAAAGTAAAATCCGTGATAATAAACGGACCGAATTACTAAGTGTTTCCTGTAATTATCCTTGTCATCTAGAGACAGGTGTTTGCTGAGTGCGATCTGTCACAGCGGCCAGCATCATCACTGTCTACGCTGTGAAGCGGGAGAGTTTGTTCTGCTCTGAAATGGCTTCATATATACTTCGCTTAGAGAAAAGGAACTTCTGTCGGGCAATGGCTTTCCTGTCCAACGGTTTATTCTTGGGTTTCCTGTCTCTCTACAGAAAAGGCAGCTAAAATTACTTCGACTACTTGCCACAGTCTACGTAATGTCGACGTAAGAGCTAAGTCTTTTTGTGTATATAATTTTCCAAATCATACGCTTTTCCTTTTTTACTCAAAGAAATGCACAGCTGAAATAAATGTACGTATTTTAAACAGCTAAACGTATGCCCCATATTGTTAAAGCATACTGCCACCATATAAACCCTTACTATTTCATTAAGGATTTGGTAGATTTCAATAGAATTTCAGGACCGTGGAAAACAACACTTCCACCACTGACGAATCCTGAACCAGAGGTCAGGTACACAGGAACAGTACAATAGAGCAATTGTGTGCCGTCCGCAAGACATGGCCTCCGGGTCCGGATTCTTCAATGAGTTTCAGTAGCACGTTTAATTTTAGGCCTGTGGAGGTACAATAAATTTTAAAAGATATCGTATTAATTCTTAACACAAAATTGGCGCCAATCTGACTTTCCTGCATTAAAATCAACATAGGGAAGTAACAATTATTATTTCAGTCTTATCAGTTGTCTACATGCAGATCGCATGATAGTGAATTTCCCTTTGCATATTTGTTTATTCTTCTGCAGGTTTAATATAAAAATTACCAAATTAATTAGAAGGTAAGTCAGCATCTGGCACGTAGATGAAAGTTTGTTGCTTATTTTACTCGTGCTACTGGTAAATTTTATCACCTTTTTTAAATTAAGTGGAATAGGATTTCCTAAGTTATGTTAATGAAGGTCACCGTAGAGATACTTAGAGTACGATAATGCAGCGCAAATATCATTAAGTACTACAACAGTACATTTTAAATTACTGTTCTGTGTAAACAATAAACCAAAATGAAGAGAGATGATACGCTACAATTTGCGAATACGAATATTCTTGGCTTCACTTATCCCTAATTCCTCCTCAAAAAATTAATACATATGTTAGTGAAATAAAAACTGATGAGTTCCTTGAGTACTTCAGATTTTTTCCAAGTTTCGAATACTAAGTAATTCAGTAATTCAGACCTAACCCTTACCATGACAGCTATCCAAACTCGTGGTGAATTTCTGCTTTATGAAAAATCTTTAAAAACAATTCAGTTTTATTAACGGAAAGTTTTAGGTAAGCTGCAAAAATCTAATTGGCAATCGCATGACATATTTGGACTGATAAAAGTAATCTATGAAGAATGATTTGACGCGTGATATTCTTTCCGAAATGCTGCAGATTAGTTGTGTTTGTACGTCGTGTTACTATATATTTCAACAGAATAAATTACATCTCTCTGATACAGGCTATAAGTAGTAATTTTCGTCATGTATACATTTGACCAGTCAGTTCTTACAACTTAAATTTTAATAGGGCAAAGTTAATTAAAACAGAGAAGCTGCTAAGTAGAATTCACATTCTACTTAATGTATTAGAGAACTGTGCACTAACACCAGGTTAGGAATAGATTTATTGGTTCCCAAAGACACAAATTTTGTTGAAATATAATACATCACTGGCTAGCTCAACTACTTGTTCCGTACGTGAGCTTGAGTGTAGAATCATAAGGGTTTTGATAAAATCCACAACAGCAGCATATGTCCGAAAAAAGCTGTAAGAATGAAGCAGAAAACCTGTCAAAACCAAGGGGTGGTCGTGCTAAAACGAAGAGATTTCTTCACGTTTTTCCTCTTTCTTGGAGACCACGGGCTGTAGCAGCTGCAGCAGGAAATTACTTTGGCTGCACAATAATAAGTGTCTATAGATACATCGCAGTAGTGCAGCAGGATTCCAACGACGGGGTTCAATCAGGAACAGTCAAGGGCCACAAAGGAACCCACACTCCCTGTCACGTCGACATTCAACATCGTGTAAAAAGGCTGGGTGCTATTTTATTTTTTTGCTCTGCTTCTTCAGGTTAAATCGTCATTCAGAGAAAAATGGCTCCCAGTTAATAAAGTAGAACGATCCATACGTTCCTGTATATAGAGTCGTAAAATAACAGGAGACAGGCGGATTGCTTGCTCTAAGGTATAAATATTTTGAATTAATTCCCAGCGTATAACTATACCTTTGTGACTCTGATGAAAATTATTATATGCAGCAATTAACATTTCTGTCTTTATTACTTATAAAGGGAGTATGAAATTTATTAATAAAAATGAGTTTTCAATTTTGTAGTTAACCTAACAAAACATGAAAATTTATTGTTGAAAAATTCACAGTAATAAACACATTAGTTTTCTCATAGTTCGTCAAAACTTTCAAACCAAATATATCAAAAATAAGTACCGGTTGTATTTTGTGAATCACGTAAGATACTAAAAAGTTAATAATTACGTTTTTTCTCCACTTCCACTAACTGTACGACGGCAGTAACACAGCCCATATAGTACATCTGCAATACTAGTGTCGAAATCATGACCCAGCGCTTAATATTCCACCTTAACTTCGGGTGCTTGCCGGCTGTATGCACGTGTCATAGGGATCATGGCCTGTAATATGCTTTAGTTTATCTCAGACTTACCAGGTAAACTGCGTAACACAATAAAGTTTACTGAAATTGCTTCATTTCAAATGCTTGCGTAAGCATAATTCAGTGATTCATACTCACGCTACGTATTAACAATAACGTCTAAAGACAATAACGCAGTCAGACAGCGAATTATTTAAGTATGGTCAAACTACTTCCTTAGAATTCTAACCCGGAGGAAAATAAAATACTTACAGAAAGAAAAAGAAATACTTCATTTTTAGCATTAGCAGTAGGAGACTTAAACTATATCCACAAGAAATGTAGAAATATTCTACAAATAGTAGAGAAATTAACATAACATGTTGTTGGTAATTAACCGTCTGGTCCACAAAATGATGGGAAATCTGAATTAACTACACGATGTGCGTCACATACTGAAGATATTTATGAAATTTTCGTCTACCAAATCGGTTTTGCGGATCAAGTCTGTGTGCAAGTATGTCAACCAAAACAGACACTTACTTTAAAAATTATAAATCAAAAATATCTAGAATTTATGGCATAGGAAAAGTATATCTGAAATACGTAATTGGTAGTTCACTCTATTCGAAAGTATTAAAGACGAGGCATAAAAATTAACTTCTCTGGAAAAGAGTCCATCAAAGGAAGAAACCTCTCTCTGCCTGAAAACCTGATATATACATTTTTTTAAAATTTCCCCTTCCATAATGATAAACCACACAGACATAATCCGGAATCTGCCACAAGATCAAGCCAAGTTGAAATCGCTGGAAGCATTTCCTGTACGCGGTAACCAAACACTGCATAATCTACTTCACGCATCGTGGTAAATCACGAGGTCGGTTAGCTGGCCAGAGGCGCAGCATCTTTCCCGGGACTGCAGGGCCTACACATTACTCTGTCGTTGATGGTCAGCACAGCACCTGTTTGACTATATGGTAACTCCCACGTTATATAACAAACTCGTAACAAGCAGGAGGGGTTGGGGTGGGACTGCCGCATAGCTCTGGGCGTACTGTGCTAATTGCAAACCTAAACACGAGCTACATACAGGCAGTATACAAAGTATCATCCACTGTCCTGAGATACATGCCTGATGTTTCCGAACTTTAGTGGATCAATGCTTGCAAGCTTTTCTCTAGAAGCTTACCAGCATTTACCTTACAGTGAGCTGCTTATTTGATATTTGAAGGTCTTTCGTTTTGCACTGTACAAATAAGACAGGGACAAAGTCGAAAAGTAAATGTAATGTAATGTATCAAGCTCAAAGATTTAAAGCTTCAGAAAAGTATAATCTCCATGACAGTGAAAATAGAGTTTACAGTCCAAAGAATTTCCCAAATCCTTAAACACACTAAGAATGATCAAGAATATTTCTACATAACTTGTAATTACAGTTAATACCATTACTTTCAGGAGAACATGACATAATTTTAGTCTTAACTAAATTAGGTGTATCATATGTCTTCATTCCTTAATCACTTCTGAACACTCAGTAACAGGCTTCAAAGTTTACTGTTGTTCATAAAGTTAATACAATCACAGGCCTATATATTCAAGATATTACCAAAAAAGATGTGTTTCATATTATAAATTGAACCAAAGTGATCTTTAAAAACTTAATAAAAATTAAGTGTTCTATATTATAGCCTTGTGAAAAACGGGGCTGAAGAATTTACAAAGAAGGAAGTACGTCAGACGTAAGTAATTGAGCTTGACTATTAATGAAGGCGCTATGAAACAAAGAAACGTCGAGGAAAGTCCGGAAGTTTAAAAGGAAGCAATGAGTGAGGAACGACGTTAAAGGCGTATTTTACTAAAGTAAACAATTTTTTGAGTACTTTCTGTGACCTTGTTGGTAACTCAACTGATAGGCGTGAAAGAATTTATTCTGAAACCACGAAAAGAAACACTTTTCTTTAAAAATAATTTAAGCCATCGTGGATAATAATTAAAAGCTATGTAAAAATTGTGTCTTCCAGAAACATAACGATGGTCTGAAGGTGGAAATATTTCCTTAGAATTTTTGTTATTAAAAACACTAATTAAAAAAACAGATGACATATGCTAACATTAAAACATATTTGGATGGTGTGAACCTCTGTGAAGTGGTTACTCGATCTAAGACGTGTGACTTCGGCCGTTCGCTTGCTGGGGTTGTGGGTTCCAGTCCTGCCAGTGTCATGGGTGTCTGTCTCTTGAGATTGTGTGTCGTCAAGTATAGGTCTCTGTGTTAGGCTTGTCACTCGTCCAGAGGAGTCCTACCGAGTGCGGTGTGTCTGAATGAGTGTGATCGTGAAGCCCCGAGAAGGTGGAAGGCCATGACCCCCGAACTGGTAGGAAAGTGCCACATCAAGAAAACTCTCTTTGAAGGGCATAACAACAAAAGAATAATAAACAATTCATTTAAAATCCTGTGGTAAATAAACATCCCTCTATAGCAGGCCCATATTTAGCAGACACTATTCGAGCAGAATTGATGAGTTTATTATGCGCAACAGTTTAACGTGTCTGTCGCAAACCATCGCATAAATGAATAAATGAATAAATAAATAAATAAATAAATAAATAAATAAATAAATGAGGTGTCTGTATATGTTCGCATTTGTGATGATTTATAAGAACTATTCTCATAACAATAATAATAACATATTTTAAGATTTGGTGTACCTGCCCATAAAGTTTTCCACCAGTCAGTCATTTAAGAAGTATTTGGCGTTTATAAATCATACGATTTAAAGATAATTTATATCAAAAAATTTATAAAATCTGAAGGGCTAATAAAGGCTTAAAATTATTTATTAGAAGAGAAACCGAAGATGGCACTTGGAAAACTGAAACATATAAGGAGATGACGAGATAAGGCGTGAGAATGCGATTTGAATTAACTGATCTTTACCCAGAGGTGAGACCTTGTCAACACGGAAATAATGCTTCAGTTTAAACACAATGTCAGGCGTTAAGCAAACACTGACAGACTGATCTTTTCGAGAAGTACTCTGCTTCATGGAGACTTAATAAAATGTTAGACTCCTATAACAGCAACCTTATACGTACAGCAAATCCACCTTGTCAGTTGTCTCAAAATGGTTTATCTTATAGAAAAACGTGTTATTGCATGATATTAAACACAAATAAAATTTATAGCTGCAACTTATTTCAACCATTTTTAGTATGTTTTGTATTTAAAAGAATGAAATGAAATTACATCTTCTATTCCTAACTAACATTGTAAAGAACGAATATATATTTCCCCAATGTAAGAATTTTTAGATTCATTGCTGCCCAAAAATTCCAACAACATTTCACTCTGAAAAGAAGATATTTCTACATGTGCAACAAATGAACAACAAGAGGCTAAAAATTTCGAGAAATATGTTAGTAAAATGTGTCTGCTGCATTGGAACTTACTTTCAGGCTCCTACAAAAGTTCATGCATTTTCCAAATCTGAAGAAATTGCTCCTCTTCAATTTTGCAACGGAAAGAACTTCGTGCTGCTGATAAACGAACTAAGACCCTTTTAATTATACTCAATATCTACGATTCAAACACTGAGGTACACGTGTACTTTACGTACCACTCTTCGCCTCATGTAATCAGGTACATTTAAAAATGTATTCTAGAATAAGAGGTCTGCTTAACGTCTGACTCCTTACATTGTACCCCAGACTGAATTATATTTCAGGAAGAAACTTACTTATACTAAGTAAACTTTTATGGTTATTTTTCGAAATGTATGGTTGTGATGAAAACTTTAAGTAGCCCATCAATATTCACCATGCAGTCACCTGTAACAACTACACAGGCCTTGGTCAAGTTAGAAACCACGAGGTGTTCGTGTTGATTAATCATGGTTTTCCTTTGTCACAGTTTAGTAACAGACCTGTTTAAAATTCAAAATTACCATATTCCATCACCTACTTTATGCGCTGCTAGTATGGATTTGCTCTGTGGGCAGTGATGCCTGAAATTTAAACCCTGCTGTGGAACAGTCAGGCAGGCAAATAGGCAGAGAGACCGACAGGCGGAAGTATCCTTCTTGGTGCAGCGCACCTCAACTAGGGCTACCGTCTCAGTGGTGTTAAGCTAATTTCTCAGATCTCTACATTCCCGTTAAAGTCTGAACTTCACCTAATATGGTGTCTTAGAAGAAAAACGGACCCATGTAATTAACCACTCCTATTGCAACAGAATTGTGTAATCTGTTCTGATAAATGTCTAACCTCCAGAACAAACGGAAATCGCCTACAACATTGCAGTTACATTAAATAAAATGAATGTTTACGTAAACAGAAGCCGTTTTACAAACAACATAGTGATTACTAATTAGTTTCGGAATTCTGTGAATGGTGCATATACGACTCTGGTAGGGAAACGTGAAGGAAAGGGAGCACTTGGAAGACCTAGGCGTAGATGGGAGGATAATATTAAAATGGATGTTCAAGTAGTGGGATGCGACATCAAGTGGATTGATCTGGATCAGGATAGGAACAGTTAGAAGTCGCTTATGAATATTGTAATAAAATTTCGGGTTCCGTAAAGTGGGGGAATTTCTTGACTAGCTGAGGACCTGTTAGCGTCTCAAGAAGCACTCTGCTCTATAAGTTAGTCACTTAGTTAGTTAAATAAATCAACCTGTATTTATACAATTTTCATTATGCGGACTCAAAGAGCGTTGAAATAGCATGAACTTGTGTATTGGTATTTGACGTCATATAAATTCTGAAACCGATACAGCACTGTGAAATAATGAAAGTGAAACACAACCTCTTTCTTCTTATTAAACGTAAGCCATATTCTCCAAATTCTCACTGAAATATTCGTACAACGTAGTTCCTTTCGTGGAACTCTGGTTGGTAAAATTTCTTGCTGATATTCACATCTGGCAATCGGACGTTTAATTTTTTCCCTCCCCTGTAAACATGACGTGTAGGACAAATGCAGGACTTCACTGACTACAAAAAAGAAGGATTCGTAACCCAACACATGATACTAATCACGTTAAGCACAAATTATCCACATTCTTCCACAAGGATCTGTCTCGCATAAGTCTAATGCATAATAATGGGAATGGTTCCTTTGCCTTCCTGTATCATGCATTGCAGCGTTTTCAGCATTACTCATTTATTCCAAAAATTCTAGTTTTCTTTCCCTCCCGTCAATCAAATACTCCAGGCATCAGTGCCTGCCACAAAACCAGCCACTGTGTAACTTCGCTGTCCATTCTCACGAATTTGAACACAGATCTTTATCGTGGCAGTAATTTTCATTGAACTTCTTACATACCGAGTTCTAATAATTTGCTGTGGATTGGATTTTCTGTATTGGCAGAACCCTAGAACTTCATACTGTCAGTTAAAGTTTAACATCGCAAAGTTAGTAGAGAAACTTCCGTTGCATTTATCTTAATACCTCGGTACGTGTAAGCCCAGTGGTACAGGGTAAGAGGTGAAAGTTAGTGGCAGGTACAACTTACATTCCCGCATTCCAGTTCCCCTCTTCTAAACTTTATCTAATGATAGAGGAAAAAAATTCAGAAACATGAAGAAAGCGGAAAAGAATTTTAGATAATACAAACGTAACATGCAACAAATACCTTTCATATCAAAGCAAATAACATGAGTTTGAAAACTCAGTCCTTCCAGCATCAAAATATTCAAAGAGCATTAAAACTTTGTGAGTTTGTACGGAATCGCATAGCTGCAGGGAAGAAAGTACTAGGCCTACACGTTCCTTTTCAATCCCAGCCTTTGTCTCTGGCAAGTTGCACACACGTTTACTTGTAAAACACGGAAATATTCAAATCACTTCCCATTTAATAATCTTTCTGTAAAAGAGGCTGTGTCTCTAAAAGTATATTTTCAAATACACTGAAATTGGAGCTCTATGTGATTTTCGCTAATACATAGTTACAAAATTTTATTCATAAACATGTTTCAAACACGGTAAAACACATTAGAAGAAACACGACTGTTTTATACAACACATATGGGAAAAAATTGCGACATAGCAAAGGGAAAATGTATGAGTTTTTCTTAACAGTAACTAAAATATGTTACAAATATTATTATACTTTAACTCGCATTGAAGTAGCGAGAAATTACTTCTGAATTTTCTAGCGCATATGGGATTATGCTTAAAGAACCCATTCTGAACACGACAATTTGTTTAAAAATGTTCTGAGTTAGATCCAACACAGGCCCACTGCGTGATGGTCTTATGCATTCACACTGCGCAATTAGGATAATTTCCTATATTGAGAGTGACAGATTATCTTCCTTTTATTCAGCAGTAGCAGCGGACGGGTATCCAGCACCAGAGCACTCATCCTTCTCAGTTAGAAGTTTTCGCTATTGCCTTGAGTATTGCTTCACCGATTATATTACAACGCACACACGCACAAATACACTGTTTTCCTTTATACATAAATATATGTGTGTATACGCTTAATGGCTCCTTTTAGCCTTTTGTCTTCCTCTCCTGGTTCTCTAATTCGATGTAAAGTCATATTTAATTAGACGATCCCTGCACCTTATCGGCAACACAGTAAAACTTCTTACACTGTTGGATTGCATGATTGTGTACACGGTAGGATGACTGAGATACTGGCAGAACAACTCAGGAATAGTGCTTCGATTCCCGGAGAGGAAAAGGGATTTTTACCTTCTCTGAAGAGTCAAGATCGATTGTCTTGTCCACCCAGCCTCTGTTCTATTGAAAAGCGGTAGCTTTCCCCAAGGGCAAAGAAACGGCCCCGACGTAAATCTCGGTAATCACGTCATTTAGTCCCTACAGGAAGAAGGAGCGGAGGTAAAATTTATCTACAATCCTTCATATGCCTTCACATGAGTGACGTCATCTATAGTTTCTAAGTTGTATACCTTAATTTTAGGTCGTCGACAACAATCATGTGCATTATCGCATTAGTTGTACTACACACATACATATTCGTGGATGCAAATGGAACTTCCAAATAGACTGAATGAATGACTGATTATATGGGGCACTACTGTGTCAGCTGGCAGGCCATCTGGCTGTCTGACTGGCTGAATTTCCTCTTGGCTACCTGGGTTCTTGTTTCATTGTCCAGTGATTGACATTTGTTGTTACGAACAGACACAACTGAGCAGACGCCTCCCAAATTTTCACTTGAAGAAGGAAACAGGTGCAGTTTCCCAAGCACTCTGTTCCCTTCGACATATTAGACCATGCAAAAAGTCTCAAACCAGGTAATGCTAGCTTAATATAGTGTCGTCAAAAAAGTCTGAGGTTTATTTCGTCCCTACGTTTGTCTCATATTTAAAAGGGACAGCCTCCTATGAAAGTTTCTCACCAAATTTAGTCATGTATTTCTTGTTTCTCTCGACTTAAATTGCAATGATGCTAAGTTAGCTATTATATAAGTAAGTAAAGAAAATCAAGTGTAAATATTTCCTTTGTGTCTTTGTGCTTTACTCCACTTTCAATACAGTTTAACTCGCTTAGATACAAATAATATTCCTTAATAGTGTTTTTGAATATCCAATCTTGTGATATGTTGCACATAAGATCATATTGTGGTGTTCTCCTGTACTTTTTATTTAGATCATTACATGTCTTTGCAGTGTACGTTCGCGTTGCCCACATTTTCCTTTTATCGCTGATGGTACAATTAAGTCGGAGTGCTGGGCTCGAGTCTCAGACGAAGCATCGACTATTTTTACTAGTGCTTACGTTGCTTACATTGAAATTCTAGGCAGAATTTCGGAAGAGAATACTGATATACACTACAAGATTTTTCTTACCAGCATCGTCCAGCCTTGTTCGCTGGGCATAGCTGTACAGTGGCTTGCATTCCGCAGTCACAGAGGTTTTACACAACTTTTCCCCCAGATTCCCGACAAAAGCAAGCTCAATAAAGTATTATTTTAAATCCTTACACACTCACATAACGCTCATCCCTAAATTTTATTTCAAGCTCTAAAATCTCTACCTCAGGAACAGTCTAATTTATTAACCTTAAAATGAATGAATAATTTTATCTCTCATTTTATTCCAAGGCCGAAATCCTCCTCATGTCTTATAGGTCTTTTAAGTGACCCACAACTGAACTGATCTAATACGACACTAATAAAAACTTTCCTTATCCATAGAGGTCTACTGAACAAATGCTCCACAATTCATACAAAGTTGCGAGTAATTCTAACCAGCACCAAGTAGGCCTTCTTCACAATGACTGTTTCCTAACTTTCAACTGTTTTACCGGAACCCTGCGGCAATAAGAGATAAGCGAACAAGGGTGGTTCCAATCTTTGGCCTGTTATACGGAACTCGGGAAAGAGTGAAACCCCAGAAGTTCTGGATCGTGATAATTCGACAAGAGGAGAGGCGTCTCCAAACTTGTCTTCTTCATCCAGATTTAACCTGTCCGCTTCTTTTACAGCTGGCGTTAAAGATAACTCCAGGTTTACTGTTCTTAGCTCGTAAAATTATTGTGAAAATGTTTAAGCTAATACAAAATTTATCATCTTACTGCTCTTATGTATTTATATTTTAAGGACGAAAAGTTTATAATATTGTAATAAGTTGTAATGAAAGGAAAACCTGATTGTTACTGCGCCTCTTTGTGTTACTGTAGCCTCTAATATTGTTGCTGTACATCAAGTTGTGAGAGGAGTGTGCTATCCCCAGTAGCGTAGAGGTAGCACCTACATGCAGACAAGTTTTACCCATATCCCAGAATACGTGGTGTCATAACGAACAAGACAGTTGTATATATCATAATTTCTAGAAAAATTTCGAGCGTTCGACTATAGACAAACTCACTATTTCATGAACTGTAAGTTCACTAAATTTCTGTCTCCTTGTAGTACAAACAAAATATATGAAATCTGAAAAAGAAAACTAAACATATAAAGCTATACTAGACCAAATCTTAGTAGTGGCATTTTCTCCACTATACACGCAATACTTGCTTGCCCAGAAAACGGTTTCTGGAATTATGTAGTGATATTTCCTCCGCTTGGTCTTTATATTCTCTAATGTAACAAGTAAAACTGAGCTTGTCATTTAATAAAAGACGTATTTGTTTACATAATAATAATAATAATAATAATAATAATAACACAACTTCCGTATCCACTCACTGCTCATGATCGTCTCTGAAAGAAAACTGATGCCAGTCTTTACACGCAGATAATTGTTAAGTCTAAATCGTCACGTGTTGTTTACGTTGACCAAGTTTTAGATCAATAGGACATAGTTATTTCTCACTTACTGCCTAGATACGGCGCTTGTACCTTTCATTTCGAAAGAAAGATTTTACTGCTGGCATAAGTTAAAACATATAAAATACAATAATTTCCCAAATTATATTTTACAATGTTAACCTTTTATTAAACATGGCATTCGCGTACTCGTAAAAGTCGGAATATCAAATGCTTTCGAATTTGGGTCTAGGTTGCTCCGTTGGGTTATATTTGCCCGTTTCGCATGTTGTCCGAATACTAAGCGCACTTCCAAGTGTGTTATTTAACGACGCTGTGTTTTGCTAAGTTTATATAGCATCTGAGTTAGATCAAGGAAAAGGCGTGGATAAAGGGAAGAATGCTACTGACAAAGGAATGCCGAAATACTCAAAGAGACCTGTGCCTCTGCCACTACATCCACCTGGCTTCAGACCCTCGTCTCTGGGGTGAGAGGCCGGCAACCAATCGCCTGAAATATGGCACAGCCAAAGGGTGTTTTATGTGCTAGATGTTCACGAAAATAGGACAGTTAGTACTGTACAGTTACAGATGAAGCCTAAGTACAAAAGTGATCTGCTGAGTAAACCACTGATTCTTGGTTGTTGCAGTGTAAGCCTCTTGTGGAACTGCTCACGTGATCGCCCGACCTCACACACAAAAAAAGAAACTCCTTTATGGTTTTTAAAGGACAATATCTACGTATGCCCCTTGCCAACAACACAGAGGAAGAAAGAAATGTATCACAAGGGGCTGAATATCAGTTGACATTAATCAAGTTCTTGATGGGGCTCACAGTGTACTTGCCTAATTTTCATAACTTTTTAAATTTATTTTTCAGATGGTTTACATTTTTTGACTATACTTTAAAGTTACTCTGACTATTGAGACATTTAAATGGCAAAATTTGTGGACAGGAACGCTCCACAACTCAAGTCTAAATGTTGCTGGAATAGCATACAAATTTATAAACCGTACACAAAAATGGACAACATTTTTCTTAAGCCCTTCTTGACTTGAATTAAATGTATACTTTCTGCGGCAAAAGAACTTCATTAAATAGCCTATTTATAAAATTTAGGGGTGAAACAATTGCATTAATAGCTTAAAAATCCATCAACATTCTGCATAGACGAAAGGAAGTTACTCTAAGAGGCAACTAACAATGCGTCGTACCATGTGAGCTTCTTCTTCTTCTTCAAATCACAGAACTGCAAATCTGGGCGAGGCGATCTTTAGTTTTGCTATTGATTCTGTGGCAGCAAACAGAAGTCGACTTTCGTACTGAAACTGATTGTCAATTCGTGTCAGCTCTCCCCCGGCCAGCGTGACGGACACGCTGAACCCAGAGGGCCTCAATGCCTGAAGTAGGGCGAGAAAACCTAATAGCAACGGGAGATAGCAGATCGGTAAGGAGAAACTCAATAATCAGAGCCATGAAGAGACGTAGAGGAAGATAATGAATAAACGAGACCGAAATGAAGACGTCAGCAAAAGTCGGGTGCATCCTGTCCCCTTCTCCATAGCTAAACAGAATGAAGCGTGGCAGTCTCCACTGAATTGCAAATCTCATTTCGCTGTTACGAACGCCATGATGTTTGTTTGCCTGCTCGCCCTCGCTCCGTTCGCAGTAGGCAAGTTAGGACCTGCATATTTTAGCAGGACATATCACTCGTTATTCATTCGACTATTCTCTCTCTGAAACGTATTTGTATTTTAATGTGCATCGTCCGTCGTATGCTTAAAGAGACAGGCCACTCGCATTTTAGACAGAAGGGCGATTTCCAAATCACAATAAGAAAACTTTTAGAATATAAAGAAAGAGATAAAAGAAAAAAATTCTGTTTCATCTTCACCACTCTTCAAGTACATTTGGCCCATTTAGACAGAGCCTATGTAAGGCTGCACATTCTTCGGATAGGATTTATTCTTCCAAGTTTGTCCGTCAAATTGTCTATAAGAATTAATATTTCAAAGTTATATTCCCTGAATATTCCAATATATGCCTTGTCTAAGGAAGAGACAGAACTTTGGCGTAAAAAGGCAAATCGCTTTAACTAAGAAAGCAATACCTAAAGGAGATCCGTATTAAAAGACGATGGATACACAACGGTAAATAAAACAAAATTAACGAGCACAAGAACAAAAAAGCCTAATAAACAGAGAATGAGTAATGGGAACGACAGAAATGTAATAACGAATAAATACACCTAAGTAATAATTAACACAACTTTATAACCGATTATCTTCAATAAAGGTGTAATGGAAAATTTGCGTAATAATGGAAATTCCCGAAGACGTTCATGCTAGACTCTGGAGAGAACAGGTTGAATAAAAAATATTCATTAATGTTGTAGATGAATATTTCTTTGGGTTATGTTAGCATCCGTAAAATGAGAGTCTATTTAAAAGTCTAGAATTAAACTTGCGGATACAATGATAATGTGAACACTTCATACCAGCAAAGTAAATGAAGGAAACAATCCTCTGCGTATGACAAAAATAATTACATATCTATCTGAAGAACATAAATATTAAACAGCTCGTAGCCACTTAGCAGCAAGTTCACCTGCTGAAATCCTGTGAGGTCCTGTATTAAGAATATTTGCTCAGACGTTGATAGATGTAATAATTATCTCCTCCTATATGCTACGATATTCGACCCCAGTGGCCACGCGGGCTAAAACGTGGGTCTGCTGCCGCTCGCTTGCTGGAATTATGGGTTCGAATGCCGCCGGATCATGGATGTTTGTCTCTTGTGATTTTTCTGTGTTGTCAGGTAGAGATATCTGCGTCGGGCTGATCATTCGTCCCCAGATTCCTACCGAGTGTGTCGTGTTTACTGAAGTGTGATCGTGAAGCCTCAATAATGAGGAGGCCCTGGCCCGCTAGGGGCTGTTGAGCCATGGAAAGAAAATGCCAAGATATTATACATTTCTTCAACAAATTATCTGACTCACCTTTTATAATCATTGCAATATTCAACGACAATAAACTTAGCAATTAAAAATCTTTGCACAAAGAAGGCTGTCTCAGCATAAAAACGGAATGACGGTTAAAATATTTGTAATAGTAAATTCAATTGACGCCCCAGTAACACAAAAAATTTGCATATCACTTTCACCACAAGAGAAATTCCATGTACATAACTTAGGTTCTTAAAGCCTCAAAATATGTAAGGAAAATTTTATTTTGCTGAAATTTTCATCTTCCATAAACAATTAATTTAACGCATAAGCAATAAATACTTATGCTTATAGAAAAATGTGATATTGAAATTCCATACATCTTCGATTCTATGTCCAAGACGCCGTCTTTTTGGCATCAGTTGAGAGGTTAATTCAGATGTATGTTGTGTTCACAAACCAACGGCTTGAGTTCTGGTCAGATCCAGGAATCGACGACCCGGAAACAACGCGTCGTGGCGCTACAAGACATGTCCTACTGTATCTGGAGGAAGAAAGAGACAGAACTTCTATTTGAGTTCGTCACTACAGTTCCGAGTAGTGGTGTATGTACCTTTCCTACAGAAGGATGCCATGGGAATAAAGAAAAAGCTCTCCTCGAGAACCCTTTAAGTGGGAAACTAGAATCATCTTCCAGTGAACGTGGGCAGACTTCGACACAGGCACTGCTACACGTCCAGTAACAGAATAAGCCAAAGGAACTAAAATCGAAAGGGTGAAGCAGCGGAAAAGTCTGCAGGATGACATCGCCTATGAAGGAAATAATTTCGATTTGTCTTCTCTAACCTCTTCCAGTATTCCGTACACTTTAACTTCAAACCCACGTGCTTTCATTACATTTAATCAATGTAGGAGATACTCGTATTCATCAATTAACTTTATTGAAAAGAATTATTTTTGAGTGCATTACACTTGCCCCTTTTTCTTAAAATCTTGAAGCTAGCTAGGAGGCCGGATCATACAACAGAGATGTCGAAATCAGCCCACACGTTCCCATCATATTCTTTCAAGTTAATTTTAATATTGTCTTCCCACATATTCCTACTTCTCCCAATTTACGTCTTACCTTCAGGTTTTCTAAAAAGAATTTTTTATGTAGGCAAATTTTTATGACCTTATGTGTGCTACATATTTTGCCCCTTTCATTTCCTTAATCTAACCTCCATTATAATATAGTATAACAAATCATTAAACTTCTCGTACTGTCACTTGTTCCAGTCTTCTCTAACTGCCTTCCTCTTACGTCAAAACGTTTTCCTCACGTCCTTATTCCCGTACAGACTTGATACATCGCGTTCCTTTATGCTGAGTGTCAAGAGACTGATATTAGAATCTATGAAAGACGCAATCTAATAGCCAAGGGCCAATTCCTCCAGTCGTGCCATAATATTCCTAACACCTGAACCCCGTGATTGGTTTCGTTGAAGCTTTAAGATCCACACACGATAATTATCAGAGAACAAGCAAACCTATTCCCGTAATTAAACGTCATACACAGAAACAAAAGCCGATTGTTTGGCTGAAAGCTCATGTAGCTTTCAATGTGGAGGCTGAACCTAAATCACAGAATGCAGTAACGCTTCGAACTGAGATGAATTATGGGGAAATGTTACATCTTGGAACCGCGATACGATGTGCCGAGCAGCAGCAGAATGCCATCGGCTGCTAATTAAAATCATAACTTTTCACTCCAAAATTGTGTAAAGCGGTGTGTGTGTGTATGTGTGTGTGTGTGTATGTGTGTGTGTGTGTGTGTGTGTGTGTAAGAATAGAAACGAGCATGCGCGTGCAAGAAAGGAATAAAAGTCAGCATTCGGCCTTTACACAACGTAATTCAGTTTTATCTGAGGCCTACAAGACATCAACACAACAGTAATAGTCATCACTTTTACGGTCAGTGAAAGTAAAGTAATTCCATAGAACGGTGTGTTCTCTGAAGGCTACTGCCTAGGCCTGTGTGTAAAGGTAACAGTGAAGTGGTCACTGTGCAGGCCACGAAACCACACACCAGGAGTGAATGTAGGCCTGCAGATCGAAGTATGTTAACCTCAGCAATAGACGGAGGTGAGTGGTCTGCTTCATACCTCGGCTTCTCTACCGCGTTGGAAGGAGGGGTGGGGGGGGGTTCTACCGGGGGGGGTTGTAAAAAGGAAAATCTCTTGGCCGACCGGGACTCGGACCTCGATTCGTCCAACCCATACCGTAGCCACACTGGCTGCGCTAGTCGGGCCGCAGGTCTGAATGTGTAACTTTCTGTAATATGCTGTATTTTCAGGGCGTCCTTATTCTACGGTCTGTAAATGTTCATTCATTGCAGCCCAGTTGCCGTACACAAAATGCAAGGCTTCTTCATTCTCCATTTTACTAGAAAAGATAGGCCTATGGCATCAACAAGATGAAGTTTATGGCGTCAGTGTGTGTGTTTTGTGTCTGTCTGTGTGCCTGTATGTCTGTATGTATGCATGCACGTATGCATGTACATATGTATGTATGTATGTATGTATGTATGTATGTATGTATGTATGTATGTATGTATGTATGTATGTATGTGTGTGTGTATGTATGTATGTATGTATGTGTGTGTATGTATGTATGTATGTATGTGTGTATGTATGTATGTATGTATGTATGTATGTATGTATGTATGTATGTATGTATGTATGTATGTATGTATGTGTGTATGTATGTATGTATGTATGTATGTGTGTATGTATGTATGTATGTATGTATGTATGTATGTATGTATGTATGTATGTAAGTGTGTGTGTGTTACAGTTCTCCTACTTGGATTACAAGTACATGCTTGTCATAACTGATATAAACATCAGGCCACCTGGAGAATATACACCTTCCTAGTTCGCAGTTTTATAAATCCGACATACGCCCATTGGAATACCTGAGGCGAAGGCAAACACCTGAGATAAATAATAGAGTGTCCTAAATTATTCTGTGGTAACAGACCTAAACATATGCAATTTTAATTAAAGTAATTTTGTGTAATTTTACATAAATAATGGCAACTACACAAAATCCGTCGTGACTTCCTACCTGGTAGCCATCAGTGAAACTTGGCTGTCAAAATACAAAGTTTGGCAAAGAGACGCATCCGTAGCAGCTACAAATGTTTTTTGGCGCGTTGCAAAATTCAGAAAAAAAAACTATTAACTTCCTCATGCCTTTCCATCCGTCCGTCTCTCTATGTATCCGTCCGTCTGTCTCTCTGTGTGTCTGTCCATCCGCATGGAAAATCTGCGCTCTCAGTGGGCGGATTTTCATGAAATTTTATATTTGATAGTTTTTTCGAAAATCTGTCGAGAAAAATTCAACTTTCACTAAAACCTCACAAGAAAACAGGTACTTAACATGAAAACGTGAGTACATTCATGATAATATCTCGCTCAGTTCTTCTTGAAATGAGAAATATTTCAGACACAGTTGTGGAGAAAACCGAAACACACATTTTACCTTCAATAACTTTTTTCCGAAAAGCGTGCCATTTATTAGATAACGTAGAAAAATGTGGTAGAGCCAGACAGGCCACAGATGACAATATAATAGGACGCATGCGCTTTGCATGCAGGGTAATTACGACTGCAGACACATAGAATATGCAATACTTAGTACTTTCCACGGCAAAAATGGTAACGTGAACGTGCCTCAATATTACGTTTATACACTCATTGCCTGTCTTGAGCAAAACATACATACACAAGTTATTGTCATGGCAATGTTAATAAATCTGAGTTTTGCCAGAAAATTTTACGTAGCGCGAAATTATACTAGTTGCCGTATATACATGTTTAAATAAATTAGATGTATTGTTTTTATAATTCCTGTCAGCCTGCTAGCAATTAAGCTGCTTGTAGATATCGAACACATCCGAGCACAAACTGAGAGTTTCGCCTGAAAGCCAGTCAATGCTGGGAGGAACTTCTTTCGGCAACTTGGAGGAAACGTATATTGAACACGGGCTGTCTGAAGGCAGAGCCATTTTTAATGGAAGCTCAGCAAGATTGTCGAAGCCGCTCAAAGTAAGGCACCCACACAGATACACTTAAGCTTCTGCGTTCTTGTTCTCGATTTTAATTCAAATGCCAATGTGGAGACACAGGGCTCAACAGCCTAATATGGTCGTCTTTTACGTCTTCAGGCAAAGCTGTTGCTTCTTGACAACGGAATCCTTCAGCCAACACCATCACAGGCTTCTGGGTTCATTCCCGGATATCCACTCAACCAGTTCTTTTGCCAAAAGTCTCCTTGTCAGATGGAAGCCTCCTCGCCCCAGCAGTGAAGTAAAGGTAAAGCTGTTTCAGTGGACGCCACGAAGACAAAAGTGGAAAGAGAGGTATAAAATCACTCACTCTCAAACCTGATACTAGATCGAGGTGAATGGTTACTTTCACGCCCTGGTCACTTTAACCTCGGCGAAAGGGTCTCCGATACACAGTACATAGGCCAGCGGGTGAAATTCAGGGCCTGTCCTGACGCTTTGGTAGGTAAAAGAATAACTTCCGCTACCGTCAACCGACACACAATTCCTCGATTGTCCAGGCTACCCGCTTGGTTCCTCCGTTCCCCTCCACCCACCAACACTATTGAGAATCCTTGCTAAGAATACGTGAAGGCTGTCAGCCACCTGGACCAAAACCTGTCGCCTAAGCTCACCTCGTCTTTTGGTTTCTGAGGAAGTTTTTTCACTTTCCATCTACGCATTTCGCACTAGGAGTAGTCTAAAGTAACGAAAGACGATAAAGCATGATTCCCTCCAGTTTCAGTCCTTCCTTAGCAGTTCTGGCTCTTCAGTTAGTTGGCTGATGCGTGCTCACTGCTACCTGAGGATGGATGCAGCAACCTCCTTCGAAACCTCGGCAACAAATCACACTTTCAAAAGGCGCAAAATCACCAAAATTATTTCAACAGCATTCAATGTTAATATCCACAATAAATTTATGAAAATCTGTTGTTTGGATGAAAACAAGGAAGCAGGTACATAAATATATATATAATTATACATTATGGATATTTCATAAGTCTACTTCTTTAACAAAATAAAAGTCGGCTAAATATAACTAGGCCGATGTGGCAAAGCAAATGTAACTGACACAAAAGTTTTGGCAGCAGGTAAATGATGGATCTGTATTCGAGATTCATCCAGCTCTAATTTGTGACGAAGCATGGAATATCCTTGCCAGTTTTGTTTTCATTCTTCACAAGTACCTGGAGTGAACTCAGGAGGATTACATTCTTGACGTGTGACAGTCTGACAGACCTAAGATGCCATCGTCACCATTATGTCTTCAAGGACATAAGCCTCATAGCGCCTTCCGCTTTCAATAAACAACCCAGAAGTGTCTTTAACTGGCGTCCTGGTTTCGTTCCCATACTGGTTGGTATTTCTTTTACTTTTCCTTTTAGGGGTATACTTCAAAAGTCATAATATTTACCTATCATCTCACCTGGTGCTACACAATCACGGAATTTGATGAAGCTTAAGAATATTATTATTCGGTTATTCTGCGGGTTCTTTGGCATTTCAGCTCATTTAGCACTCGATTCATCCCAATGGATATGTGCAGCTGCGAGGCCGTCATCAAGCAACAAATTAAATTTTAAACCTAAAAATCGTATCGCAGACGTAATTTCATAACACGTCTGGCAGTTTGGCACCCAGACCAAATATATCCGATCATTTCACCATCATTATTCTGTCGCCAAAGCCTTATTTGCCTTTGCAGATTGTACTATGTCAACATGGGAGGGTCTTTATATTACACATCGTAGCCTGTCTTACTGTTCGATTCCTTCGTATTACCAGGAGGCTTTACCAACATGGTGGTTGTATCATTTTCTCGCTTAGGCTAGGAGATTAATTATTTCCGGCTGGTTCATGCCACAGAGTAGTAAATCAGGCGCATCTAATATACAATACAAACTTCCCTGCTTCCACATTCTGACGCCCTCATTGTTACAACAGTGCTAGTGTTGACGTGGCAAGATGGATTGTGCTTTCCGTGCGACTTGTGTGGCGTTACTTTAAGTCTGCCGTGAATTAAAATGAAAGGGCAGAGGGTTTGGCCATCCAATGTTTCATCATTTCTTGATTGGTTTAACACCATAATTACATATTCAGTAAATGCGAAGTTCAACAGTCAGTTTAAATAAAATCTGAAATTAAGGTTTATTATTTTTCGACTTGTTTTCGTTACCGTTTAAAAGACACTGGACGCTATTTTTGAAAGAAAACGACATAATTCAAAGAACGAATGTGTTCACAAATTTCTGTATTCACAGGGATTGTATTATTTTAATGGATAATATACTGTGACGGCCAGAATTTCTTTGAAGACCATCAATAAATTATATTTACATAATTGGAAAAATTTATACAACATGATAACGAAATAGAATTACTGTTTTGCTGTGCAAGTGATGTGTGAAAACTCAATTCATTTTAGATACTTATTAATTAATTGTTGGTTGGTTGCTTAATTATACCCGTTTAAACCAAACAGCATAATGAAAATTTTAATTAATATTAAATGGCCTATACAAAAAATCCACGAACTTACGGCGGCATATGTATGCATGTATGTGCAAGTCGTCCGTATGTATCGTACGTAGTATGTACATGCATGTTTATATAGGATACTACTGGAAAAAGCAATCTGTGCAGACAAACCTCCGCAAGATTTCCTCGCAGCAGTATTGTTCCGCAATAGACTGTAGATCTAACTTAATGTTCTACAGATCAAAACTACAAATTCCAGGAAAACTGTGACATGTTATCACGTTTTCCTTATTAACGTCACGTAAATATTTCATGGTCCAAGTTTATTTGATATGAATTTTAAGCTTTGACTGCGTAGCAATTTTACCTGCATTATGAATTTGTGAGTATACACTACGCGCTTTTTGATGGGAAAGCGTTCCTTCGCCGGTCCTTTACATATAATTACAAAGATCCATATAAAGAACGCCGAGAAGATTAGTGTGGCGATAACTGTCAGGTGTTTCATTCGCGATATTCTTCACATTAAAATCTTGTCTAATAAACTTCTATCTCTCGAGGTGTTCTCTGTTTTTTCGTACTTTAACTTCCATTCATGGCCAGGTCCTCAGCTCACTCGAATTCAGTAGTTTCTAGAGTAGAATGGACCTAATTAAACCATCAGGAATCTACCATCCCATGTAGCCTACATTTGTAGGCGGCTCACACAAATTTCAGATATGGCGCTAAGTAAGGAAAAGTAAAAAGCAAAGCACATTTCCAGTTTTCTTCAAAAGTGACATTGGCAGCAACGCAAGAGTCAGTAATCATAAACAATATAAGAGGTGACTCACTTGCATCACATGTCCTTCGTCATCTAAATGATGACGACATTGCTGCACTTTAAAGTAAGAAAGAACAATACATTAGTCTACTTGGCTTATTCTTGTAAAACTGAGAAAATAATTACTTACAGAATAATAACAGTCTGTTACAGCAATCATGTTCAAACCAGAATACAGTGAATGGAAATACTTAAATAAATGCTGAAAAATACTGATCATAATTAGCAGTCTGCACAGTCATCGACATTACCATATGCTTATGTTTATTCTTTAAATTCTTACAGTCCAGTGGCCACATGTGTGGACCTACTAGCAGGTCTTAACATTCACACATTCTACGTTCTGCGCATGTAGTTAACAAAACCGTATGTCTATTTTACGCTTCTCAGAACAAGCAACCAATATTTCCGTACACAGGACTAGCTTACCGGGTTTATAATCGAAACGGAGTGTGTTTACTAGCGGTAAGAAATAAATCAGCAAATAAATTTAGGTTAATCTTAGTTATTAAAGGGATGAGCTTATGTAACAACCCTGAATCATTATTGTTAAAAGTGCACACGAAATAACCCTGAATCTTGAAAATAAGTGACGGAAAATGGCCTAAGGCCTGACTGAAACAAATATGTTTTGATGCAATCCGGACGCTTGTTGAGCGTAAGGACCAAATGAATTGAAAATCAAAACGATTACACAAACAATGTAATATTTCATAATAAAGTGGCAATATTGTATTAAGACTTGTAATAAATTCTACTATTCATTCCCTACGCTTGTATCTAATGTCAACTTATCTACAGCTATTACTGCACAACTCGATATATCTATAAATTGAAGCCCTCTATATGCACAACAGTGAAACATCGCATCCCGTGTTACGCACGTAACAGCCATTATCATTTTCTGTTCCCTTTCCAGGCTTAACAGACGGGAAACGAGGCGTGAATTATTCGTGGGGAATTTGGGTGCGATAAGATGTAATGTTATGCTCCAACTTGCTTCGCTTTTCGTTTATCAGAGACTGTACCTGTGCAGCAAGGTGAGTGTGCCAAACGAACGCATAGATACGGCAGGTTTTTAGTAGCGGAAGGTAGGGGAGAGAAAGCCTTTTCGGGCTCTAAAATTTCCGTAGGTCAGATTAGAAAAATATATAATAAAAAAGACAATGAAATTAAAAGTAAACTGAGTATGACTACACAAAAAGTTACGTGCCTGAGACGGTTTTAATGCGTTATGTGGTGCATGATCAGGAATATTCTTTCCTTCATCAACTGCCTGTTATTTTCTAATACATTACTTCGTACCGTCTACATGTCACTCTATAGTACTGACGTCATTTCAAGCAGTCATAAGAACATGTTTCACGCAAATAGCCCTATCCGTTCTAGCAATTACAGTCTTCGTGTAATATTGTCCCTGAAGTGGTATAGATCGGGTAGGAAACGGACGGTTCTTCAAACATAGAATAAGGTCTTACATCAGAAACTGATATCACACCACCAGCAAAAAGTGCCACGTCTTTATAAAACAGGAAAATCCTTCAATACTTGCGCGATCGTCTTCGCATAGACTCTATACTGAATAAGATTAGTTTAGCCCACATGCTCACATTCATTTTTAAGATGAACTAAAGTAGTGTTCTTCCACCTAAGCCTAAGCCTCCCATGTGACCACTTACACTCAGGTAAGCACCATCTGATTAAAATTGCGTGTATTGTAAATGGCATACTGATTGCAATTCTTCCTTTTAAAGTGTGTTCGAAGTGCGGTCTCTGGGCTGTAACAACACGTAGCCTTTTATGTGGATACCAATATTTGAAGGGAAGACGATGCATCCAACTTCATAAGAAAATGATCAGTGCAGACTGAGATGAATTTATAGATCAATTCTGCCACATTTCTTAAAACCCGCTGTGTCAAAAGACTGTAGGCTATTCTTCTTCTAGTCCCTCTACATCGAAAATGGAAATGGTTTTTCTCTGAAATGTTGGTAGGGTAGTAAAAAGTGTCACGCCACAGAAAAGCGAAACTTTAGAGTGCACAGTAATTTACTGGATTACTAAGCCTCTTACAACATAAATATCCGGTATGAATGTTAAACATACGGTATTGAATGTTTGTACCATTTTTGACTTAGTTTCAGCTTCAGTAACACAAGTGATTAGAAATTTTGCTTCAAATATTCTACCTCTTTACAGGGAGCGAGTAAAGTTGTTCTTAGATTTTTTACTTATATTCTTTTCTTTACTTCGAGCTATTTTTCCTGAATGTATTTAAATGATATTATAAAATTTACGTAACACATTTATACCATTTCTGCTAGTTAGTGAGCTCACTGCGTCTCATTTTCCATAGAAATAAGAAGTAAGCTCCCTACTATTATCTTATATCTACTTAAAAGAAGCGTTTTAATTAAGGAAAAAGTGTAAGGTAGACAGAGCTTCACGCTGTACTTTGAAAGTATATACAACGTCCGCTAAACAAGGAGATGGCCGATAAGTGTCCTCACTTTGGTAAGATAAACTGTGGTCCTTAATACTTGTTTGTAATGTTAAATTATTACGCAGCTTCAATGGGACACAATAGAAAGAAAAGAGCCCAATGAAGGCACTATTTCAAGGCGCTGCAATAGCATTCCTGTAACTGTGATGAGGAAAGACTCGAGAGTCGTCAAATGGCGGGAAAGTAATATCGCCAGGCAAACCATGAGCGCCCGGGTTTTGTGAGTTTCCATTACAGCATAACCTGTTAGAAACCAGGCACGTTGCACTGTGACTACCACATGAAGAAAGATAAATTTCTATGTCATATAAGTCTGTCATGTCAATATACGTCAAAACTAACACTCTAAAAGTGAACGTGAAATGGTCTTTCCAAGATGTCTGATAAAAAGTCACGTAAATACTGAATATAAAGTCACGTTATCTTTCAAATCCTGTCAGTATTCTCCTGAGTAATTTTACAGTTATTTCAAAGCGTTGCTTATGAAAATTGAAAAATAATCAATTACAACCTTTTCTTGCATAACATTAAGATTTAGCCATATTCATAGACTCTCCTTTGCGTTTTGTTGATGTTCTCTGACGTATAATCATGTCTGTTGTCACAGAAGTCCGTCAGCAGAAAGTTAGAAGGGGCGAAGGGGTGAAGATTCGAAATTATAACTTCTGTAAGAAGATTGTAAGGGAATTGCATACAAGCAGATAGTTTAAATTCGATCGTCGACCCAGCACGTGCGTATTAGATAGAATAACAAAGCTGAGAAGTACAAAATAAATTTAATTCTTGCTGTAGTTACTGACATCTCAAGACGTTCTTCAATAATGTGTTTATTAACCCTCACAACAAGATGCGTTAAAGAAATTTAGCAATTGGGGGCTGTCTCGCCCACACCGCGGTACAAGCAAGTAGCGTCATGCAGTTGTGAGTTTTCCAAGAGCACTAAGGTCATGGGTCTTCAAGCAGGCTCTAATAATCCGGCCCTGTATTCCGAACAGTCGGATTCAATCTCTTTCCGGAGACTGGCGATCCTGAATGGCGTCTCTTGTGGTTATCGTCAGACTCTCAAGAAAAATGCAGACATAATTCCTCACTTTAGACAACAAATCCCCATTTTTCCAGTTCGCTATTCACCAACAATATTATTACTGGGCGCTGTAAAGCTAACCTGTCGCAAGCATCACCACGTAGACAGTAATTAAGCCAAAACGACGTAGTGTGAAAATGTACTTGCTTTCCGTAATGTTTTCGAGACTCCTATCATTATCGTTTTATTCGTATTAGGTTCTTCATGTTCTTCATGGTCTTTACCTGTTTCGTACTTAGTAGTAGAAAAGAAGGGAATGAATACTAGCTCATTTGTCGAGTATTATTCTCATGCGCAGTCACTGTTCTTAATTCAAATGTTCACAAGTATAGCGCTAAACCTATTAAACTGAAGTCTAGAATATGGAGAAAAATGAGCAGGATCCCAATTCTATTCGAAGAATTGTTTTTGCATTGGTTATTTTTCTGAGTTGCGAGAAAAGTGGAGCAATTCCATTGTCATGTGTAAAAAGAATAATCCTATAAACTTCCCAAATTTGAGAAATTAATGAAGAGAACACAGGACATAGCTCAGAAATGCATGGTGTATTTTCTGCGTATGCTGATATTACAAGATAAGTAACATATTTACTTTAAGGAAGGGTTTGTTTTTCAGCTTCCTGAAGAAATAGCACTTTATTAAAAAACGCTGCCTCATCTACATGGATTCTAGTGCATGGAACGGAATTATAATTCTAAATTATTTATTATGAAGTATGTGGGAATCAGTGTTCCTTCTTTGCCATAATAATCAGCACATGGATTTGACCGTTGCGAATGATAAAACGTGAAAACCTGAAATGTCTGCGTAACGATATTCCCCTAGATCGCTATCCCAAAATGTTATGTACCAAAATATTACTCCTGCTAACAACTACATCGCAAAACTCCACGATATAATATCACGAACAAGCAGAGTTTTAGGCTACTGAAAGCAGGTGATTGTGCTTATTTCGAGCGACTGTCCCAACATTCTTCGGGAAAAACTACTGAACACAAGTAGGTGTCTCAAGAGTACCGACAAACAGATCGAGAAATGAAGAGGTTATGACTCCATAGAAGGCTATTGCTACAAGAGCAGATACTGACGGCTAACGCCTGCGAAAATATCCTACATTCAGAGTGACAGTGCGTAGAGAAGAAACATCGGCCTTTAAAATAAACGCACATGAATTAACTCTAATTACTTAAGCTCGCTGGTGCAAATGGCAACAGAGATTTAGCTCCGGGAATTTAAATGTAGAAAAGCTACACCCAAGGGATTAGCTCTGCCCACAGACAACCACATTTGTGTTCTCAAGACTTCCGAGAATTCTGAAGGCCTTTCTCCTGACTAGAAACTTCCTGATCTGAATTTCCACGGCTGATGTTAAAACAACTTGCATCAGCAGCATAAGTTGTGATACTACTTGTACTGAAGAGTCCGAACTATTGCCAAAGCCACAATACTTTACGTCATTTTCACAACAAATCAAAAGAAGGGCTAAGAGTGTTTGCAAATGAAATTCAGGGGAAGCCTGGCGGTTCACACTGCAAGGTCATCCGTCTAACTTTCACTTTTCTTACTGACCAGTTACCCTGTTCGAACCCCCCGGTGGAATTGTAATCGTTAAGGGATAATGCGAATTTCACTTTGACACCTTTATCGATTATCGCTCTTTTCACTGTGCCCCAATATTCAGATTTTCAGTTTCGCCATCTTAGTGGGATTTGGCACAAAAAATTAAGGATTAAGAAAAGAGCAGGTAGCAAAAGGATTCTAATACTTTAGCATCCTACTTTCACATATTCCGAAAATTGTAAGATAAACGAATTTATCTTCGAAAAATAAGGGCCCAATTGTCTCTGCAGTCGTTGATAAATACCCTGAAAATGCATGTAGAAGTGAATTTAGATCTTCAGGTAAATTTTAACTAAATGCTGTCTGATTTTAACGAAATGATAAAATATTTTGTTAGAGATACAGAAACACAAATAGCCTAGCTGGCAACTATACCCTCTTTTAATTTTTGTTGCTTAAGTACCAAAAATTTTCCATGCATAAAAGTACGTTTTGTTCAAGAAAGGATAAAATTTCCGAACTCTGTGTTTCAGAATTGTCACCCATTTTGTAATATTGTCAGATACGTGGATACTCTCCACCTACTAATATAAGAACACAATGTTCCCCACACTCCACTTGTTTGTCTTCAGATAAAAGCTTGGGTTTTTCGAAAAGTGCGAATTTCGACCACTAACAACGATGGAGTTTAAAGTCTCCTAATGGATTTAACTGACCAGGTAGCCTCCCGAACTTTTCACGTGACTTCCCAAAGTTTTGTTGTGATTGGCATACTAGTCGATTGACAAGTGGTAAGCATAAAACACCATCCTTTTAAAAATTGTCTTCATCCATACTAAAGCGGGTCAAAATTACTTACAGTCCCTGAAGAAGGAAGCAGATTTGATTTCCTAAAGTTTTATTGTGATTGGAGTTCTAGTCGATTGACAAGAGGTAAGTATAAAACACCATCCTTTTACAAATGGTCTTCATCCATACTAAAGCGTGTCAAATTCAGTTACGGTCCAGAGGCTTTACAAAAGATTCCGAAGTTAGACCTTCCGTAAAGTGTTAGTTTACTCACTGTGAGAGATACAAGCCTGTCATTACGGGCTTTACGAGTATTCTTGCTTATAGCAGCCAACAAGATGCCTGCATTTCAGCTCTTCCTACCCCATCGTAAATGCATGTTTACTTTCGCTCTCAACATACTGAACGGAGCATATAAGCACGTAAACTCCCATCACCTACCTTATGCTTCAGGCTTTTTATTTAACTGAGGTCATATAAGTATACCTTTTTGATTGTATACAGACATTTTGGATTACGAATTTCTAAATGCTCCTTTCCAATTAAGCAAATTTTCTAGGGTAGAATTAGAACTGCTGCCGTCTCACACTCACATAAATTTATTAAAAAATGTACAGTATTTCTCTCTTATTTATTCAATGATTTTATTTTTGAAGTCTTGTCAGACGTTCAACACTCTCACTATTCCAACTGTCCAAATTCGTAAGGGTCTTTAACTAGGCCGCCAAATATGAAAAATTAATTTACTAACATTTGGATGAAAGTCAATATTTATTTTAAATTAGTATGACATTATTATATTTTATGTGCAACTAACCCCTGAGCAGAGTCATGCTTGCTAAAGTAATACCCCCTTTAAGAAACTTCGCTTCTATTTGGAACCCACAGGTCCTTTGCCATTTACATGCTGCGTGGCCTGGAACAAATAGCGTGCAAATGGTGGGTGAAAGAGTACAAATTAAATAATTAAGGAAAGAAATAAAGAAAAAACAAACAAATTAATGAAATAAGGAAAACAGGTGTATGCTTAGAGCTGAAAATGTAAGAACATTTAGAGAGTATCTAGATTAGGACATCAGGAGAGCCATTTTTTCGTGTTATGTTTCTACGTCCCTTGTCTTCGTATGTATGTCCTCTGTTTACCAAAACCAGGTGACTCAGACTGTCCGCCTTGCAGAATATTATTTGGTAAAGGGGCACGGCAAGAAGCCTTTATCTTATCTCTGCAGTACTCTAGCATATTTATTATACATCTGAGACAATTATAGCTCAGAATCCACACATTTTTAAGTACTCCAATAACTTGTAACTTACTGCCGCCCTTGAAAATAACAACTTAGTTTTACACGAAATTTAGAACGCCTTTTTCTCTGTAATTCGATAAATGTAAGATAACTTTCTTTCAAACCGTCACGCCGGAAAAATCTAATATTTCCTTCTTCTACTCCGAAATTTCACGCAGCGTTTTCCTCTGCCAAATTGCATGGCCTCACACCCCAAAATAACGTATTCTTAATAAGTGCCTCTCAGATAGTCTAAACCCTCTTAACTAGATTAAGAAATAAATTTGCCTGCCTGTCTAAGAACTGTGCTTCGAAGGCATGTGCCGATGTACAGACCCACCTATCCACAAGCTAGGGACTCAGCCGAAGTGGACTTCCGCCCCAGAAACTGGGGAATAGGTTGGACGCATCCCTAAAGCTCTTTTGGAGACCTGAATGCTAGTAGTTCAACCAACAGTCAATCACGTAACCGAATGACCTAGCCCGCTTATGTTTTCACAAACAGAAAACATTTTATAAAATGTAAAACAATCATTCATTTAATCCTTTATGTCTCCTTTGTGTGGTGCGGTTCTTTACTTCGCTAATTTAAGCCAAGAAACTAGGGCCAGTTGTAATAAAGAAATATCCCATCCTGGTTCTTAAAAAGAAATCGCTCCCACTTTTTGAAGGTAAGTCTCCAACTACTTCCTAAAAGTCTTCCGTGAGGTAAGACGTCAAAGTTTCTGCATGTTCCTTAGTTGGAGCAAAGATAAGTATAAAAATAAAACATTCGACCGATAAGAGTAATTAATTATTGAAGCAACCGCCAGAAGGCGGGGAAACAAGAAATGCAGCGTATTCGTCCTCTCTCTGTTTCATATTATATATAACAAACTTAGAAAATACAAACTTTTAATAGGACGTATATAGCCCCACAGAACGTGAGGTTTCTGCACAAAGCTAGAACTCCTCGAATGTTATTCTTTCCCCCTTGCTTCCAATTCTTCTCATTCCGATATTTCACTGCTCCCAACTTCGTTCCTCAAGTCGCACACTCTCAGCTCTTCACTTCAGTGAGAGTTATATATACTGTACTTTGGCATGAAAAGCTACCTACCTGCTATATAATACTCCCCCTCTCCTCCCCCCCTTCCTTATACCTCTGCACATACAACATGATTTTAAGGAAAAGATGAAGATATTGCACCCCGCAGCCATCGTTGTGTTTCTGGGATTGGAAGATAAATTTGCTCTTCCAAAGTTCACAACTGCTCTTGAAACCCCTGAGAGACAAAGGTATCCAGTTCAAAAGCCAGCAAGAACTCCTGAAATTACACCCATTAATTAAAGAATGTCACGTGGTGGGAAAGACTTCTGTATTATTGTACATTTAAAGCTCAATATGAATCTGTCTTTATATTAAGAATTTTTCTTGTTGCAAGACGCCATCAAAACCACAGTTTCATTTATTATTTAAATCTGAATCTCTCAGCTCAGCAAATCAAAGCTTCGAAATTATAAACAGCATGAGAGAAGCAGCCCACACCCGCAAAGCCACCGGTACCCAAATATGTAGCGTGTTTAAAAAAATAACTGCCTTCTTCTCTGCATTGCTTGTGTACAGAAGAAACGGAAAAACTCTTTGTCACTCAATAGCCAGAGATTTTTCTCCTTAAGTAACTACATACTCAGAGATCTTCAAGAAAAGACAGAAAGTATGATAATGAAGGTTCTTACCTTCTATGTGCATGCCAAATTCTTTGTAAGTCTAAAGTCTTTCTTGCATAGAACGGCTCTCAGCTTCTGTGCCCCGTACGTGCAAGCTGTGTACGTCAATCTTCTAGTTCTTATAAAATAAAACTTCTTTAGAGAAAAGTAGTTTCTTTCCAGAAATATTCCTATTTCGCGAGCTGGAGCATCTAACAAGGGCAGTGATATAATTCTGCTTTTTATGATACAATTCCTGCACAGTCTGTGGTCTGTGCTTTGTAGAATGCAGTGTCTAACGAAGAAGCCTTGGCTGAGTCAGTTGAAGATCACTTTTGTGTATGTTTTCTTAAACTGCAAATAAGAAAATCGAAGAATCGCTCAGTCTTCAAAAGCCATGTTTGGTCGTCCATCGCCGTTCCTTATGTTCTACACAAGATCGTCTCTCTCGACAAAAGTGTCAAGCAGACAGTGTTTTTTCTAAGAATCAAGTAAGGACTTTTTAGAACAAATGTCGCAAATTTCTTACTGGAAGCAAAGCTGTGTTCGTTCCCTGGTTTTCGTGAAATTCTACGCTTTTCATTTCTCTTCACAAAATGTAATTATGGATGTTAGGATTAGAGTATGTTCGCGGGGCGGGAAAAGGGGACGGCACGTAATGTGCACGACAGAAGTGAAGAATACGTGTCTACAAAAGGGGACGGCACGTAATGTGCGTGACAGAAGTGAAGAATACGTGTCTACAAAAGTTCGGTCCAAAACCCGCTAGGGGAGGGGTAATTTTGTGAACTTATGTGTAGATTAGAGGAGAAAAATGAAATGTCTTTGAAATGAAAAATGGTAATAAGTATTCACACGGCTCAGGAAATATTCTAATGCTGGACTGTCGTGCAAACCACAGTGAAACTACGTTTTTTTTAAATGCTACTTTCATACTAAAGAAAGTTTTTTCTTTATCTGGATCAAAGCCGTTACAATTTGCGTCAAAATACAGTGTATATTAACGTATTTTTATGTTGATACCCATTTCATATTTAATTAAAAATACGAAGTTTTATTTCCATTCCTAAGTAAAGTTATAGGATTCTTTAATACATTTTCACGGACTGGCTTTACAGAAACGTTTCTTGCGTATGTCAGTTGCTCCAGACCACAAAATATTTTGCAGGTACATTACAGACTACTTTATTTACTATCAGTATGTAAGTATACTTTATTCCAGTCCACAGATTTATGTATCTCAAGCTGCTTGCTAAGTTTCGTTTGTAAAGGCTGAAATTTTCAAGAGTCCATACAAGTATATATACTAAGATATATAGTAGAATATATAGAATGTAGTGTATATAGTATAATAATAAAATATGGACTTTTTTTCAAATTATGTCCTCTTTGTTGGTTATACCGTTACTCATTTACGGATCTTCAGTCCGGCTATCTAGACCTCAAGGAGAGAAAGGAAACCTAAATTTTGCAATAGTAAAGAACTCTGCGATTTGGCGCTGTTTTTATTTTAACCGTACACTATCTGTTTAAACCCAACTGATTATTCAACGAGGACTTATTAAAATAAAAAACATGCAAGGCTTTATAGACCTAAGATTTTCATTTTCAAATTTTTAAATCCATTCAGGCCTCAGCGTCGTAAATACGTAACGCCACTAGTTACAACGTTTTTGCTCTAAAAATTTCCATCTGGGAGCAAGGAAATGTTTGATTGATTATGATGATGATGATGATGATGATGATGATGACGACGACGACGACAACGATGACAACGACGAAGATAATATAGATCTAAGGTAACTGGAATACTATACTGGAATTTGTCTTTACGCGTTTCTACATATGATTCAATTGCAGCATTTATGACAGCGAAAGTTCCGTTTTATAGCATCAGAAAATAACTTTGCAAAAAAATTGTATTTGTCAATAATTTAACCTCAAAATTGAATTAAGATTATCATTCGAGCAGTTTAATTCTTTCTTTACCCCAATGTTTTGGTCTTTAGTGGGCTTCAGGTGTGATTTGTGACCCCCCATATTGTATTGTAGCAGTCTGTTGTATCTGTCTAATGATAATTACTTGTCCCAAATGGCAGTATCTGGATTTTATTGTGTGTCGAGACACAAGTTCGGCCGCAACACAAACGCGTCGTGATTGTGTATTTTGTTTTGGAGGGGGGGGGGGAGGGGTTCAACTGGTTTCCATGTGGCGGGCGGATGGGCTAATGAAGATAGATTCCAATTATGTGGAGCCGAGGCTTACTGCGCGAAATGACGATGAAGGAAGGCGCATACTGATGAGTTTCGTGCGGTACAGTCCGCTCCTATCGTGACGTCACACCACAAACACCTTTCGTGCGTTCTTTATACAAGTGTCTGTCCGTTCTCACTTATACATCTCATCTATACCCAATTTTTGTTCGCATTATTTATATTTCTTTCGTTCTTAGTTTATTTACGTACGAAGTTACAGAGTCCAGTAACCGAAAGATTATTGAATAATGAATAGCGAGGGGCATGAAAGGAAACGATCCTGGCTAATTTGTTGTTCTGTCTACAGAGAACAAGGAACTCCGAGAGAGCATTAGTCAGAATGACTGATTTCCTGGCCGAAGTTTGAAATCGAAAAAGATCGAGGGTTAAAGACTCGCCCAAAGAATTTGGTATATCGCTCCTGTTGTAACCTGCATTTTAGAGATCTCCTATAGACCTTCACTCCAAAGCAGGTGCATTTTATACGGCAGATATCTTACAATGATTTAGTTATTACAGATAACCGTCACTCGTCCTCGGGTATCTTAACCCGCATCGCCTGGTAAATTTTTACTGATGTATTCAGGATTATAGTACTTTCGAAACGTCGGGAATTGTTAACCATTCTACGTGGCGTAACTTTTCAGAAGGTTTCAGTCTTCTGGTTAAAGACAATTACGCTAACTGCGTTATGAAATTCACTTCAAGCAAATCTACTTTCCCGTCGTCGGTTTAAAAATTTCATCTTTCCTTAACTGTTATCCGCAGTCTCCAAAAACTTATTTTTATGTAGAAAATAGTTCGAATACATACTTTACATCCTTCCATGCAGAAATTTTTAGCATTCCAATTTCCAACCCTCATAAAACGTCTTTTTTTTTATTGTCCAAATCCGCTGTGGTGTAACATATTGATACAAAATACAGTACGTACGGTATGGTCTAGAAAACAGCCAGTTTTTGTCTAGTAGATCTAATATTCGTGACTGTGAAGCCTCGATAATGAGGAGGCCCTGACTCACTAGTGGTTTTTCGTTGTCAGTGTAAGAAAAAAAGTTCTAATATCCACATTTAGAATCCTTCACTTCTATCCGCAGTCTCATTCTGAAGGATGAAAAACGGTCCATTTAACATGGTCTAAAGAACTCCAGAGTAATCAAAATAATACAGACTGCCAAATATTTACCATCGTTTTGAACTCCATTGCCATAAGAAGGAATCCTTTGTTGTTAAATAAAATTTTAAGTGAAATTTAAGTACAAATCCCAGCGCATTTAAAAGCTGTTCTGCTGAATGCATTAAGTCTATCTATTAATTAACTCCATGAAACACATTCGCTCTTTAAGAATCTATAGTTCTTCAGACAGTCAAAATTTTCCCTACGTTATGAAACCTGAAGATTCATTATCCTATTCACACGAATCTGTCACTTATTTCTATACACTATACTATTTCTATATACAGTGTACTCATTTTAATATTGCACTATCATCTACATCTGGATATTCTAAGTGGTCTCTTCCTTTCAGGTTCCCCACTGAAGAGCTGTATTTATTTCGCTACCTTCCCACGCGTGCAACATATTCCGCTCATTTCATCCTCCTTGATTTGCTCCTGGAAAGTGTCTATACTAAACAGTAAAAGCCATGAAGCTCCTCAAAATGAAATTTGCCTCAGGATCCTCTTTCTTCCTCCTTCTTAGGTTCAAATATTCTCCTCAGCACCCTCCTCTTGAACACCCTCAAAATATGTCCTTGTTGTGAGAGGCTGTTTTCGCAACTATATCCATATAAAACAACAAAAAAACTGGTTCTTTATAATTTAATTTATGCGTATTTATAAGTCAAATTTGTGACAAAGTTTTTAAACTAAATTATAGCAAGCATTCCGCAAATTTAATCTGCTCTTGGTCTTATTAAATGCAATTTTAATTTATCGCTTTACTTCCCAAATATTTGAATTGCGGCAAGTTTTCAAAGAATATACTTTATTCCTATAGGTTTCGATTTTGCCCTGCACCTTTTTTACGCTGATTTAAGCGCTAGCCTCGAATATCCAGCAGTGCAGTGCAGTGAGACAAATTGTACACAGCTACTAGCCGTAGTATGTTAAAATCATGCCATTAAAAGTAACATTTTTACTGTGCCGATTGCAGAGACGCAGAGTCAGTCGTCTTAACATTCTTCAGACAGGAAATGACCGGCAGTTGATGGATATCTTGCAGGGACAGCTGCAGGGATTGGAGACCGAAGTCAGTCATGTCAAGGCTGGAGTTAAGTCAAGGGACCTCCTCCTACCTCCCATTTAAAGCTCTCTTTTTCACAAGATTCTACCTCAACAGGAGCCACCACCTTCTAAAGCCCACCACTTGCTATTAGCATGACAAAAGCAGAATCGTTTATCACATTTACTAATGGAGAGAGGTTGGGGGATCAGCACATCACAAGTTCTCTTCTACTTTTATGCGAGTATAAAATGTTACATCCGTTCGCCACCCTTTCAATGCCTTTGTACCTCACACCTTCCAAGTTCCCGTCTCTATCTCTCTTTTGTTGCAAGTTTATTGGAGCCAGGTTATTAAGATGGAAAGGTAGCTAATGGCGCCTATCTTGCCTCTGAACTGTAATTTACGTAATTATAGAATAATTTAGTAAGAAAATGTCCATTAATAAAAATAAATGAATAGTCTTAAAAATAATAATTAAGACGTAACAGAGGGCTAGATAACAGAAAACAAAAGAAGGGAAAACATGTATGTACGTCGACATTTAATGTTGCTAAATTGAAAGACACACTTAACGAAACAGGAAGTAAACGTGCATCCATGCATGTGGTTTATTTCAAGGTTGTATTGCTAAGGTGACATTCAGAGTTAATTTATTTGATTTGGCGTAAGTAGTATTATATCAGTAGCAAAGTACGGTAGTGAGACATATACAGGGGACAACAGAGGCAGAAAAAGAATAAATGCGGCAGGCAAGAGAACTTCGAAATAATTATAATACACGGATACAAAAATAAAAATATGTGCTAAAGCTTGCTACATAAGGTACTTAAATTCGGTGACAGAGTTGAACGTAAATAATGGCGCGTACATGCTCGTGGTATTGGTGAAAACAAATAGCTCAGGAAAGCGTGGAAATGTACATACGATTGCATACAGAGCGGGGAAAAAGTAAAAGCCCGCGAGGGTTTGGAAAATAAATTTTGAGGCCAATACTGGGGACTGCATTGCTTAATTGGTTGAAAATTTCAGAAGGACATTAATATATAGTTTGCAGACACGTGGCAATGGCTTACCTACAAAAGAAGACAACGGAATTTTACAGAACCCCCAAGGAACCCTGCCTTCGAAATTTAGTTCGCCTTGTCGAGGATTGGAGTCGCAAGTATATAGAAGGTTTCCTTGCCGTGTGATAGCACTGCATGTGTTACTTTGACACCACTCACTATCTGTACAACGAACGGATGAAAATTTGGAGACATTTATTTATGTTAAAACAATTGCAAGCCATGTCCTCCCCAACTAGAAACGAAGTCAGCTAAATGCGCTTATTCGGCCAGTGTCAATGAATTCTTCCGAATGGATTTACACAAAAAAAGAATCAAAGAAACTTCTATTGATTTTCTACTAATTATTTTTGTCGATGTTTGGTGCATATAATATTTGCCTCTACTGCAGTACTGTGCATTATATAAGTGTAGTACATCTGATATGGGCCACATGAACGTTCCGGGAATTTTCTCTACGTCATTTACAGGTAACTGTTATTATACTGAAAGGGTATTTATTCTTTTTCCAAGAGGACTATTTAACTCTAATTCGAAACGTTTTTATGTTTGGGTAATACGTTAACAAATATGATAGAGTGGCGATCTGGGAACTGCTGTGTTTAAATATCTAGTGATTTCCATGCGATTGCTTCATATCTCGTAAGAGGGAGGGTCCTATAGGACGCAAATTTCGACTGTCAAGCTATTGAAATCTTCCGTCGCTTTGATGACGATACCTGTACAAGGGAAAACTGCAGTCACTTGACTACAGAAAAACGAATTTCAGGAACACCTTGTACATAACATATACTACAGACTTCGGGAACAATCCGTATCGTCATCAAGAAAGAATCCTGTATAGCAATAACATGCCTGCTACTGCTTATTTCATTCCCACACTTTTCTACGTCTGCAGAAAGGGTCTTGGTCAGTGCTCTGTAGCTGGCCTTGATTAAATAAAAGTTGCAAATTTTTTAACTGGGCCTTCTTCACGGAGATTTTGAACAGATCATTTTTGCAAGATCTTGGTCCTGTCACTTGAGGTATCTGACTAATGAACTCTGAATTACCGCAGACCGTTCTTGTAATACTAAGAAATGGCCAAAATTTAGTGAATTTAAGTTTTCTAAAATTTATTTGTTTTATAAATCTCTTCAGTACGTACCGCTATTTAAGAAGGTAAAGCAATCCCTGTGCAGGCCCTGAGAATCCCAGGAGGTTGAAGTTCCCAGAATTTCTAGAAAAGCGGCATATGAGATATAGAGCGTGACTGAAGAACGGACACAATAAATTGGGCTATAATAGACTTTTCACCTCCCAGAAGTCTCCGCATAACGAAAAATATATCGACCTTTCCTCAGCAAAATTTTTCTTGTGACTTGAAGCTCCAATACTTCGACAACCAAAACAAAAACTACTCAGTACTGTCACAGTGGGCATCTATAAAATTTCTGCCCATTATTGAAAAGAAATACATTTTTCTAACAAGGAAAACATGGGTATTATTTCACAATGCCACAGTGTATTCCATGGTTATTTATATACAACGCTCATTATCTCTGCCCTGGCAAAGTAAGAGAGGTCATATAACCACAAGTTCTTCCAAAGCTTATATATAATTTATGGATAAATACTCAAATTTCCAGTCTTCGTGCATTTTTATTTCTCTCCAATTTGATTAGTTTTCTTGAGACTTTCCTTTCTTTATCTTCTCTTGTTCCTGTAGTGCTGCAGTCAACAAAAAGAATATGAAGAGCTACGTCCTACACCCCTTAATCCTGTACATTAACAGCAATACACGAGCAGCTTTTCAGCTTGTTCAGAGCGTCGTTAGACACAAGTAGGACGGGGCACTTCAAATATCGAGCAAGGTGTACAGAAACATGCATCCCATACTGTCAATTTCATGGACGTTACTTAGACATTAAGTGCATACTTTTTTTATTGCCATGTTAATTTGCAGAGCAATTACGTACTGTAAAAAATACTGGGAAAGGAACGTTGGTGATTTCTTCATACCTGTCGTGAAATTCGCTGAATAAAACCATAAGAGACGTAATATTCAAGAAGTGTGCTTCAGTGCTAATAATCGAGGTAATTACTTACAGAAGACAAGACAGCACAACATGCTTCACCTTTTTGAATACAAAAGCTCGGAACACAAATCAGTGGCTTTTAATCTAGTCGGACACCTTAAACTCCCATATCGAATATTCGCAGAATTCGAAGTGTTAGAGGGCGTGAAAGTTATTAGTAAATGGGATGCTCACGTGGTGTTTACCTTGGCTTTCATTTAGTAAGTAAAAGCAAAACTTTAGCCTGTACTACTCGAAATTTGGTTCTGAACGTATGCATCCCAAATCCCAGAATATTTGAGTCACCCACCAAAGAACTGAAACACATTAATGCCGCTACAGCAAGTAACAAATAAAGAGAATAACTACCGTTTTGTCTCACGAAGGTTTAAAAACTTTCTGTCTTTATAGATCATTAAATTTATTGGCAAGGGATATTAGCATTGAACAGGATATCTAGTTTCAAATACTGTCCTTTCTTAGCTATTTTGTAATATCTGGCATTTACTACAGAAACATTACATGTAAGAAGGACACACATCTATCACGAGGATAGCTGTAGATTTAAGTAGCTCTTGAAACGTCTACGATGACTCAGAAATTGCATATATTTGGTTAGAAAACAATTTCTGTAGGTAGCCGTCTAACAATGATATCAACACAAGAATTCTTCTGTGAATCTGTGTAACAAAAGGTATACCTTAACAATTTATTTAAAGCACGCAGCGAAAGAACCTTCTCACTGCACTATGAGTTATAATGGCTTTATCAGCCTTAGAGTAAGGTCTATATGCTCACAAAGAAGAAAGAACCACACAATACCAAATTAATTTCTTAAATGGGTGCCTGAGTGAGTGGTTGACTGACAAACGGCTTTATATTTCGTCCTTGAAAACAATAATTTCCATATACAAAATTCAAAGCAGGACCAAAGTCACTCAGCATCCTATTCATAAAATCAGACTTTCCTTTACAGTAAGAAATCTCTCTAAATTTGGCAGAGAAATATTTAAAATGCAAAATTAAAACACAAAGCTTCTAGAATCACTACACAGGTCTACAAAAAAAAGCTGTTTTAGTTTCAATCACTGATTCTGTATAATTAACACATGCTGATTACAGAAATAACTTCCATTTTGCTGTATCAAATCACATTATTTCACAATTCTGAAAGAAATATATAGAACTAAATATCTGAAATTTAAAAGTCATACTGCATTTATGACATACAAACAACATAAAATTCCAATAACTTGGAGAAAATATGAGTAATTTTGCATTTTTAATAGGGTTTAAATATTATGAATATGAACTAATCATCAGTTACTGTATTACATTTGAATTTTTCACAAAAAACAGCAAGAAGTGACACTAACTGTCACTAAAAACATGACTAACTTAAACTGTTATCATACTGTCACAAAAGCATATGTGATTTTGCATTAAAATGTGAGTCTGGGTTTCATGTTATGCATTTCAATCAATAGAACCCTTGTCGCTTGCTTTGAAAATTTCTTTGGGCACATTCTCTTTTGCGTATTGTATCACATTCATCATGTTTCAGAATCAAGAAGTCGTCCGCCATCAACAATACACTCCATCGCCCCTAGTACTGCCTTTCCATCTCCTTGGTATCTTGGCGAAACTGTCCACCTTGTTTCTCACTGACTGCCGCTAGGTTTTCTGGTGACTGGCCCAAATGTGTGAAGAGGAAATGTAGATTCAGACTCGTTTTACATCCTAAGACTTTATATTTCTCTAGCACATTGTCCTATAATTTGTGTCTTTATTATTTCCCAATAACTTATCAATTACTTCTTGGAAAGAAATCCAAGCTTTTTTTTTTCAGCAGGAGTCACAGATTCTTCCAACAATTTATCTTTAGTTAGTGCCCTGATCTGTGGTCCTACGAAGATGCCTTCCTTGACTTTTGCCTATGAAAGTGCTGGAAACTTGCTGCTTAGGTAATTAAAACAATTTCCATTTCCACCCAGGGCCTTAAAAAATTGCTTCACTACATCCAACTTTATGTGTATAAATGGTAAGATAATTTTTTCAGGGTCCGCTAAACTCTTCCTCAGTATATTCTTAGAGCCTGGTATCAGTCTAGCTCCTTGGGTCCACTGTCTTTGTGTCCAGTATTTATCTTGAACTCGACTGTCCCATTCACAGATGTAACATGAGAATTTTGTGTACCCTTGTTGTTGTTCTAGCAGCATGCACAGAACCTTCAAGTCACCAAACACCATCCATTGGTGTTGCTTATAATTTATTTTCTCTAGTAGCTGCTCAAGATTTTTGTAGTTTTCCTTAAGAGGAACTGAATGGGCAACTGGGACAGAAGCAAGATGATTACCATTATGTGGTAACACAACTTTCAAACTTCTCTTGCTTGAATCAGTGAAGATCCCCCATTCATCTGTTTTATGCTCTACACCTCACATATTTATTAGATTTGGAATGTCATTGCAATATACTAGAGATTCTTCTTGGGTGAAACACTGCAGTAGATATTTCTCTCAATTTCTATAAAATATTACATGAGTTTCTGGAGTTAGCAAGTTTTCCCCTTCAGCCTGGAGCCTAGAAGTTCTGCAGCATCCTTAGGAAGATTCAAGTCTCTTACCAAACCATTCAGTTCAGTTTGGGTGAAAGGTTCAGGTGTCCCATGTGTGCTGGTACCATATTCAGGATCCCGTGACAACTCACTGGGAGTGGCACCTGATTCAGGCTCCAATGTATGAAGTCGCTTAGGAGGATCAGGCACTGGTAGATCGGGGCCATGTGGCACAAGTCTTATGGCAGAAGGAAAATTGGGATAAGTAATTCCTTTCTTATTTTTTGAATTAAAGCCTTTCAGTGTACACATACAAAAATAACAATTGTCAACAAGGTTTACTAGCTGATGCCATAACATTGGTATGCCAAACTGCAGTGCCTTCTTCTTTCCCTTTATCCAGTTTCTTAAATCCTTAACACAAACACTGCACACTGTATGAGGAGCCCAGATTTTGTCCTGATCACCTAGCTAATTCCAAAGTAAGCAAAATAGGCAGTTTTAACCAAAGAGGTATGTTCTGTCTTTGTTTTTTTACCACAAAATTCCCACAGATACATCAAACTACATTTGGATTGTTCAGGCACTGTCTTCTTTGCATTGTTTTTGGCACAACAAATATAAAAATCACAAGATTTAGCCAGGGGAATCAGTGTTGTTACATGTATTGAAATTTCTTGCTCAGCACCAGTTGTAGCAATTGCTAGCTAGTCACAGCCACTACCACAGTGAAAAGTGCTGCCATGTCTGAAAAATAAGCTGTATTCTACAATAAAACAATGTTGCCAATCCATATCTACTTAATTTAGAGTGTCTTTTGACTTTTATATTGATGTTCAATTATTGAACTGCAAACAATTTTTTTAAGTAACGTATCATTACAGAAATACTAAAAAATGGTATGTGATAGAACAAAAGTAATAACATTTCTGGAATCAGCACACAGCACTTCATACAAACCAAGCTTCAAAATCGAAACAGTATACTCCTTGTAGGCCAGTGTTATTAATTAATTATCATGATTATGGTGAGTGGTGCAGACTTGCAAAAGCACATATCTTAAAACACACAAAATGCTGTAATTTAAAAGTAGCATTTCTGTCATTATTAAAAAAAACTCTGACAATATTCTCTGTTGTACAACGTGTTACTTATTTCCTCGTACAAAAGCAAGAGAACAACATAACTAGAGATCAAGGAGCATGCTTTAAGAGTAAATAGTGTCTTTTCCATTTACTTACCTTAACACCCTTGTGGTTAGATAGTTCTCAGAAGGAACATCACACCAAAACTGTCCTGTGGTAGTGAAAGAAAAGACTTAAATCTGAACTATCATCAATTTCAAGAAAATAAAGACAAAGACATTTATTTCACACATGAGAATTCAAAGACTCTCTTTTCATTGCAGAGACCCACTTTCAATCCTAGGGTTTTTCATGGGTGATTTGTGGTAGACAAAGTGGCAATAGAAGAGATTATTTTCCAAATGCTGGCCTATCTGTTCTCACTTGTCAGTTACCATTCCACTAATGTTCTCAAAGCATTCCTCTGTCATACAGTTAATAAAATGGGCTGAGAGAGGCTGTGGTGAGAATTCAGGCAGGGTTTTTGTGGAGAAATCTGAAGGAACAAGGCCACTCTGTGTATATAAACCTATATGGAAGGATACTACTAAATGCATTACCAAGAAGCAGGACAGGATGGCGTGGACTGGATTTATATGGCTCAGGATAGGACAAGTAGCAGGCTTTAGTGTGCACAGTAACAAACCTCTGGGTTTAGTAAAATGTGGGGAGTTTTTGATTAGCTATTAAATTGTTAGCTCATCAAGAAGGGTTTTGCACCATAGAAATAGTTGTCTACTTTGTCACTATGTTAGTTATTTAGCTATTTGATTAGTTGGTTGGTTCTTTTGTTGGTCAATATTTGGCTAGTTAGTTAGTTAGTCAGTCAGCCAGTCAGTAAGTCAGTCGGTCAGTTTGGTTGGTTGGTTGGTTGGTTGGTTGGTTGGTTGGTTGGTTTGTTGGTTGGTTGGCTGGCTGATTGGTTGGTTGGGTGGTTGGTTGGTTGGTCGGTTGGTTGGTTGGTTGGTTGGCTGGTTGGCTGATTGGTTGGTTGGTTGGTTGGTTATTTACAGGCCATAGTTCCAAGACACGTAATCTCATCTGATGCACAGAATACAAAAGAAACTCCAAAGCTAGGTGTGCAAGATTAAAAATGAAAATGAGTACTGCCATGTATTACCTAATAATGATAACGCTTGTATCAGATAATATATATATACATACCCTAATCTGACAGATTAAAAACAGATTGTTAGGGCTCATGTCTATGACAAGATACCGCCATGGGTTGGTTAAGAAAGGAAGTACACATGAATATTTTAACATCTTCTCAAGTTTGTAAATCCACTGCTCTGAAAGAAAATATCCATTCCTGAATAAGACCATCTAAGAGCCAGAAGTGAAATAAAAAATTATTCATTTACCCCTGATTAGTTTTGCTAATAATAGGTTAGTTCTCGTCCTTCTATCTGCCAACTGCGAACTTCACATTCTTAAAATTATGACATACCTCTTGGTTACTTGTAGAGTGGACGGTAATTCTACAGTTTTTAACACTCTTATTAAAAACAAACATCCACAGAATTACACTTCAACACAATAACACACATTCTACACAATAACACAAAGGAATTACTCACTAAATAACATCTAACCACACAGCCGTTTTAATAATGCGCCTTAACACTTTGTTCACTCACTTAACTTTTGCTAGTTATTTTCCACTTCACTTTTCCGTAACACTTCACTCTCGAGTTTGACCAGTTCTCGGAAAAGAACACCTGTATAATCTGTATAACTATCAGCCCTAGCAATTTTCCAACCGATACCTAAGATGGCCGAAAAAGGACATATTCAGAATAATACTAAAACAAATGGCGATTACCTGTGCCATACTTTTTCAGAAAATTCTGGAATATTTACTTGCATTCAATATGAGAACTCTGGTGGCGAATGGCCTTACTATCAGTTTGGTTAATCTTCCTGGTCAGCAGTGCACTCTAGTAGCAGCAGTTAGGTTAACTTACCTGTCGTAGTATGAGAATGGAACACGTCCCCAAGTAAGTTTCTTCGTCTGCAATAAATAATCAGATTTTGAGCAAATAAGTAACACGAAAAAGTTATAATTGCAACCTATGTGTACCCCATACTGAGTACATATTTATATGCTAGTTTAGTTCTTTATTCGCGACTTTCTTCTACTTTAACAAGCATTTAATTTTTTATTCGCGTCTTTCTTCTACTTTAATAAACGTTTATCTGTCTCTCTTAATAGCGACCAGCCAAAGCAAAAAATATGTACTTAAGCCACAAACACACCGACGTTCCGCGTGGCCATGCGGTTTAAGGCGTTCGTGTGTTGGCGCTTGCTCGGTGTGATCCCCGGTTCGAAACCAGGTGAAAGCATGGGAGTTCATCTTTTGTATTTTTTTTTTGTAGATAGCAATTTCTGCGACGAGCTGATCACCCGTAGAGAAGTCCCACCGGCTCTGTGTGTGTGTGTGTGTGTGTGTGTGTGTAATTGTGTGTGTGTGTGTGTGTGTGTGTGTGTGTGTGTGTGTGTGTGTGTGTGTGTGTGTAATTTTGTGTTATCTAGAAACCTCAGCATTGAGGCGGCCTGGGCCGGAGTTGGGCTGTTGCGCTACAAAAATTAATTGCCTGTTCTGACGGGGCTAATTTTCTGTTATTTTTTCTGTAGGTGAAAGGCTAGCAACATAATGCAACCAACTGCATGGCCCCGGTTACTCGGCTCAGCCTAGTTCACTTCTTCACAAACCATTCTCATCATATGAGCAATCCATATGCCTTTCAGCGCCAAAAAAAAAAAAAGAATAAATCATTTCAAAGTTATATGATCACCAAACTCATTAGCACACAATCATACAGCTTATTCGTCCCATTTAAATACTCGTTTAAACGTAGTTTGCCTGTGCCAGTTCTATTCAAATGTTTTCCCTCGAATTGTTGTGTATGATATTCTATCTAAACAAGCAGGCTAATGCTGCGGTAACCCTGTCTACTTGTACTTTAGATAGTACCTGCTGCGAATCTCCTCCAAGCAAGTGGCTATTCTTAATTTGTCCATAATGTTCTTCAGTTTGTTTGGCCAGATTCCGAAAAAATGGGCTTGCATAAAAATTAGCAATAAGAACCATATTCACTGTTTGTGAAGATTTTATGCGTTTTCTCAGCAACATGCATTTAGTGAGTTTGAGAGGTTCGTGACAATAATTGATTCGTACTAACTACATTATACTGGGCATAATGAGGCTTACCTTTCAACATAACATCAATCAAGCACATGAAGACAGGAATAAAAGAATAGACGAAAATCACTTCTGTTACGTCCCTCTGAAAAAATGGGGAAGGCAAGATGCCCAAAATAAACTTTATTTCAGTAGCGTTGTTAAACAACCTAAACAGAGTATTAAAGATTATGTGCCATTTACTTCTTAATCCTAAACAGGCTTTTTCTCATGCGGTTCTTCAGAAAACTTAGTGCGTTTTTACGTTTCTTGATTCTACATATGCGATGTTTTCGAAAAAACCTACGGTTAATTACCTGCTTATATAGGTGAAGAATATATAGTTTAAAGCTCCCCAGCACGTAACTTGCTCTTTCCCTTTGTTAGGTAGATGAGATTCAGATTTTAATCTCAGCAGTTTGCTTTCAAATGCCTTCAGTCCTTGTTCTCTCAGAGATAGGCCAAGTTCTACGCTCGTATAGAACAACTGGCAAACTTGTACAAAGTCACGGAATATGTTAGTACAACTGTTTAATGCATGCGCCACACAATACCAAGACACTTTGCCTCTAGCTGTGTAATTCAATCAACATTTCATCGCACGTGTGGTTTAAAATATTCTGGTTGTGGCGCCTGCAGCCGATAGTCGCACATCACTGCAATTACGACAATAGTACAAATCTAACAGAATAAATTACATTTGCTACTTATATCCCTTTTCATGCTATCATTATAAATACTTCTACTTGAAGCTAAATTTCTCGAATACGTGAGAAAGCTTAAACTTTCAGAACCTTGCGTAAAAAACAGACTTTAGTGTTTAAATAAGAGCGTAATATATTTAGGAATTTAAAAATTTCTTTTATGCTGTAATACTTTTTTGCCATTTGCTTTAAACTGACCAAGAATTAAAAACAATTTTCCGTGGAGCAGGGTCCTTTTTGACAAGCTGGTAGTTTCTTAGTTAGTCAAGAATCTTCCCGTTTTATGAAACCCGGAGGTTCAATACCGCATTCACAAAAGCCCACCACCTGTCACTATCCTGAGCCAGATCAAAACACTTAAACTAATAAATTCTTATGTTAAATGTTATTTATGCGGTTAATAAATTTGATTCTTCGTCTTTAACGAAAAAGTACTTCGAAACACAGGACCTTATTTTGAAAGAAAACGTAAGCTTCATATTTGCCCGTACATGAATTATACTAGGTAACGTACTGAGCAAAACTAATGCAGTTTTAAGTTTTGTTACTATGTGTAGGAATTTAGCTGCTGAATTCTGTATGTAACGTCTACTTTGGATGTAATCTGTCGTACATCAGCAAGTTTTAAATTTTGTGCATGAACGCTGTGAGGATGGCACAGATGTACCGGAACATGTAAGATTAGTGAAAGACCATACCTTCATATATGTTTGTGACTTGTAGATTAATTTGGTTTTATAAATGGGGCTTATTTATCTGTTCTTCGCAGATGTGACACTGTCGCTAAACATTGTTTTCCGACGTTTGGAGACAGCGTAGCGGTCTCGAAACTTCGGGACCAAAATACGCAGTGACGCAGCGTCACATCCCGGATAAACAGGTACCTTGTCCAAAAGGCTGAGAAAACCTAAAAACTCGCAACAAAAATGCTGTTAGCCTAGTCGGTCCAGGGCCAAGACTCAAAAATCGCTATCATTAGAAAATGAAGTAATAATATATTGCAACTTTTTATAGTATTTCTACGGACTTAGCTGACCTAACTGGCAGCGCAGTGTACAAACACTGGACCAGAGTTTTAGCACGCGGTCTGCGAGACATATGTCCACGCTACTTCACCTTATAGGACGCTCTCACTCAGCTTATTCTAATTATAGAATTTGACATTCTAAATATAGAATTTGACAAGACTCGGAAGGAAGATTTTAATAAAGTATTTTTGTTAAGGACGTAAAGTTTCAAAATGCCTGCTACTTCTGGGTAGTAACATACAGTATATTTCAGCGTGGACATAATAACGAAGAAAAGTATAAAATTGAATAAATATAAAATAGTTCAGTTTTATTATTCGAAGTTTGATATAATCTTAATGGTGTGCTTAAATTTAAAGACAATACTTAATGTGTTTAGTGGTTAAAATACCTGCGGCCAGTCTTATTTTCAAAATGTCACATTCTTGATTACGGTTACTTTTTTTTAGATAACTGCAGTGCATGTCAACAGAAAGAGGCCACACGTGTTTAGGGCTCAAGGGCAGTTGTTTATAGTGCCCAGCAAGTATACAATTAAGTATGTTATTCCACGGATAAACCAATTTTCGGAAAATCTAAGAGCCACCGCCAAATTCTAGGGGCCATGGTGATGACATGAAGCAAATTTCACACTAACGACCAACAAGTGCAAATTTCCCCTCCACTCACATTTTGCCAGTGAACCTAACCTAAAATTCGCCAATTTTCTTCCAGCTCTTCTCAACGAGTCTTATCGTAACGGACGTTCAGAACTCCAAATCTCATTACTCTTTTCGTTTCACTGTGTCTTTCCAGAAAATACGTCCGTTTTCGGTACCCTGTACAATACCATTCTTCTTGAACTCTTTGACCCTGAAGACAGAGGTGCTACGAACCTTCGAAACGTATGTAACTGGCTACAGATAGAGCAGCAACGTACCTAAGGATCTCAGTGTTCACGATCATCGCTGTGAGAACTGCAAATCTCGGGCTGTAGAACCTGCTGGTTATTTTGCAGGCCGCAGCACCACCACTCTCAGGTATCAGAGACTGCAAACTCAATATGTTTGCAGTAAACTTGTGTATCTGCAAACAGTCTCCCGCATCCCATACAAGAGAAGGCGTCATGCCGTTGTGATGGGGAACCACTTAACATGGAATAAATCTGATTTTGGGGTCATAATTCCTTAATTACAAGCACCTACAGCCCTCATGATAAATGAATTTCTCTTATGCTTACGTCGGTTGCCTATGTATGCGTAGGCATAGAACCACTTTTAATAAAAACCAATAAATAAATATCTAACTGTTTTACTTGGGAGAAAATTTGTGATGCTGGAGGGAGTACTGAGGCCAGATCATTATGTTCCTGTACGTGTTATCACAGCAAGTCATTTTTCTACAGAACCCCTAAGGTCAAAGTATTAACAGTTTTATGGCTCCAGCTGTTGATGATTCTGTTTAGCCAGCCCTTGTATTTGACTGCACCTACCGTACATTGTAAAATACATCGCGTACCATATTCGAAACACACCACCTGCGGCTAATATAAAAACTTCTGTGGACTTTTTTAGAAGAGTTTAATTTATGATTTCGTGTAAAGTGAAATATGCAGCAACTGAAATTCAGCATTGGAGTTTACGAGACGTAATTAGTAGGCAATTTTTAATGTTACGGTCGAAGGAGTTTCTTTAAGTACACATTTTGTCGTAACTTTGTGCCATTTGATTGAAGAAAACTCAGTTTAGAAGAAACTAAGTTTAAAACCTAAAGACGTAGTTCAGTTTCCTCTACATCCCAATTATAAATCCTCTTTACTCTCACATATTAGACTTAATTCCACGCTCCTACCTTTTCAAGTGCGCGATTTATAAATCTAGGAGCAATCATTTTCTCTTAGTTTGTCTATCAATCGCAATAATTCTTCAGTTTTTACTACTTTATGTAAAAAATAATTTATGACGTTGGAATTATTTATAGGTGGACATTTACGTGCGAGTCCTTCAGTGCCTCAATGGAGTCTCGCTTATGTCCTGGCACAACCTTGTCTTTGTTTTTCTATAATTTTATTTCCCGTATTATTTAGTGCTTATAATATACCCATTTTGTAGACTTTGCCTCGTACAAATAAAGAGGTACCTTGCCTAAGGCAGGAGTTTACCCTTCTCAATATGTATGTATTTACACCATTTACAGGTACATTTAAGGGTAAATATAAAAATATGCTGTGCATTGTTTACCAAGCAGCCCGCCAAATGTAACATATGTAACAAAGTAATCGCATAGATTTTTTAACTTGTGGTGCTAGGAGTTAGTGAGTGGTTAGCTTTCATCTCCCGAACCACTTAGCCCAGGTGTAAGTTCATGAAACCCTTTGGACGAGGGGCCAAGAGGGTATTTGGGCACAGTGACGGGGAGAAACCCTCGGCACAGCTGGTGATCAGACCCAGAGTAACCAGTTTTTCATTCTGTAGCCTAATCACAACACCGATTTTGCTGCTGGCTCAACAGCCCCCCTAATAGAAAATGATGGGTCGTTCCATTAGCTCAGGCCGTTAGTCGCTGTCTTCCGACTGCTAAAGCCCAAGTCCAGTTCCCGGACAGAGTGTGCGTGTGAGACTTCTTATCCTCAAAGCTGCAATAGGACCAGACTTTTTCCAAGTACTTCGGTGTACCCTGTTAATTATGATTCCGCCAGGGCCACATATAAAGTCATTTATCTTCTGAGAAAAGACAATGTGCTTAAGAGTGCCGCAGTTCTACAAGAGTGTCTTCCCAACCACCCCATAGAGTAGAGCTGTTCCAGAGAACTGACAGTTCATTACTTAGTCAAGAACACCTCGGACTGTTAAGGGAAGCGACAGCTGATTGCTATGTTCACAACAGCCCGTCTGAAGGAAATTCAGCCACACAACTTATTTTAGTACTAACCACTCGCCTAAGCCTCTCTTCCAAGTGGTCTTTGTCCTTCAGGCTTCCTCAACAGAATCCTGTAAGCATTTTTATTCACTATAGCAAGCGCCATGTACCCGCCCGTCATCAGCTGTTTAAAAGGGCGGCCCTGTAGATAACCCACGAGCTGGTTGTCAGAGGAATCGTGGTTCAATCTTCGGCAAGGAAAAAAGATTTTCTCTTCCGTAAACCTCTGCTCTATCCCTGGGGCCTACTGAGCCTCCTGTTTCATGGGTACATAGCGCTCTTTTCCCGGGTTCTTAACTGATATTTCATGCATTTCTAATGCTGAAGTCAAGAAAATGTGGAAATAGAATTCCAGTTTCCCTTATGGCTTCAGGGCTTGCCCAGGAATAATTTTACCTTTTCCGTTCAAAGTCCAGTGGCAGAGATATACACAGCCTGTTGCAACACTTAAAAGTCCTGAAGTTTACCACGCCGAGTACTTACTCTTATAAATCTCACAGGCAACAAAAATAAGAATTTAGATAAATTTCAGTGTTCAGAGTTTTAAGATAACCTGCAATACTATCATTGACACTGGAGTATTTTATTGAGATATTAATCACTCTAATGTCCTTCTTCTTTCAGGACTCTATTAATTTTTCTGTGTTCAAATTATTAAACGGCACTAAAACATCCAGGATTCATGCCTTTCACAGTTATTTGCTTTTATTTTATTTGGAAACATTATTTCGGTCTCACCAATTAAAACCTTCGTGGCAATATGTAATTTAAAAATGGTATTGTAAAACTTAATTTTTCTCATGAGTTTGTTTGGTGCGTACTGTCATGCTTTTCAATGTTCTTAAATAAATAATAATCATAAGAATACTCGAAAAGGGATTGTGTGATACATCTATTTAAATCGATATGACATTGAGGGCCGTACTGGAGAAGCGTGCGCTACTGTCTTCATGAGAGAAAGTAAATGAATCTTACATAAATGTAATGTAATTGACAAAAAATTTAGAAAATAAATTTAATCCCAGACATAAAAATATGCGTGATTGAGGAGAGAAATTCACAAAAATTGATCTTCAGAATAAAGACGATTTTAAAAACAGAGACGTAAAAATAAATTCATAATAAACTAAAACGTGTTATTAAATTTAACTTAGGACTCTTTGACCTTTAAAAACCTACAGAATTATATTTTAAATATCTGATTAGTAATAAATATCTTGAACAAGCATGAAATTCCAGGTTCACAATATTATGAGACGGTTTGTATTTGCTCTTTCAAGCTTACAGGTGCAATTTATGGCAGCTCTCACGGCTCTGTACTTAGATTTCGTTTCAAATGATGCCATAAAATTTTCCATCAAGTAGAAGAGATGAATAAACCTTACGTAGAGGGTGATTAGGTGCCTCATATTTAGGAAATTCATGCAATAAATTCCTATAGCGAAAACACGAGGGCTGGTTATATTGTCTCACTCAGGCTTTACATTATTAAATTTTGTTCCAAGATAGAAGTCATAATGTTAAGAGCCACAGTACATGGCATTAATGTATGATTATTAAGTTTGTTAACACACCAGAGTTAATTGCAGGGGTTATATACGGGAGAATGAGATTCCAATCATATCATTAAGAAAGACAAACGTGTTGAGCCCGTTGTCGTGACCCACTTAGATGTAATACTACAGAATTCTCGTTTAAATACTGAGGAAAACTACGACACATCTGAGGGATTTTAGACAGTAACTCGGCCAAAATTCGAAAGGGGCTCCCCCGAGTATTTGCGTACAGCAGCACGTACTCTCCATCCACCGTTACGTATCACAAATTGAAAGAAATCGTACCGACGTATACATGTAGACCCTGACTTGTTTTGCTTTCTCTGTTAACAATAACGTACCTTAGTCACAAAATCTGGACTCGTCTTAAAAACAAACTGTCAACTCATGCGGGCATAACTGGAATTTCACACTGGAAGTTTGACGAAATTAATTAAGTTGTAATTAAAATTAAGATTTTTTCTTCAAGGAAAAGTACTACACTGTGTAATATCCCAGAGTATTTGAAACTTGAAATATATACATATAAGCCTTGGTAAATCTGTAAGTTGTATTTGGAGGGAATGAAATTCTGCCTGATATCCTGCAACAGGCGGCAATTTAAATTCTGTCTGAAGGCCGATAATACATGTTCTAAATAAACATTACAACGTCCCGCATAACTGAAAGGATCATAACAACACAGAAGATAACTGCCCCAGATTCATGCAGCCAGATTCAGTACCAACTTGTACTCGCACAGATAGCAAGTCCCAGAAAAGTGAATTTGCTGCATTGTTCTACCACACGGCAGTGAATGCACTGTTTCTGTCCCAGGAGAAAATCATCTTACTATCACGGAGTGGTGCAAATCCCCTAACCTGATATCGTGCCGTACCCTCTGCTCTAAAAGCGTGGAGGCCAATGTCGAGGTTGCTCAGCATATGTGGGATCTCTAATTAAACAACGAAACACCTCTGACAGACTGTGTATTCTTTCGAAAGGCATTCATCTTACGAAAGTCTGAGAAGAAAACTTCAGCTTCTTTATGAAGGATGCAGTCTGTGGGTGGCATCAAGGCTAACCGTTAGGCTCAGTCACACAGACAGCAAATATATTTACCAATTCAGAAAAATAAGAATGGAAATATACACCAAGGGATAAGAATTCCAAGACAGTATCCAAAACCTTAAGTAAGCAGTGGAAGCGGCATCATATGGTCGGTAGAGTATCCAGCCTGGAAAACCGAGGAATTGTGAGTATATTCTCGGTCAGGAGCACTGAAGCGTTCGGATTGGCTTTTAGGCCTACCCAGCGTCCTACTCAATGGGTACTGTGGTCTCTTTTCCGCTGGCGAATTGTGAGGCTAACAAATCGGCTCCAATTAGCGCCGATTTAAGAATGACTGGAGCTACGCCTCCAGTCTCAAATATGACTTCATGGATTGCATGGAGAAAACTTAACCTCGCCTTATTTCCTTTAATTAATAAAATAAAACTTTATAAGTTTTTACATTAGATTCTGAGTGTTACGTTTACGCATCCAAAAGTAATTTTGATTGGTGAAAATTCCTGCTGAAGTTGTTGTCTTCTCTTCTTCATCAGAACAAATACATTATTACGATTAATGCGTTACGGCCTTAACAAGTTGTATATTTAATGCTCAATAATCTAAGAGCGCACACATTACCCAAGCCAGGTTTGCTTGTCTCTCGGAATGCCGACCAAAATTGGTACGAATTCCGGAGGCCTTAGGATGGACTGCCTTGACACAGATTCTCTTGGTCTTTGTCTGCCCTCAAGTAAATATTGAGATGATTACCACACTCGTGTTGCTAATAATGCTTGTTATGCAACCTTTGGAGTCTAAGTCATCAAAATTAAATCCCTGACTACGTAGGCGACGATGCTATCTTTCAAAAATATAAAATTTACTATAGTATTAGGTTCTGCGTCCTTTAAGTCAAATTACTGCTTATACTAATCAATCCATTCTCTCTTACAAAGATTCAAAAACATAAAATCCAAAGTGAATTAAGAGACTTTTCCATGGACACAGAATACTGAAAGTTGCTAAGGTCCTGGATAAGGTCCATTCCCCAGACTTATGTATCAACTAGGCCGCTTGGCTTGTCCCCCCAGTCTTTCTGTCTTATACTCCTCATACTGAGAGTATCAATCATAACTAGGCATATAGAATTAAGGAAAAGGTGGATAGCGGACAGGTAAATTCAGAGAAGGTATGAGGCAGAATAATTCTGTTCCGTTCATGACCTACACCAAAGCCAGGGCATGGGATATTTGTGCTACAATAAATGCGGCAATTAAAACCTGCATTAAACCACAAAAGCCCTAAGGGCGAAAATATGTTCCTCGGCCCTCAACGATGAGTCATCTTATTCACATAGCGTATTTTTTATCTTAGACGGAATGATCCCAGCATCAAAAGTATAGGAATCTTCGATGTGTGTGTGGGGAAGAAACAATTTCGCGCCGTATCTACAATAAGACCTTAATTGTCCGGCCCGTGTTCAGCTACTGACTGACAAAATCCCACTCACAAAAATTAATAAATAAGTATTTCCTCTAATCCTGGCATAGTGCCACTGTATGTTTCAGAATCTGTGCATACCTACTCTACACAGAGCCTCGCTTTAGTAGCAGAAAAGGAAGCTGACTTCCTAGAAAAGGACAGCGATGGGTGTTCTTCCCATTCCTACGAAGGGATCCAGGCTCTTTAAATTTGCAATTCAAATTCTGTTCCTCTCTCGTACCTTTCCTACCTTACAACAGTAACAGCAAGCAGTGCCATGGGTCTGTTCCTTGCATAATATGAAGTTAGCTTATTCCAGGCAGATACTAGAGGGCAGCATACGGCTGGCCCGTATAACAAATTAGCTTGCAAATAAGGGACCTGCTTGTACATACAAGGGTGGGAGAGAAGTAGAAGCAAGTAAACAAACAGTAGAAAATGAGGAAGAGGAGATCCTCGTGAAAGTTTCAGAAAGTCATAGAAATATGAAAAGTGTTAATGGCACTGACAATATGTTTTAAAGTGAATTATGAAAAAGCTAGAATTTCTTTTATGCGCAGTATATGGAAGAAGATCAAACAGGCAGGAATTATGCTCTGTACTTTACGTTTTTAGACTCAAAAGATGAAGGTAATATGATTTTATTTTGTTGAAATCCTGTTGCAAAAATACGTGCATTGTATCAAAATATTACACCTATTTTGCTTCTTCTCTTTCTTTCCTCTTCCTCCAAATTTTCTTCTCAACTTTCTGCCTCTCCTGCTCCCTCTGTTCGGTTCCCTTCTTCTCTCTTCCACATTCCCATTCTGTCTTCATGTTGTGGTGCATTCTTTTAGCAATAATGACCCTTAAACATTGCCAGCTTACGTAGAGGTAAACAGGTTTGTGGCTACGTGTTACGGTGTGACAGCGAATGGCTAAGGCCCTGTCCCACAAGACTGCCTGTTCAGAATCCCTGATATGTGTAACCATATTCTGATAGCCGAACGTCACCTGTAGTGTTAACAATTTCTGCATCATATGCACGAAATCCCATGCTTGAATCTCAGAGGATGGACCTGTTATTTAGTTTCGAGTTATTTGTTCTTTCCCTAGGCACTAGCATCAATGTTCCCTCTAAGCTGCGCTGGTGCACGGTCCCGCAGTAACTGAAATGCTCCCGTGCACAATGAATTGTTGCCGCGCAGGTGGAATTTTTCAATTTTCATTGTAAATATCCTTATTATACATATTATAAAAAGCTTTTAAAGTGTCGTGCAGCCGTCAGGTCGTGTAAAACGTTTCTGCTCAGACAAGTAGCAGGTCCGCACAGCTGTAAACAAATTAGGGGGAACGTTGGCTATCACACAACTTTTAAAACTGTGCGACGACTGGGACTTTCTACTTCCTTCCATATTAATCACTACAAATTGCCCCCAAATTCGACGCTACATAAAATACGGAACTAACAAACGGTATTCAAGAAGACACATTTTGAAAGTAAAAACCAAGCTCAGATTTTTAAGATAGATTAATTGCGTAACAGGCATAACCTTGTCATATTACCGAGAAATAATTTCATTTTAAGATCCTTCCTTCTCTTTCCATAACACCGAATTTCTTCCGAAAACTTTCTACTAAAACACAGCAGAATCTCAAATAATTAGCTTAAATTATTTAAACTTTGTAAGAAAAATTTATATTCACGAAAAATATGAAAATTAAGATAAAGAATGAAATTAGAAGGTAAATTTTGAGAAAGGCATAACGTTCATTGCATGGAAACTGATCATCTAACGGACATATCTAACTATCTAACTTATATAAAACACGCCTGAATTGTGCTGAGAACAGTTCCCTACCAAGTCAAACCAAAAAGAAATCTGAACATAATATTAAATATCTGTACTCATACCAAGCAAAGTCCTTCGCTACAGAATCAGATGCTTGTGGCCAGGTTTTCAAATATAATTGTTCTACTAATGGTACTAAAACAACTTCTTATTCAGCATATTTAAATACACTTAGAGTTTCATAATTTATTAGTACTGTCTCTCACCTTTCAATATGTCTCTATCCGGTTTTGACAAGATATATTGACATTAAAATTAGGTTTAGCACTGACACCAGTTTCCAACACTGTTTACTTTCTAAAGCTTACTCATTGCAAGTCACAGTGTCACACATCCTTCAGCATTACCCTAGGAATAACTAATCTGTACATCATGCAGATGAACTTATCGCTTTGCTGAAAGAAGCACCTTAACATACAATTAAAATTATTTTAAATTTCAAGGAAATACCAACAAATGCACTATATTACAATTTAAAGTTTTCACAACTAAGGCATGACAACTCAGACACGTTTCGAATTTTGTAGGTCATCCTCAGAGGGTGAATATTGATATTTGCGTAAAACGTAGCTTATAAATAGGTAAAACAAGTTAAAATTTTGTTAAAATCCTTTCAACGATTGGTGCACAGATATGAATGCCACGAAGTTCATATTATATGTTATCAGTATTGTATGGAGGTGAGCTGTAAAATTCACATACCAGCTGTTTTACTTCCGAGAAAGAGTCTTCCGAATTCACTGGATGGATGCATGATTAAACACAAGACACCGCCTTAGCACTGTGCTGAACGGAGAAGTCTCTTTCTTATTGGGAACAGGGGGATTGAGATTGCCTGGTCTTCCAGATCTAGTTACGGAATCCACACAGTGCCATAAGATATTTCTTTGAGATTAACGTTTAATATTCACTTCTGCACTTGAAGCACGGAAAAACAAATTGAGAGTAGACGTAAGTAGTTACAAGGGACAGTTTTAGCAACTAAGGTCACAAAATTTTCAACAACCTATCAATCAGTTTCCAAAATGCAGCTTGGTTTTTCTTGACTTGTGAAAATAGTGATAACATTTCGAAATCCATTTCGATTTAGCTACCACTGAGCGGTCCTTTACAATATAATTGCTAATACTTGAAACATAAAACTGATCTTAATAAAATGTGTGCTGAAATTCAGTTAAGCTCTCCTAGAAAACACATACTTTTCCTCCGTTACTGTAACTGACGGGGTAATGTTCTGTAAGGAAATGACCGCTGTTTATTCTGACAGTCGTAAAAATATATAAGCACTGTGTAAGAAAATACAATTTCTTAGGTTCAAACTCGTTGTGGATGTAGTAACCATTCTGATTACCTTATTCGAGCACTTTAAATTGAAATGTAATTCCTATAGCCATATTGTTTGTTAATGTAACCTCTAAAAAGTTCTGAGCTCCTAAATCCTATCCTTCCAAGTCACTTTCCGGTATAAATTTGTTACTGCATTTTGTGTTTCTAATAGTGGCTTATACAACGGAAAACATTCTTTCAGATAAATGTAGATTACCTCCTATTCAAAAGTAAGGGACTGAACTTGTAAGCAGAAGCTTTAACACTATGGTTTTAAAAACTATTACCAGAGGAACGCAATGTTGTCTTCAAAGAAAATACCATTCTGAAAGTACACAAACTTTCGCAGCCATCACAGAAAAAATATGAAAATTTGCAATAAATTACACAAGAAGGAAATAAATATCCACTAAATTCCAAGAGTTTTTATATTCTCTCACGTCCCTTTTGACTGTTTTATTTTCTCTCTCATAATTCTACTATATTCCTTTCCACCCCAAACAATCGTCGTTCCGTCCTTGGTATCGACAAGAGATCCACTTTTATAAAACGTTCAAGGGGTAAGCTCATGCCTTTTAGAGTTTATGGCGTCAGAATGTAAGGACAAAACAAAAGAATTTTTATGGTCTGGACTTACAGCAACACACTGCTGCTGTTCTTTACCACGCTAATAATAAGCCTCACCCCTTACACGACATTCAGACTGGCATACACTGTTTCTTTCATTTCTTTCTATTTAAAAATATTTTAAAATGAATTCTTTAATATGAGTCAGACGTATGTGAAATATGATTCTTTCGTAACTCATGTAACACATAGAGCGTCCTACAGTTAAATTTGATCTCTAAATGCAATAGAGATTCTAATGGACCTGCAATGACAAATTTAAACTTGTCCAAAAACTACACACGTTGTCTCGTATGTAAATAAGCATCGTGACAGTGACTTCCACGCCGTAAGGTGTCTTGCCGCATGGGACCAAACGGTACAAACCCGCAAGGAAATAAAAACAGACAAATTTCAAGCCTGCCACTAAATTCATAGTATTTTGCCAAACGTCACATGAATGCATAACACAGCGCCATCTTCAGTCCCTGTGACCGTCCCTCAGTCTCCACGATTCTTCCGCATTAAAAGTCATTGTATGTGTATAAATTTAGGTTCAGATCGAACCATATTTCTTCATAGAAAAAGTGGAAATTCCATCTTAAAGAAAACTGGTACGTAACACAAAATGCAAGTCTCTTTTATTTATAGTTTTCTCCTCACATGTTATACGTAGATGGGTGTTATTTAGAATTCGAAAATTTTTAAAAGTTCTTTACAAAGAAAAGTAACGTGTTACTGGGACGTAATGTCTGTTCAAATTTCCTTCCGCCTGTGATTCAGCAGCAGGGCCAAAATTTTTGGAAGGTAATTTTTAAAATTCTGTGTTAAAAAAATTTTCAACAAATTGTACGGACCAATTCCGATTTTTTACCATGCTGATAGCAACAAATTCTCCGTTCGGTGATAAAGTGGACATCTCTATGATACCGTAAACCACTGCAAAAATTGTATTCAAATTCAGTATGAAAGGCCTTCATTAGGAGTTGCTGGACAATTTTGATTGCCATGAATATCATTTCCAAATAAACCTATCTTACATAAGTCAATGAAGGAACTTTTTATAAGAAATATATCACATAAAAATATTTTATATAAGGCTAATTTCGATGCAGGATTCTTCCACTACGTGTTGCTGGGAATAAATTGCATATTTTATATTTAAAGTACATTTGGGAGGTACGAATACTTTATATACATTTAACAAATTCCTGACTGTATATTTTACACCAGGCTTTCCGATCTACATAGAAACATAATTTCCTGCTTCTTTAGAATCCTATCTGGTACAGACAAAACTATGTGATGTTGAGCGGAGGGACAGGTGATGAAGATGAATAGGAATACTGGTCTCGTTCAACGTACCAGGAATCAGTAGCGGTGCTCTTTACATGATAGCAACTTCGCCGTTGAATAGAGGTTTCTGATCTGACACCTTAAGTTTTTGTAATGCTTTTACTATTGGCCATATTAAGTACAAAATTTAAGGTAAGTTTATAAAAATACGACAATTTATTATTACTAATACATATTACATTTAGCGTCGAACGAAACGATTTCAATTAATGATAAGTAGATAAAAGTCGTGGTCTATTTGCAAATATTACACCAGTATTTGCCAAGAGAAGTCACAGAAAATCTTGATCAAGTTCAGCGACGTTACTTAATTACACCATACACTGCTAATTTTATATAAGGTCGGTGGTTGAAGAATGAATGAATGAATGAATGAATGAATGCACGCATGAATATCTAGCGCACACACAATATTACTGCGAGGGTAAAGTCAAGGTAATCGGAGAATAACCTGTCCTACCGCCACTTTTCCAACTACAAATACAATATGGGTTCTCCCGCAAATGAACCTACACCTCCGCGGTGAGAAGACGGCGACCAAGCACCTGACGAGATTTCCGCTATTATTACCCAGTGAATAATCTAGATAATGTGTTTTGTGTGTGCACACGCCAGAGTGGACAAGAACTCATGAAAAGGCCGTCATGTAACATGTTTTTATCGCATTGAAATGCCGAAACACTTTATCATAGTGCCTTACATAATTTACTTACACTATGTTAAAATTTAAATAGACGACTATAATAAAACAAATTTTATATATTGTTTCCTAGCTTTAGGAATGTATATAAATTAGAGCTTGAAAAAAAAATGTCTGCACAAGAAAGAAGAAGACGGAGATATACCGGCTATTACTTAAGTAGGGGATTCAGTTTTGTGCACTTCCACGTAGGGAGTCTGCGATATTTTGGATGGCAGAGAAAAGGAATGAACTGGTGTTGGAAGTTCTCGGAAAGCAATCACTAGGTAGACCGAGACGAATACTGGAGGTTGATATTGCGGTGGGTCTCAGGAAATTAGATCGCGAAGATTGGACATAGGGAATGCGAAAATGTCTCAGGGGAATTTCCCGAGGTGTGCTTCGTTATTTGCGGTCTTAGACTTTGTGTTCTTACTAAAAGGACTTGAATAATTAGTTAAGTAATATTGCGGTATTCTGGGTTATGACGCCATGTATTTAAGTAGATGGATACCCACAATTTTCACCACTAAAAGAACCTGATATTTTAGACAATCAGTTGCTCCGTGGCTTACATAAGGTAGTAACTGAAGGAAGAAATTTGTTTTAGTTTTCTTTAGAGTATTCTTTTTAATCATCTGCTTTTTCAAACTGACACTGGGCCTCTAATTTTCTTTTCGCTCGCTGATGTGTAATGGAAGTGATGGAATTTGACTGTAGCACTTTGCGAGAAGCCCCTCAATATTTTCATCGAGAGTAGCTAATTCAATAAAACGTTATATCATTTCAGTTTTACAGTAAAAATATTGAATACCTGTTTTCTTCTCCGTAAATTTATATTACTTCGGACAGCACTATATCCACACGTAGGAAAAATCACAACCTGTCGCCCCACTTTGTGATTTTCGCTACAGAAGATATCTTGTGGGATTTAATGCCTCCAGCATTAGTTATGTACTAGTGCACATGCTTGTAACGTGACACCATTTAAAAATTCACAGATCGGTTTGTGATTATATCTAATTTATTGACACCCGTAAGTACATTCTTACTTAATTCTTACTTAGTAACGGATCACAACTATGTGCCAAATACACCATGTGCGCCTAATTTTTACTTGCTTTTTTGTAACGAAACATTTCGAAACAGGTTTTTTATACTCAGGTGTTCCGTATTTAGAGAGTTATTGAGGAATTACGGTCTGCGCGTGTTGTACGAAAATTGACATTAATGAAATAAACTTTTAAACTTGTGAAGCAAAAAATATATTTTTTACAGACGTAAAACGTCACAGCAAAAGAAGTTTGGAATAACGACAAATGGTAATCCGGTAACACACATAGACACAAAATGCATGTAAATAGCGAGGAAGAAGGTTGCTGCACTACTATGTCAAAAATGGACTAAACCAGCACTATACTAAAGCAGGTACATATCGGACATATGCCGTAGGTACAGTACCCAGAAAAATTAACAGTTCTTCCGGGTATTTGCAGTACGTTCTAAAATTTTGCTAATATAGATCGCGCTGATTATTAGCTTGTATTCCTCTCCTGCTTATTAACCGCTATGTGATTCCAGAGACTGACTGACATGTAGCTAATGTCTGTGTAATGATGAATACATTCAGGGCATCATAATTTTTGCAGCAGTAAAATTCCTTAGCCATTCGAACACCATTGAGTGTTTGGAAAGTAAGTCACAGGCTGTTTCTTTACGTTAAACATTCTTTGGCTGAAAATTGGAGACACATAAATAGCTATAATGCATCCGAAGTTCAAGAAAATTACAAGATGGAATCAAAGAGCATTTTCCACGTAAGTTACAGGATACGGAGGGATAAAATATTTAAACATTCTCTTAAGGAAGGGACTGAGAAAATATGCTATTTTATAATTTGGAAAAGGCTACTTCAACCACCTAAGTTGGTTTTGAGTATTTCGTGAGAGTTATACTTCTGGTGGGCTTTGTAGTAATACAGACTTTGGTTTATCGTACTGCTGTTACTGCATCCTTCACCGTAGTTCGACTAAAGGAAAGGCTAAATGAAGACAGAATGCTAAGGCCACTTTATGAGCTAATGTGTCCTTAAATGAAGAGAAAAACAAATTTTGTTTTCTCTTTCATTGGATTTTGTCTCGGACAAAGCAAGACACGTCTAAGCCTGTTCAGTATAACAGATTCTGTAGGCACAGACGCTGTATGGGGAATGCGATGGTTTGTAATGGTCTTAGTAGCCAAATTCAATTAACTAAAATTGCAAGTGCTTGGTATGTACGTTGTGCTGCTGCTATTGTTAGATCGTAGAAAAGAAGAAGCGTCAGCTTGTGTTGCGGATTTGCTGCATTCTGCAGGTTCCACATACCAACCAAGAAAGATAAAATTGAGTCCAACTGGACATTCCACATTCTTTGTCTCTTGCCTCCTTCAGTTCTAAATTCGTCTGTTTATTGTCTCTCGTTTCGCTGTCGTAGATCACACAGAAGGTGTATTTTGTCACCAAGCTCGTCATCAGAGTATAGCTTAGAAAATTATGCCGGCTCGTTTTCATACCCAATTTTCTCGACTGTATTTCAAAAACAAAAATGGTGAATATTAAGGGCTACCTGAAGTACTTCTTTCCTTTCGCAATTAATTTTATTTGTACTCGATTTACTCTCATCTCTTCTTATTTTGTACATTTTGCGCAAGTGTCTAAATACCGTAACACTAAACCAAATCTGTCTAAAGTATTTAAATGAAGAGTATTTCAATGCTACCCACGGAAAAATACTCCTGTAAACAAATTTTGCGACACGACTTGTATGATTAGCAAACAAAAATGAAGTAGAAGTAATAAATTACATCAAAGAGAAAAATCAATCAACAGAACTTGAAGTTAAAGTTTTCAGCCCATGTGAGATAAAAGCTGTCATGATTTCACGACCATTTCTGTACGTCTTGACATCGGGTCAAGACGGACAAACACAAAACAGCTCTGCTAATCAGGAAAATACGCTCCATAGGCCTTTGCTCTTATTGTAACAAACGTGCCCTGAAAAAGGCTTGAGGCAGTTCAGTAATTTGCACCCATACGCACATCAGTTATTTCGTAAACGGCTAATTAAAAATATTTTTACAGGTTTTTCTTCAGTGCAGTAGAAAATTTACCTTACACTGTCTTTACTTCTGCTATATTAATGGATTCAATTATTTTTTCTCTAAAAATATTACATTCTGCAGCTCACTAACCCGTAAAGAGCTAACCATCTAACTCACTAACTTAACAACAATTTAATTAAAGCAACTGGCTGTATGATACAATGGTCTTAAGCAGTTATCCAGCCGAATAACAATTTTTTTGTGAAACTGTGCAGTCTATGTGGACAAGATTTTATCACTGACTCTGTCCATCCGCAAAATATTTTGCAGAAATTCTAAACACACCTTAATTTTTGGGTTGAGAAAAATTTAGCCGAAATCCTACCCCAAATGCAGATGGAAAAAGTTTCAATTTTGTATCATTTCTTTGTTCTTGATAGCCCACATATTTTATTACGAATCGATGCTTTGATTTGTTTTTCTTCACTTGGAACCAATATAAAATATTAACTATCCACTTTTCATAGATTGCAATTATTACGAACTAGGAAATCCCTATAAAATATCGTCATTTAATGCGGAGGTTATATAGTATAAATCTCTTTGAATGCAGATAAATTTAATAGCAGCAGAACTCAATCATACTATGCTGTTTTGTTAACATGAAGACACTCAGGGTGCAGTGGAATGATCTGTGGTTTGTAATGGTAAATCAACACTGCTTGCCTCATGGTAGGGTTTATTGCCATTTCCGCTGGGTAATTTATGTAACGCGAGGGTGGATGACAGAGGAAGGGTTGTTGGATGTGGGTTTATTTGACATGCAATCTCTCAGTCTCACTGGAAGCTTACCAAAAGGCAAGTACTCTACGTACCAAATGCGCAAAAAAAATCAGGTCCTAAATATTTTAAATCCACCGCCGTAAGTGGTAATATATGCTGGCACCACAGTTCAAACCACTCCTAATTCTATTGTATTTCTCCATATATTGCTTTCCTCTGTCTTCCATTAGTCACAGTTATTTACAGAAATCTATAAATCAAAAAAAAATGTCTATAAAAAACTTTTACAAGAAAGAGTTTAGCCGTGGGAAAAAAATCGCTTTGCATATTAACGGTCCCAGCATCCGACCTTTTTCCTGATCTGAGCGCTCGCAAAGAGCTTACTACACAAATATAAATGTATATGTTTTAAGTTAAGCTTTTCGACAGTGCCAGAGCCGAACATGTTGGTACCAGGCTCCTTATCAAGAAGACCCGGTTTCTTTCCCAGCACAGAGCTTATGCGATTTGTAGTGGACACTGTGGCGCTGGAACCGTCTTTTCTCCTCATTTCTTCACCCATTATGTGAGGTATTTTGAGTATAAGCATATGAAGCCTCAACACAAAAAAATACACACAACAAATCTTTAGTTTTAATAACGTAGGGCCTATAACTCCATAACTCTACAAAAGAAACACAGAGGGTTTCTCTATTTCGTACAGTTTACAAAATCAATCTGAAATTCCGGGCTTTAAAATGGTGCATGAGAATTTAATGTACCTGTAAGCATTCGTAGCGATATATACACGTACTTAAAAGGGCGTTACGCCCTTAGTAGAATTATGGGGTTAGACTGTACCGCGTTTCTACAAGGTTTTCCTGAGGGCAAGTGCGTTGACAGCCATAGCATGGCGTTGCTTTAAGCTGCTCTTTCACCCTAATTGAAAAGTGGATTATTTCATGTGGCCTCCGCATTATCCACGCAGAACTACACAGTCCGTGCAGGCGTATCTGTCAGCGATATCAATATGCTTTCTTTTTTTATGCACTGGAACATGGTAATCCATTCCAAGAATAATCACGGTGTTAGTTTAATGAAGTAACAAGAAAAATTACAGAATTTTTCTCACATCTTTCGTGTATGTTTTGATGTGTGTCGGTGGAATATCGCTCCAAGTCAAAGGTACATTACCTAACCACCACTTATATACATGTGTGTGACAAAACAGGGGCCAAATAATTACGGAGTTATTCTATGCCACTTGCCTTTATATAAATTCCTTACAAAAGCATAGACTAGCATTCAGTCCGTTATTATTCTTGTTAAATATTTCGCTTTTTTATCCTTTTCATGAATATTTTTTAATTTTACTACATTTCTGGATGCCTCGTTCCTTCGATTATATGACGTTAAGATTGGAAAAGCCAGGCTTGATTATTTTACGGGGAAAAGACGCTTTCTAGTTTAAGACACGCCCTTGATTTAGAATAGGGTTTCAAGGTAAATTTGTGTACATTGCAGTAGATGTTACCAATATTCAAACGTAAATTTTGTCTATATTAAAAAACACAAATAAACATAAAATTTAAAAATTTAAACGAATGCTTTACATATTTGCTAAAATTCACATAATACACATAAAATTAAAATTATTCAGAAACTTGCCTGTTGTATTTATGTCCCGTTAATTGCCGAAATTAAATAAATAATTCGTATATTAAATGCTTTAATATCACCTCCCTGTCGCAGCGCAGAATTATCTCGACATCGGCGCTGTGATATCTTGTAAAACATTATCCCTTCCTGATAAATTTCAGAATGCTGGAACAGCCTGCATCTCATTATTACAAGGCACGTCATCACTGATGCTGCGACGATATTGTAAATGTCCTTAATTTTCATTGGATCTATACGGGTGAATAAAAAGAAACAATGCAAATGCGATGGCTGCTGACACATTGCACTGCATAGTTTCTTTTGAGAGGTTCTGTATACAGTTACACTTCCTTCCTTCATCACAAAAAAAACGACTATTCTGAGATTACCTTCATTTTCTTTGTTCTAGATTTTGTTCTCAGTAACGATCAATTTTGCCTGAAGTGAAAGACAATGTGAGAAATTACACAGATTGTGCAGAACGGAGGGTTAGTGGTGTTTTCCGGTCGCTTATTAGACTGTCTCCGCATTTGTGCCTTTCACTTATTAGTGTCATTGATTTAAAGGTCAAGAAAATACTTCAAGCTTCTATTTTAAAGCAAACATTTTATTTCGCCAAAACTGTAGTGCTTTGTGCCTATGGTGCTGTAACAGGGTGCCCTTCGTTTCATTTACGACCACGCATTGTGACGGTGAATGAATTTGAGTCCTAATAACGTAAACGAAAGATAAAATATTCTAATCCTGATATTGACATCTAACGCTTAGACGATTAAATCAGTTTCATTAACTTAGGAATTAATAAAAACCATCAGTACGAGGAATGTCCAAACGCTTTAATTTTCAGAGCCAAGGTTACGTGTGTACTTAGTTTGCAATTTATTTATGGATTATTATATTTGACGTTCCCTGTCGTTCAGATTCATGTTCTGATCCAATGTGCTATGAGATGCTACAGTCTCGTTGGTGGGTAGCAGAGTTTGGAGAAGCATACTATACACACTGAAAAGGTGCAGGTGACCCAAGTGGGGAAATAAGAAGCCCAAGGGAGACAGGCACTGGCACAAAGAGTCAGAGATAGGGAAAAGGAGGTTGCCACACAAACCAACAGGAAATCTAGGCACTGACGTTGGGAGCAACTATGGAAAAGGAAGACAGGGTTCCTCAAGTCCAGTGAAGTTCTCTGTTATAGAGCCTAAGATTCGCATAAACTCGTCATCTATACATATTTCTCTTTATCTTCCTTGGCTTTCAATTGCCAGTCCTGTCCTCTTGGACTTATTTCTTCACTCACCTCTGCTACATGAATAATCTCCAAATGTTTCATTTCTACGGTGAAGACGGGGGCAGTATGTTCTCCAGAAAATTATAAACCTATCACGCTATACAGTAATTATAATACAGCAGCATTACAGTGTGCATTAGTCAACTGTTGTGCGTTACTGGTGCAGCAATAATTGCTAGCCGAATTGTACACTCTGATACGAAGGAATCTGAAATTGTCTGTTATAAGTTACTCTGTGAGAAATTCACCTGAAACGAGAAAGGAATGTGTTGATTATTTATTTCATGAAGATTTTCCAATTATAACATCCTATACTAGCTACAGACGTCATGGAATCTTCCAAATCCTTGTGCTCGTTACGGCAACATCAACCCGCTTGACAGGGGTCTCGGAAAGCTCACAAAACGCATCATACTTTACGACTTCGGTAAGTTTCTTATGGTGCTAGCTTGTTTCTCGAAAAATGCAAATTTAAAAATCCATATTGCGTCGTAAAGTGATAATAGTGCATAAAATAAATTTGTAAGGCCTTTGTAGGTAACTACAATCAAATTCATATAGCCGAGTAGTCTGGAAAATCCGATAGTGTCTCTAGTAGTGAAGAAATTTTTTATATGTTACTGAAGTTTAAGGTTCTTTACCATGCGAAAGAAAACCCTCCACTAGACCGTATCATGTGACAGATGAAGCTATTTCACATTTTCATATTATTTTAGATTCACATTAATATAATCGTTCCATCTATGTTTGGACCTTCCAAATGGTGTTCTTTCAGAAACCCTGACCGCAACCTTTTGTGCATTTCACACCTCTAGAGGTCATAACACACCGGGCGCCCTTCTACACATTGTCTAGATGATTGTCTCTGTAATATCCAGTGAACTCCTCATTGTGCACTATTCTCCGACCTCCCGTTCCTTACTACGAGTATTTCGTAATTTCATACATTGGGATGAGCGCCGCTCTCAGATATTCTAAATCTATCGAATGATATTTCTATGTACAAAGTTATCAGTTCTAATACCATAGCTCGTGGTTGTCGAAAAATTTTATAAAACAAGGCTGATATATTAAATTCATCACCCACAGAGCAGCCCTGATCTGTTATTATATCCATCCAGACCACAGCGTCTATCCAGCTATCTGGCGATCTTCACTGTTGCTACATAGTTTATGACGAAGACCTTCCTGTGGATTTCCAATGCAATACTGAAGCGAGCGCTGTGCACCGGGTGGTATTACGGGTATTTCCAATTCGAAACCACAGCCACTGCCCGTCTGGGAAGTGAAAGCCTAAACCTGGTTCATTAGTTTATCAACACGTTGAGGGTTGGGTACTTGAAACCTAAACGCTACCGTTAGTTTAGTGAGAAACAGATCTGGAATCTAAACAAATTCTAATGCGGCAACTAATGAAACACATTCACAACTTCAAGATTTGTGGATACAAAATGCACCATCAGTGATGTTGCTTACTGTCGTGAAGCCCTAGATAATTCCAGTTGGTGATGATTAAATTTGGCGTTTAATGAAAAGGTAACATAATTGAAAGTTTCTTGGAATTCATAAATTTTAACGAAGCGCTTGGTAATTCATCCCATATAATGTCAAATTATTTAATAATACTGAATAATAAAGTGGAAACAATGTGAAAGGAAGCGGTCGTAGCCTAATTTAAGATAACGTCCCGGTACTAGCTTGCACGGACTAAGGAACACAAGTAACACCGCACTCAGTCTATTTAACGCCAGAAATTTGAACCGGGCACCTACTTAGTAGGAGACACATATGTGGCTGCTTGAATCACCTTGTTGTGCAAAGCAATTAATAAAATATACTTGTGTGGCACAGACACGTGTGTGTAAGGGGAAGATTAATGTTAACATGAAACCTAAATAAGTATAAAGATAGGGTGTATTGTAGATGCACCCATCTTAGGACAGGAACTTATGAAGGATTCCCGTCAGTAGCCGGTTCCATACAAGGTGATGAATTTTGTCACCTGGGGGACAATTAACTTTTCAAGTAAGTCTCTGCTCCATGGAGTTGCGACCTGAAATAACAGAGCAAGGGTCCACCCGCACTAGTACATTGCGTGCAGTACACTTGAACCGCAAAGCGTGCTACAGCATGCCTTCTTCAGCGGTAGAATATTTATTACAAACATATGTTAACACTGAATGCGTTCGATAATCATAGAACCGTTTATCTACCTGAACAGTGCAGTATTGCCTCTGTCTGCGCTAAGCCCTATATTTTAGCTAAGACGCTGAAAGCTTGCTATTACAAAGACCATCTGCACCTTACGTTATTAGGGGAAACAAATACCCCAGCGACGGTCACAGAAGGTACTTTGGATATTCTCCTCCTGAAAATTGCCGACAGCAACTAATTTCGCAGATTTACTGGCGACGTCAACATTAATGATTAATGATTAACATCTGTAGATAGCCGTCAATTAAGATAAATATTTCCTTTGAGAAAGAAACGAAGGTTTTAAATAAGTTGGTGACCATAATAACATAGAATATACACTGACAGGCCCTCATGCGTAGGGTGAGGGCCAGTAACTTTTTGATGACTCGTTACACAGCATGCTTCTTCAGCTATTACACTATGTTCCACAACAGAGAAGAGTGAGTGTTTTTAGACACGATGGTGCTACACCTAATTTTAGCGTCGCTGTTAGAATATTGTGGATGACAAACGACTGGTACATCGAAAGAGACCAGTTGCTTAGCCCGCAAAATCATGTGACATAGGGGAATGTCGGGGAAGCAGGGTACTTAGTAGAAAAACGGCTCTATCTTATTCATTCCTTCACCTAAACTTATAATTTCTTCAGTAAAATCTCTTCAAACACTTCTCTATCGTATGACTGTCCAAGTACTTTGCTACATGGACTATTGTAAGAGGAAACTAAATTTCAAGTACGTGATGCAAAGTACCCCGTTTTATACAGCCGGTAGGATAAAACCGGGTAACTGAATGTCTATGTGGAAAATAAGAAATCTTGCTTCCGATCGAAAAATACAGAAGTGTGTGAGATGACTCACACAACAAAGGAAAGCTTAAATATTAAGGATTTAAACGTATACTTACTTTCCCGGTTTTATGAAGAGGGCTTCCAGTTAATACTGCTAAAGTTTTCTCGCAGTGTTGTAGCACACAGTTGCAAAATACATCTTCGCTGTTTAACAAACACACAATGGCGCCGAACAACTCGCTTTCATCTGCAGACTAGAGGGAGTTGTGGTAGCCGTCACTCAGTATTTTGGCGAAACATGTCATCACTTCCCACAGAAAAAAATCGCAGCTACCCCGTTTTATCCTACCACCCCGTTCTGTCAGACTCTCCCCTATATGAACAGAATTTTTATCTATAGCGCCATCTTGAAAGTATTATAATGGTACCTCAGTTCAGTATGTGCCAATACTATATCGGACTGTACTCGCAGAAGAGGGATGCTAGTTAACCCATGACACGGCCGTGCCATGGCTCAGGCGGTTAGCCGCCGGCGTCCCACCGCGGAGGTTCGGGTTCGGTCCCGGGTCAGTCCATGTGGGATTTGTGGTGGACAAAGTGGCACTGGGACAGGGTTTTCCCCGAGTTCTTCGGTTTTCCTCTGTCAGTTTCATTCCACCGGTGCTCCATTACTAGGACAAGGATAAAAAATAATCATCTTCATCTTCATCATAGGGTTGCACAATAAGCCTCATGGCTGCAGCACGTCCGTAGCGTCTGCTGCGAGGCCCTTCACCACTAATCCGTGACAAGTCTTGAAATTTTGAGCGCGTTTGACAGTTCTTAATGAAAGGTATAGCGCGCCGTGTGGGTGCACGAAAACAACATACTGCAAATTGTTTAATTTGTTGTTTTCAAAACACTAATACGCACCTTTGAGGATCTGTAAACACTTTCGTTAGGACTGGTTTGTTCATCATTTTCAGTCCTTTTTTCAAAATAAAATGGAGAATGTCTTAGAAACTAAGCGTCTAATAGACCCAGTTCACATACCCTTTTTCGGTGCATGTTTAGAACGTTCCCTTGTAGTTGTACCACTGTTTAGCAAACCTTCTATACGTTGTGTCTTTATGATAACACTGACTGAATACAATTTTTGTATCCGATGTCAGAAACTTCCTTTCCTGTTCTATCGAAGTAAGTGCATTTTCTTTTCGACGTTTATACCCTTGTAGATGTTAAGATACGACAACATACCTTCGACGTTATTATAATCACTATCGTGTCAGGTATCGGGCGTCTTACCGTTCCACATTATCGCGACAGTAAATTCCCAAAAGTCTCTTGCCCTTGGACATGGGTGGTGTTTTGGCCGAATCTTAGCCCTTAACAAATCATCGTAGGGTGATACAAGGAAAATCCTCCTCTAAGTTTCTTTCCGTAGCTCTTGCCTCTTCTGCCTACTCACAGTAGGTGTCGAGGTTGTTTATTTTCACTTGATCACACTCAGACACACACCACAGTCGATAGGACTCCTCTAGACGGGGGATCGGCCCATCGCAGAGACCTCTACCTGACAACGCAAACACTCACAGGAGACAAACATCCATGCCCTCGATGGGAATCGAGCGCACGATTCCAGCAAGCCCGCTGTCGCAGACCTACACCTTAGACCACCAGATCGATTAAACGAACTTCAGTCTCACTGTTTTCATAACAGAGAGCATTTTAAATCGCGATGGACACGAATCAGATCAAATTAAGTTTCCTATTTTTGATCTGCCTTTCACGATATGTGTAATATATAACGTCATCAAAAAATTTACATTTCCCCTTTAATACCAAAGCTATCAAAGCAAATATGTCTTTCGTATGGCATTGTTCTTTGCACTTGTCAACTCACTCAAATATTTTCCTTTCGTGACACAACATAGGAGTGACTAGTGCTGCCTCTGGCAGACACAACTTGACACACATTTAATAGGTGCTCTTCCTGGTTATTCTTCATTCTTACACTGTGTGTAGCTTCCAAACTCCCCATGACAAAAGGAAATTGCAACATCCCCACCCCCAGGGCAACATGCCAATGTGTTACCACCATCTTGCTTCTGTCCGTCCGACGTCCTGCATCCTTAATCTTCTTCTCGATTCGTTCCCCGTAGTCGCGTCCTGGTGTCACCCCAGAGGAATGACATGACAAACAAATTGTGCCGACATTTAAAGCACAGGTCTGAGCACATATCTCGTGCCTACAGCGTCACAAATATAAACAAACTCAGAGACCTTTACCACTAGTTCTTTCATTTTCATTTTCTCCCTCCTCCTCCTAGCCTTGCTATTTATTTTTTACGTATATGTGTATGGCTTATTTATCTATACCCATTTCTTCCTTCTTTCCTGTCTATCTTGCCTCTTTGTTTCACTCTTTCTATTATTACGCCTACTTTTTTGTCCTTTTTAAATTTTGTCATTTTTATCACCCTTCCTTCTTAGAGGAAAACGTTGATTTACTAGATCTCCACGCCGTCTTTGTCTGTGATAAGCGGTTTTCAAAATTTAAGCCACTTGGCAAATATTCGCGAAATCTGAAGAAGAGTTTTTGCCTCTGCAGTTCACCTTAAGTTGTCACGAAAGTTTCTAAGGGTAGTGACACAACACAAGGCAGAATTTAAAAAAAAATTAACAACTCATTTTCACAGATGTTGCTTGAGAATACTGTAAGCAGCCAGATTTGGATTTATTATGGAGAAATGTATCAAAAGCGAACGGTTACAAAGACTGACAGAACCGTCTTGACCGAAGTTCTGGCAGTAACAAACCCACTATTTTTGAACTAACATCCATTTGAAAGGAGAGATTAACGTATTGCGAGTTAAAAGAGGGCAGACCTCCAGTCCGCCTGTGAACAGCTATAATAGAGCAAACATAAGATCGGACAAACGAAATCATACAACAGTCGAAGCCTTCTTAGTGAAAAGAAGGCCGCAGAGTGTTATTTGGAAAACCTTGTCTAGTAACAAAATTATTGGTGTAACGAAAAAGCGTGAAATATGAACATTTTAGAAAGAGAAACATTAAAACTTAAAGAAGGTCATATCTGCAATAACAAGCTTGTTACTACACCTAAATCCCTTTGGTCTTTGTCAGTCCTTCTTATGGAAGGAGTTGGAAGGAGATCTCGTAATATTTCATAATTCTGTGAGATCAAGCGGGTAAAAAGTACTTATAACACACTTAGACATGGGGTAGAAGAAGCAGAAAGTGGCCAAAATTTGATGTTTTAATCAGGCGCAAAAGCTAAGAAATCTGGGGGGGGGCCCCCCCGCCCAAAATTTATAGTAAGCCAGAAAGTCAATAGCCTTCTGCCACACATTGGGCCCTATATTCTGGTTGCGGAAATAATTAGTGCCTTTTATTATTCTTTGTACTTCAAATTCACAGAGTGAAATATCTGCGTAATTTTATTTAGACGGCTGCTGATGTCACTTAACCCTTTCTCGTAGAAACCAAATAAATCTCCTTTAAAATAAAACGCTGATATGGGCCTAGGAACCCAAAGTTTATGGAAAGAAGCGGGATTTGTTGTGTTATGAAATAAACATAAAGCAATTTTCGTCAGGCAAGGAAGCAAAATATACATATTTTAAAACTATTCCTCTTCCGAAACATGACACCCTCTATTTTTCGGAAAGTAAGACGATTTTTAAGCTGGTAATAGGCCTATACACGGAATAAGATCAAGGATATTTCTAGGGTGTTTTTTATTATAATTCAGGCGAAGTAAAGGAAGTGTCACTCCATTATGTCTAGCACACCCTTTCGTGCGCCTCCTTCCGCGACTAGGAACAGAACACATCAAAGAGATGCCCGATGCAAAACTTGATAACAACATACCTGAGTTTGCCAACATTAGGAAGTTTCACCACATGACGATCCTGTGCCTTATATGTCTTTTAAAATTTACGGAACTACTTTAATGACAAAAATGTTTGCAGATATTTACAAAAAACCTAAAATTGGAAATATAAAACTTTTCGCACGGAACATATACAAAGACTTCAAAAAATATACAAAAACTATTTATGTTTCCATACAATCATAAAATCCGCATTAATAGGCAAATTAAAAAAAAATAACGTAGTTCTTTCAGTTCTTCATGAACTATTTACATGCTCGAAAGCTGCTGTTAAAAACTAAGGACCTATAATATATAACTTTAGCTTAATATTTTATTTCAGCTCTGTTTAACCAGCATAATAATATATGCAAACAGATCATTACATTCCTGCTAATTGTACTTGCAGCATAATGCAAACTGAACAAGTACGTTTGGTGTCATGGAGTGACGCCTTCTGAAAATGGTAATTGTGGCTAAAGTTTTGTGGTGTTACTACATATTTAGATTACGATGCGGTGTTTGTGGCTGTTGGATGATTGTTTTCAGGTACCTATACGTGGAACATGTGTTGGCTTGGTATAAAACGGTCATTTAATGAATGAACCAAAATTCTTGAATTTTGTTTGACTTGCGCCATATCACATCACACAATGCGTGAAATCGAAAACTCAAAAACAATACGTAATGGCAACTCTATTTAATTAACTTTTTTCTCTGATATGATGACCACATGTCGCCCCTCCACGACTCACTGCAAAGACTACGTTACTGATAACGGAATTTAACACTTGAAGGCGAAGTTGCCCTTACGTAGGGGGGTTTTATATATTCTATTCTACTGCATACATTCAGGCTTAAGGCATTTGCTTATATGACGAAGCTGTTTCATCTACAGACGTCATCTGACTTAGGCTATGATATGCACGATCGGTACTAAGAATAAATTTTAGTGAAGGTGAGAGGAAAGAGTCGTCACCTACTCTCCCACGTTTTGTTATCCACTATTACTCACCATTTTATGGTCTTCCTAAGACATCTGTGGATCTGCAGCCGGACTTTTAAGTTTCTTTCTCTCAGCTTTCGACAATAATTTATGTGTCCGTAAATCTCAATACTCCAGATTCACTCTGTAACTTTCATATGCCTTACTTGAGAATTCGTGGCTGTCATCGTCGTCGCCATTATCATCAACACTGTCATCATCGTTGTGTTCGTTGCCGCCATCAACGTAACCTCGTGTCCTGCCAGGGCTCAGGCAGTGAGTCGCTTAGCTCGCACAGCGGAAGCCAAAGTTGAAAGCCAGACTAGTTCATGTGCGATTTTGGTGCAACTTTTCTCCCAATACTTCGGTTTACCTTGGCAGCATTATTTCACCAGTGCTTCATACTCATCACTCTATCACTAGCTCTTTGTAATTGTGGAATATGACAGCGGCTTTAAATGACACAATTGAATAAATTATTTATTCAAAACATCTTAAAAGTTTCAAATTTGTTCACCCTGCCATCTTGATGTCGTCTTTTGTCTCTCCTTTTTTTTTTGTTTATAAATATTCTAAATATGTTTCAGTTAAGAAAACTATTTATTCCGCTACAACTCAATAGTCAGTGGCAGCGTCAAAAAGAGATCTCAGCTTAGAAACAATTAAAATAGACAGACATAGGATAGTAGTTAAATAAATTACTGAGAAGTCGGAACATAGATGAAAAGAATAAGTAGACAGAAGGCGAGAGAGATGAGGAGAAGTTAAGGTATTTATAAGAGGATTGCGTATATTGTTATTGACCTGACAGCTCCACAAATATGTCTTAGTTTCGATTCTGGTCCTTCCGTTTCTATCCGTTTGTTTCCAACCTACTCAATTTCAGTCAACTCCGTTTGCCACCTTTTCAAACTCGTGACGCTTTCAAGCTCTATTGGGTACATATCCAATGTGTAACATGACTAAGGCTTAGACATACACACTGAGGGTTTTGTAATTATCCTTAGCCGGTCCGCCCTTGTACAAAACAGCCTTCATTCACATCCCTGTCTGCTGACTGTTGCTTATATAATTTACAGGATAATGAATGCAGGTAACCTTCGCCTAACCTAATTAGACACCGAACAAACTTTGTAACTGATACAGTGCTGGGACATAACCCACAAACCTAGGTACCAGTCTTTCTCATTTTAACGACAAAGTTACTCTAGCTGTCACTTTGAAGCCTTGTATTCAGAAGAACTCTATTTCGAGCTTCGGTGGTTTTGCCGTCTATCCAGCCTGAAACTGATAGTGCCTCAATGTATCCAGTTTATGTACAAATTAAATGCACGTTATTATTTACCTATGAGTGTTAAATACATAGCTCCGACAAGTTACGGGGCAAGCGCACCACTCGCAGAGAGCACAGTATGCTGGCATTAAAATCAACTGCGAGTGACAAATCACTCATATGTAACTAATAATGTGCATATAGTTGGTACAATAAATTGAATACATTGATTTAAGAATGCACGGAATGGACAACCTTAAAATTATAGTGCCTGTTTACCGAGGGGTTTGCTGATGTAGTACCTCGAAACGGATCAGCTTACGTACATCCGAATCTCTTCCCAACCTATTATCGATTATTATTTTCCCATCTTATGCGATGCACTAAACACCTCGGAATTTTAAAATTTTCTCTTTAAATGAAATAATAATAATAATAATAATAATAATAATAATAATAATCTAGGTGGATGCTGGCTACAAAGTCGTCACCGTGATTGGTATTATCTTTTAAAACTGTTACTCGTTACGTCTTTTGAGTTCTGTTATTGCGACAGGTACAGCAAAAATTCAATTCCATGCAACAAAATTTGGAACTTAACGGAAAAAGGAGTGTCACCCTGACTTCACTAGAAGTTTGTGCGCACCAATGAGTCTCACGTAATGAAGGCAGAAGCACGGAGCTGGGTGACAGATGTTTGCAACGTTATGGAACATCTCTTCCACATACAAATGACACGACCACAAACGAATAGCAATGCATTTCCCTGCCCTCTGTCGGTTGAATCTTTCAACCAGCGTCTCCCACTCAACGGCAGCGGTTCGCTCTGCCACCTATTGAAACTTTCTGGAACACACAATTGGTAACTGTCTTACTTTCAGTCTTGAGAGATTACATAAACTTCATGCATTCCTCAGGACAAAGGAATCTTGCAATTTGTCAGGATCGTAGTTACACTATAGCAGCATCCCATCCCAGCGACTTATATTTTGTACACCCACCGAACACCACCCACTATTCGAGCGAATTCGACCCTAGTTGTGAGAACTCAACTTCGCGCGAATATGATTCAGCGCAGCCAACCGTAGCACAATGACAGTGCGTAACCAGTTTGGTTACGGCGTGCAAAATTTAATATCCAGGTTTACGAAACTGTGTTTTGTTAGATAATTTGTAGAAGTTTACATTATTTACTGAATTCTCTGCCACATTTTCTGAATTTATTAAGAGACGCCTTAAACTCAGCCTGGAATAATTGGTGGAGAAGTAACAACTATCAGTCCAACCTGTGACGGTGGATTGGCCACTCTGATATGCTTGCAGTGTGGCCACAGACTGTGAATGTGTTTGGTGAGTGTTTTGGTGTGAAAACGTTGAGTGTAATGTTTTCGTTTGTTTTATGTGTGTGTCATTATGTGTTTGGTGCAATACAGTGAAGCCATGCAGATAAAAAACAGCCTGGTGTGCGGACTCTGACGGTAGGTGTCTTAAATTACTGGACTGAAGTATGTACGCATTGGCCTGGTGCTTCATGTAATTCCCCATAACGTTTAGTGAAGGTCTGTTGAAAATTAACAGCTTTTACGAAAGTTCTCACTGTAATTTGTTTCGTTGTTGTTTTATTTGTTTAAAATGTTATTGTTTGCGGCAATATGGAGACATGAAAAGCACTGAGTGGGTAACATAAAACTTAGAAAACCTAGAAGAGGATACAGGCAAAGTATTGCCAACATTTGATAGCGTTGTTGTAAAAAGCAGAGGTAATGAAGCGAATACATTTTCAGAATAAAATATACAGACAGTTTAACGTAAAGGCGTTAGAGAATTGGAAGGTTGCTCAAAGAAAAGCACAGAAGTGCTATGCCATTGCCACTGACGGAAGTGGTTGAAGACAGCAGTATGCCAAAGCGTTTGAAATTCGGAAACAACAGAAACTGCAAACGTTCAAGAACTATCAGGAATTCGTTAAACGAACAACATGGAATAACTTATTACATGTACAGATGTCACAGGCAATTTCGAGTAATGTATAGGTCAAAGTAGTTCGTTTAATTAAGTCTTGTTATTAGATGTGTTGACAGTACTCGAGACAAAAATCCATGACCAAAAAATCGACATTAATGCTACTTTCTTTTAGGATTTTACGAATTAAGCGTACCATTCAGCAGAAGGAATGACAGTTCAAATAGTGCAGATACTGAAGGAAATGGATGTCTCCACTGAAAAGTGTTAGGGCTAGGATTGCGACGCGGCTACTGTATTGAGTGGTGTGTGTGCAAAACGTGTGCATTGTAGCTCATAATTTGAATATAGTACTTGACGTTTGCGTAAGTGGTTGCCGTGAATTATAGTCATTTATTGCCACTCTTCAGAGTATATATATATGGTACATTTGTACGTTGTCCATATAAGTACATAGATACAATTCCGTTCATTCTACGCAACTAATTTTTTTCACTGCGTGATGTTGGTAGTACTATGTGGTCGTGCAATGCGAATGGCATGCTGAATTTAGCTGCGTTCTTTTCGTCTACATAGCAATTTGTTGTACACAGCTGCTATTATTTTCTTCTGGGAAGGTGAGTACATATATTTGTTTATCTGCCATGTTATAAAACTGTCTTATTTTGTGTACTGAGGCTGTTAGTGTCAGGTTCAACTCAAAGTCAATGTGTCTTCTTTCTCCGACATCACCACATGGTGGGTCTGTGTGACAGTTACTGCCATCTCTTCGAGCAGTTTGGTATTAATTGATTTTCTACTGTTCTGCGTCAAGCACATTTTCGATCAATAACGTAGACACAAATTTTATCAAACACAGTTTCGCAAAATCCATCGCGACACTGATGATTGGCATCTAGTTACAGAATGCACATTGCCTGTGGGATATGAAAAAGTCATTCGACCGTATTCTTCCAAGCCAAATGGACCGCTATAAATTTTCTGGTATTTGTGGGAGGTTAGAAGCTACGATATCTATTCAGAATATTAAACACAAACTAAAATTTACAATATTTTATAAATGAGGCCTTATTATCAAGGTAAACCATTACTCCGTAACTCCATGGAGCAGAGTTCGTCTTGAAAAGCTAACAGGTTCTCAGCTAGTCAAGAAATACCCCGTATTTTGTGCAACCCGAAGGTTCGTTACCGCATTTACAAGAGCCCGACTTCTGTCCCTATCCTGAGCCAATTCAATCCAGTCCATGCCCCCCTATCCCACTTCTTGAAGATCCATTTTGATATTATCCTCCCTTCTACGTCTGAGTCTCCCAAGTGGTCTCCTTCACTCAGGTCTCCCTTCCAAAATCCTGTATGCACCTCTCTTCTCCTCCATACGTGCCACATGCCCCGCCCATCTCATTCTTCTCGATTTTATCACACCTGGACCTCTCCTGATGGGAAGACTCATAATCAAATCGACCACGTATTGATAGATAAGAGATGGCATTCAAGTATACTCGATGTGCGATCTGTCAGGGGAGCTGAGTGTGATACTGATCACTATCTGGTGGTTGTTAAATTTAGGGAAAGACTGGCAGTAAGTAAACAAGCAGCACAGAAGTTTGATGCGGAGTAATTTAATCTCAGAAAGCTAAGTGAACTAGAGGTTAGGAAACAGTATCAGCTTAAGATCTCAAACAGATTTTCAGCTTTGGAAAACTTAAATGTTAGTGACGACATAAACAGGGCTTGGGAAAACATTAAAGAGAGTATAAAAATTTCAGCTAAATGGAGCCTAGGTCTGCATGAACGGAAGAAGCATAAGCCGTGGTTTGATGAAGAATGTTCGCAATTTTTAGATAAAAGGAAGCAGGCTAGAATTCATTGGTTACGGAATCCAAACCAAAGTAATGGAGATAATCTGAACAGTGTAAGACGTGAAGCTAGTAGACATTTCAGGAACAAAAAGAAGGAATACCTGAAAGCTAAAATTAATGAACTTGAAACAAACAGTAAGAACAAGAATATCAGAGATTTATATAGGGGTATCAGTGACTTTAAGAAGGGTTACCAGCTTAGAACTAATGTAGTAAAGGATGAGAAGGGTGACCTGGTTGCAGACTCCCACAGTATTTTGGCTAGGTGGAGGAATCATTTCTCCTAGCTGTTGAATATACACGGGGTTAATGATGTTAGGCAGACTGAAGTACATACAGCAGAGGCACTAGTGCCTGAGCCCAGTGCCTTTGAGGTTGAGATGGCTATTGAAAAGCTAAAAAGACACAAATCACCAGGTATTGATCAGATTCCAGCAGAATTGATTAAAGCAGGGGGTAGGATTATTCGGTCTGAAATCCATAAACTTATTATTTCTATTTGGAATAAGGAGGAATTGCCTGAGGAATGGAAGGAGTCGGTCATTGTGCCTATTTATAAGAAGGGTGATAAGACAGATTGCAATAACTATCAAGGCATATCACTTTTGTCGACTACGTACAAAATTCTATCCAACATTCTTTTGTCAAGGTTAACTCCATATGCAGAGGACCTTATTGGAGATCATCAGTGTGGATTTCGACGTAACAGGTCAACTACTGATCATATATTCAGCATTCGTCAAATGCTTGAGAAAAAATGGGAATACAATGAGGCAGTGCATCAGCTATTTGTAGACTTAAAGAAAGCCTATGATTCAGTTAGGAGGGAGGTCTTGTATAATATTCTCATTGAGTTTGGTATCCCCATGAAACTAGTAAGGTTAATAAAAATTTGTCTAAGTGAAACCTACAGCAGAGTTCGGGTAGGCAAATATCTGTCTGACACGTTTCCTATTAAGAATGGCTTGAAAGAAGGAGATGCTCTGTCGCCATTGCTTTTCAACTTTACTTTAGAATATGCCATTAGGAGGGTTCAGGCACACCATGAAGGCTTGAAATTAAATGGTACTACCACGGTAAACCATTGACAGTATCTTCAGAGTTCAATAACTTGGAACAAAATATTTCACAGCTGACGTTGGAGAAGCCCAGTTCATTATCTTGTGCCCGTTAGTATCTAAAATAGCGTGAAACTACTGCCACTTACGGTGCAAAAGTACAGTGTTATCAAAGTTAGTTATGCTTCAGGACCGTTTCTTAGTAGATAACGGATATTTAAGCACAAAAAACAACTTTTGTGGTGCTTGTAACTGTCCCTAAAACTGAACAAATAGGCGCGTATTCGTTGTTAGGAAGCAGGCAATAAGATTTTATTGAAACACTGGCATTGCAAGAACAACAAAGTAACATTATTATTAGAAATTCTATTTTATTTTTCTTATTGTCATTATCATCATAAAAGTAAGTCGAACTCAGTTATAACCTCATGAAGGGGACTGGATATTTTGTGTCGTTATAAACGAATATCATTCTAACCGAGGGATGTAATGGTACGGTTAAAATGAGAAATTAATTGGTACCACAGAATATCTGACGTTATAGACGAGGTGTCGCATTAACCGATGTCGTTATAACCGGGTTCGACTGTAGTTAGAAATAAGCTTCTATAAGCGTAAAAATTCTGAATAGGGGCTAACATAAAAATAGGCGGTTTAGGCATTGTGAAAATCCTTCAGCGTTGCTGCACATATTCTGAAGCTTTTTGTCCATTTATAGAGGTGAAAAACATGAATTTGCCTAAACATCTGATGCGTAGTGAAAGATAATAGGTACGGTGTAGGCTGTTCAGAGTGGCTGGGAATTTCTTAACAGAACTATGCAGTTTGAAGACTGACTCTCATCTGATACCACGAAGGGTGGGGGAATTCGTATGTGGTAGATGCCAGTGATGAGAGATGTACTAGCAAGTGTTCATAATTGTGTCTATTGAAGCACATTTTCGCTTAATTTTAAAGGATTCTAGAATTCTTCTAATCATTACATTACCAAAAATTTTCAAGTGATATTTGACATGTTCATGGAGGTATAGGAACATGTGTCAGCATTGATACCCATTCTTTCTTATGTATTTTACACATTAAATCATATTCTGTCTGAAATGATCAAAATTGTGTCCCCTTACTTCATAGCCCTTTTGTAAATAACATGTAGAGCCGGTCTTTTCTTCATTTACCTGGGAGTCAGATTTTCCTCGTACCTTAATGAAACTTAATGCAACTCTTTCGGTAGGAAGGCTGCAGTCTAATCCGCGAGAGGGGAATGTTAAACAGGCTTCTCGAAAAGTAAGGTAACAGGTGAACCTGTAACAGTAGCCACAACGCTTCTCAAGAATTTTTAGCAGAAAAAAAATTTTCTAAATTGTATTTGAGAGCTAGTCAACAACAATCAGGGGTACAAGTGGTGGAAAGTGTGCTACAAAATCAAATTTGGAGCACGCATGTTTTCTTAATGCCTCCTGTGTTACCAGCCCTGTGACGTCGTCTTGATGTTCATTTATTGCAGACACAGCACTAGTTTTGTTTAGCTAATTACGTTGTACATCTACGTAAGGCAAGATTATTAGCGAGACATGACTTTTCCGTGTACGTAATTCGTTAAAGCTTTACTACATCGATAAATGTTTCAGCAAAACTTTTATGCTTGGTATTTGAGGTGTGTAACCGCGGCGGCGACTGCGACGCTTTCCGTGTTCAGGGATGAGTCCGTTCAGTTTGGTATAACTGTACCTGCCTCAAGGCGTCACATGCTAGGAAGCCAAAACTTAATACTTATGATTTGGAGAAGTGCGTATTTTATGAGTTGGAAATCATGTGGTATTTAACGCTGGTGTCTTATTTTAAGAAAGTGTACCCAGTCAGTTATAGGACCGGGATAGTGTATTTGATATAGCGACTTTCTACGGTCTGGAGGGTTCGGAATTTGAGCCCCGGTGAAGGCAACCATTTTCCTCTTATCCAAATCCGGCCAATGCGTATAGCGCATCTTTGTCGGGAGTAAACCTGCCGGGGCGTGACGTTGACCACTCGCCCTCGTCTAGCACCGAGTTAAGAATGAGTGGAGCTATACCACTACTCCCCTTGTGTGCCTGCGTGCAATGTTACAGGGAGACCAATACCCGTTCAGAATGGTCACTTTGACGGAAGAGATTCGAACTGAGAGCTCGAGAATATGACTCACGAGAATTACTACACAGCGGCATTCAGTGGGTATTTGCAGAATTCTAAACGGTAGAAAGATAAGTGCTCATCCAGTGGCTCATTAAACATAGCTTCTCTCGTAAGAAGAAACAAGGACGGTGAGTCATAGAACTTCAGAGCTAAGAAACGCAAGCACCGTTATGTGTGCACAGATGGAATCACCGCGGAAATCGGTTTGTGGGTTATTTAATGACGCTATCTCTGTCGCATTCTGTACGCCGGTTCTTATGTAGCTTCAAATTATAGCCATCATTGTGATTGAACGTTTTAAAAATTAAGAAGTTAGCATTTGAAACTAATTTCAGCGTTGCTAAGACGAACATTTGTATCAGGGTGTGGGCCGTGATTCAAACCTGGAAGTTACCCAAGTCAAAACAAGAGTGTTAACTACCCAACTATGACGTTCAGTGGGAAATGGAATTGATTTTACCAAGAAGTCAAGTATTTTTAGAGAATAAGCTATATATGTAAGACATGCGCCAGGGAGAGACTTTCCTGGCTGGGCAAGTTCCGACTGATGCTCTGTGTCTAAGCCAGATTTTAAAAAGAAACTTCTTTTCGGGGGTCTCTTTTTGCAGGAACTTCAATACACAGAGAAAGGTTCTCCATGTAAGATAAAAAGCAGTGTAGGTTTCAAAGGTGTTTAGGCCTTGACTGTTGAAGACTTCTGCTGTGTAGGCCGTGTCGACTAGTAAACAGTGATCGGCGTTTCGATGGATATATACATAACCTTACATAAACAAAACAACACTACATATTCCGTCTGATACAATTTTCATTTATTATTGTTTTTCAAACACTACATGTTTCGATGAAGCCGATCATCATCAGGTGTTTATTCATACACAAACTTAGAAACTCAAGGTAAAAATGTAAAATTTTGCGAGATATCACAAATGATATATAAAATATATATCACAATCGACTTGTAGTTCTCGGTGGTGTGCCATTTAACACAAAGGGTGATTTAAGTTTTGTATAAATAAACACATGATTATGATCGGCGTGACCGAAACATGTAATGTTTGAAAAATCGTAATAAATAAAGGTTTGTCAGACGGAATACGTAGTGTTATTTATGTCAAATTGAAAGACCTAACTTCCGTAATGCATCCCTTTTTCTGTTAAATTGACACTAATATTTTAAATGTAGTTTCAACAATATGTGTAGAATACTACAGTACGGGGTGTGACGCCGCGTAGTCTGGTAGAAATCTGTCGACTTTGGGAACAAACTGCTCATGGCATCTACAGGATAGAAGCCTAATCTCCCATCTTTTCCACCTTGAAGGTGGAATTGTTTTTCTCTGAAACGTCGGTAAACTGCAAGTATATTGCGCGGCTTCGCGTTCTGTAAGACGGTATTCATCAAAGTCGTCCCCACGAGAATCTTAAGTCTCGACAATAATAGTTCTGTGTTTGTTCCACGTTGCTAATTTTAGTTCGCACACTAAACGTAATAATAATAATAAGCGATTATTTCAGTATATCTAGCCTACAGACTGATATGATGTCGTAGAGCTCTTTTACTTTTTGAACTTGGTGTAAGGGAGCCACTCTAATGGGAAGATAAGTCAGGAAGCATAACAGACTTCGAATTCAACGGCCCTTATGAAAATTTCTTCTCGCAGCCACTGCTCGTGACATGAATCTTTAGCATGGGCCCGGTGACATCAGTTAGAACTGAACTGTAAGTGTACCTGCATACAAATAAATATACTGAAAAGTTCATTGCTCCAGCAGCTAATTATCGCCCGCATTAACGCAGAACCTTCACTCGTGCTCGGAGTGTTTGTTGTAGCAGACTTTGTTTTGAATTTCATGTCCATTCGGAGAATTTGCAAATCCGGTAGTGTCCATTACTGCCACATCATTAATTCCTGATGGATTGTGGTATTTTATGTTCACAGCAAATATGTTAGTATGCTGCATCAGTTGTGGTTTTGTGTTCTTGCGTCGATTTCAGTTTATTATATGTGCCATCTTCATATCTGCAAACTTGATATCATTAGCGCAATGTTTCTAAATCGCAGGTGTTGATCGGTCGGTTGGAGGGGGAGGTGAGTTCTGGAAAACAAGAAATTCTCTGATTGATAGGGGCCTGATAGAGTGCGTTTCTTTTATCGCCGTCCTGAGCACCGCAGCTGTCAGAATATGTCCCGGCGGATACAGGCGTTCTGTGCGATAAAGCTGCCTTGCTTAGGGAGACAACGAACGAAAGATTTTGTACTAAATTGTGTGTAATAATAAAATAAAATCCTTCTTGGTAAAGCAGAGGTTCTCTTTGCTACGGCGGAATTACACTTGTGACAAAGTGACCGGTGTAACGACAAATACAAATGTTAAGAACGCGAGTGTGAGCACGGGATTGCAGAAATCCCGGGCGCAAGTTCGCCGTGGCGACAAAATTTTTTACGATGGCGCCTGATGTTTGTGGATGCTTAGTATGGAACTTGCTTCATGTCACCCTTCTGTGGCCTAGCACTTTCAGGTGGCTGTTGGATTTTTGTAAAATTTGTTCAACCCTGGTTTATCAGACCGAGTCGTGGCTTATGCGCATTATTATAAAGAAACCATCATGCCCTAGTGACGGAGATTGCAGCTGCAGGTCACTACATTCCAGTCATCTGCTGTCACTTATTGTTGCGGCTTTGTGGTTTCGTGAAGCTGGCTGACCTGCCTTCATGTATCAGCAGTGTTCACTTCGGTGGACAAGCGACCTGGCGCCTTACCTGTGATTCAGTTTCTTACCGTGTAGAAGCTTTTTGTGCATTCACTGCGCAAAGTCAACAGTCTCTCGGCTCCTTCACCCGCACGTTTTATGCTTCAGACTACTTTACGAAATCAATAAAATTTGGTACGGCAAAGAGCAACGTTAATAGTTGTGACAGGGATCTGGTGTCAGTCGTTTGAATCTACGACAGACGAAGCGATGCCGTTCATCATTTGTATCAAAAGATAGTTCATCTTTCAAAAGAAGTTTTAGAAATATCAGCTCCACTTTATTTCGAATTCTGGTCGTACACAGATTTTCCTTATAACAAATTTCCCTTAAAATCGGCCTTGCTTATTTCTTATGCAATAAACGTTATTTCATCTGCCAACTTGCATCGTATGTCCTCAAGACTGTTCCACGTGACTGCAAGCAACTATTTTATACGTATTTAATCTTTAACGTGCATTTTAAACCACATATTTTTAAAATTTAATATATCTGTGCACGCCTTCCATTAACTTCTGTAATATTTCGATACATGTGTTCTTTGTAATGCACCTCCCTGAAGATGGCCACATGAGTGGCCGAAACATGTAGGAGGTATACATTGTGTATAATACACTTTCGTGCACTTGCGTGCCTTTGTTTTGTTTTTAAATCATATCTTATTGCTCAATGCATGGTTATGGATCATTTAAAATTTCTTAGCACGGTGTCCTTTCATGGAACAAACAAGTTTATCGCTTGTTAGAAGGAAAGTTTGTGTCCCTTTCGTTTTTAGCAAGGTAAAGTGCAGTTCTAGATAAAGAGCCAACGAAGGAAGGCAAGCAAGATTTCACTGAGACCAGCATTCACGTGAAATTTCGATCTGAGACCAAACGGCACGTCGATGGAAAAACGTTCACAAGTGCTGTCCTACTTGTAAGTGGTGTCTCCAATTGGGCAATCGCAGCACCAACCGCTGCTATACTTGATAGCAAAAGTATGTCCTACTTTCCACGGTTTATGTATTTTGTGGTTCAAGGTTAGTGTGTATTTAAAAAATAATATATCAGACTATCTTTAGAACTGAATTCGAAGGCCACGGAAATACTTGTATATTTTTTTATTGCGTTGCCACGTCAGAGCTTGTCTTCTTACCACTGCAACAGAAGAATACCTATTAATTGTGTGACCATGTAAATGCTTTTTTCGTACTGTTGCCACAGCAGAGCCATATTTTTATGATTACGGCTGCGGCTAATAATTTTGACTACGGATATGGCCGCACTAAATCTTTCGTCACATGACTGTGTCCCGGCAGGTTGTTTATTTCTTTATGCAAATTGCGATCAAGTCTTTTTTCCCATAAATACGGCCAATCCAACCGATATCTTGTCCTAGTTAAATGTTGTGGTTTGTGAGGGTCTTTATGGATAGAGAGGTGCTTAATCAAATTCAAATATTCCTGAGTGCTGTAGCAAAATACACGCAGTCTTCAGGAACTGATTTCTGTCGGTGCCAACCAATTCACTTTCAATTTTTTTTGTCCGGATGTCAGCGTTCGTGATTCTAAGAGTGGTAACTGAGGTACCAATTAATTTCCAAATAGTAATCAGCGGCCCTTTCTACGATTCAGAAACGCACAGCTCTGTAAGTATGCAGTAATTATTAACTTTGCCACTCTGTCTATCCGAATAAACTCTCAAGTGCAATAACATGCGCCGTGAGGGAGATTCAGTTACATGTCGCACACTTCATGTCCACAAAGACAAGCGTGTCCAAATTTCTGTAAGACGAACTCATAGTAACCTGAAAAATGATTGGAATATATTTGACTCGTCGTCTGAAAGTAAGGGAGTATCCTAGTGCCAGCAAAGTAGCCGGGGGTGAGAAAGAATGACATGTCTTCTGGGCAACCAACTGAACTCCAAAGTTCGAGGCCGTCTGGTTGATAAAAAGTCGAGTGCTTTTGATACTGACGAATATTGCATGATGAGAAAATACATCCCCCTATATTTTTACTTGTCAATTCTAAAAGTGCAGAAAGTTTCTTAGAATTAGCAAAGAGACGGTAGCTGCAGTGTGAAGAATTTCGACAACTGAGAAATTCCGATGAGACTTGATGTAAACAGGGTCAAAATACTGCACACTTTACAGTCGCGGCACCCTTGACGCTTTCCTGTGTTTTGTGTGCCCGTCGGAACACAGGCGCAACCACTGAGGATAGACTATCTCAGAAGTCGATTCTGATAAGAACAGCATGCCTGATTTGGAACTAAACTTGCTTGGGTATGTTCGGCTATTCCGCCGAAAATATTTTTGTTCACGAAAGCATACAGCCTAAAGTGTTTCGCTGTAAAGCGCCGACAGATACCCTCTTGGCAGCAGAGTGAGAAGCATGTACTAACTTTGGTTATCTCTCAACACTTCTCCGGAAGTCCCGGGACTTCAATAAATTATATCGCTCCGCCCCAGAGTTTTTCAATTAACTTTACTTCTTCTTTGCCGTAAAGCTAACGGCGCCGAAGTGAGGGCGTGGGGAGCGAGGCAGCCCCTGCATCAACAATCACCGTGTAGCAACCCTCAGCTGCATTACGACTTATCAATCGATACCATTGGTAGGGGCTGGGACCCTCTGTGTATACTGAAAGTCCCCTTTACAGTCAGTTTCTTAACAGTTGCACTCCCAGTAAACAGTCTTGCCGAAACAACAGAGTGCCTGTAACCATCTGTTGAAAATTTAGACAGTGGGCTTACGGGTTTTGATACCGTAGAGTCATTTAAAAGAATACCAAAGTTTCGGGGGAAACTACTGCATCCATCTTCAGAAGCAAACCTGCAATTGGAAGCTGAAGCTTGGTAACCATCTACACGTTGCCGTGAACGAGAAAACCACAGACTAAACCCTCACCACCCTGAAGATCTCAGATCGCTTCTCTGTTAATTAACAATCATATTACAAAATGTACAGCACATAGACGGTAACCAACCTGCTTCCTCGCTTTTTATGCCTGTAATTTGCTACTTAATGTCAGTAGCACTTGGTGAATTTGTGTTGCTTGTTGTTTTCGGCGATCCGAATCACATACCGATGGAACTGGCATGTTACTGTGACAGTAACTGTCATAATGAACCGTAGGCCTCTTTCTTGCATATCATTTATGTGCAAAATTGCAGCTCTGTGTAGGAGGCCTACCTTCATGTCTCTTATTTAAAGTTCACCCTAGAACAGGCCATGAAGACCCAGACAGGGAGTAGAGGTATTGCTCTACTCTTTCTTTAAACTCGGTGCTAGATGTGGGTGGTTGGTCAACCCCACGCCCTGGCAGCTTTACCCCCTGGAAAGAGACCTGGTACCCATTGTACAGGAGGCTGGGTGGGTCCCAAAGCCGGTCTGGACGGGTACGGAGAATCTCGCCCCCACCGGGATTCGATAGCCGGACCGTCCAGTCCGTACAAAGTCGCTATACCGACTACGCTGTCCCGGCCCACGCCTGTTAGTTATTTACTAGGGTAAATGGCAGAGCTTTATTAACTTTATGTAATTTGTCGACGCTTAATTTTCCTGGCCTGTCTTCATCCGAGAAAATGAAGTGGGTAAGTCGGTTAGGGTTTGAAAGGAGGTGATTGTGACCTATTTAGTATAACGTTATGGAGTTTTCGTGGACAGACTGAGTAATATAACGAAAATTTTCAGTCAAGACAGACGATAACCCGGCCAAAATTGCAGCCCGATATGTCGGATTAGAAGCCTGCCGCTGCACCTTTCGGTCTGTAGGAAGAGAAGTGGGTCTAAGGGAATAATGATAAATTTGACCAGTACTAGCAATTTATACGTTTCCAGCTTTTCGGTAGCAATTTTAACATTGGTAGTAATTGCTACACTGCGCATTCCAGCCTGGCTAACGTCTCACGTATTTAATGTACAGCGAGAATCTTTTAAGTAGAGTGTAATTCCTATAATTGGCGGGTGTAAATTCCTTCACATATCAATTGATATCTCTGTAGGAATATTCATTTTTGATGCTGTTTTTCTTACATTTAAAGTGTACTTATAGCGGTTGGTTGGATTTTAACACGGCACTTTGTGTACTTAATCCTCCCCTACCTTGTGGTCGCCATGGAGACTTGTGTGTGGGTGTGGCTACAGCATGAATAGGATCTTAACAAATTTCGCTGCACATCTAACAGATGTTATTCCTAATATATATAACCAGTCACTGTTAAAATACTTTGATAAACACATGTGAATGTTTGTCTTATGATGACATCTATTATCAAATAGTACTTTTGAAAAATTAGCTTGAGAAGTGTCTGCTTTGGAATTCCGAGGCCTATAACAATGTAAATTACAAGCATGCAAAACAAACCAAACCAACAGTAAAATTTGGCACTGGAAGGTACACAAGTGGACAAGTAAATGGAAAGTGAAAACAGAAAAATTAGCGATGGTTACAAAATTATTGAGAAGCAAACAGAAATGGAAACAAAAATGGGGGATTAATTAATGACGCTTCAAGTGTTCCAAGCAAATACTATTTTAAATGCAAGATTTTTGGTTATCACAACGGTGAGAATTATGTTTATTGTCTTCCTGGTTGTGATATGGTGTAGTCTGGTAGGTTTAGTAGTGTTCCAAGCAACCGCGGTCTCATCGTATGTACTAGAGGGGAAACGCTTTGCTACTTCTTGTACAATTTCTGCTTCGAAATATGGATGATTATGATTATCATTATCAATTTTTTTGATATTATGACGTGGTGCTGGTAAACAACAACGGTAGCAGCAACAGTAGCACCAGCAGCATTAGTAGCAGCAGTAGTAGTAGCAGCAGCAGTAGTATTAGTAGTAGTAGTAGTAGTAGTAATTACATACAACTGGTGAACATTTAATATTGCACAGAAGTACTGTACATAACACAAAAAAGACATTTATGCACTGCTACATATAAATTACAAAATACAACAATTACAGCTAATGCAATACTAACATATTCATTCGACAGCTGCTGTTATTCTACGCATGCATATCTGTATCTTGACTGCACCTGTGTCCATTGAACCACTTTTCTGAAAGATGCTTTGTTATGTTGAATGTTTTAAGACCAGTGCTTAAGTTGTGACGAGGAGATGCCAAACAGTGCCGTACCAATATCCAAAAGAAATTCTGAGATACTCAGAAACATTAAAGTTTATAAAAATAATAAGTCGCTCGTACATCTGATAGTCTACTCTCAAATTACACGTCTGATCCTTACCTCCTTGCAAATTACTTCAGACAGGATCCTGGGTAGAGCGTATTCACGTACATAAAAATGTTTCGTCGTGTCAATTAACAAGGCTGCCACACTGACAAAACAAACACATAACAGATATCTCTGCCTAAGCAGTGCATGTGTAAAGTGTACTGACGAAGTATAAATAAAACTACACACATACTTAACCTGAAAAATGCATGGGTATGAGTGGTGAACTTGACGTTCTGACCGTTTGCCGACCAAGGATAGAGCCCCTAGCATCAACTGGGCAAGAGACTGATCTTCTGAACCGATATCAAAGTGAGAATGAAGAGAAGGGAAGAACCCCTGATAGTCACTGATTTACGGGTAGCAACAATTACAGAATATTGGTTTTCGTCAATAGAAAATTACGTAAAAGAGAAGAGTCACAAAGACCAAGAGTATCACTTTATCACGAGCGTAATAAATTTGGCTCCGTATCCAGGCGATCCAATTGTAGGCACGTGTAATAAGTTTCCTGAGGGTTTACGTTATGGCCATTGATAGCATCATGTCAAAAAATGCACTTCAATTGAAGGTGGTACAACTTAATGAGAGAAACTGGAGGACAACACAATAATAATATAAGAGTAGGTCCTGCAATAAGCGAGTGTCATTTAAGAATGTTCGAAAATTTAAATACTCGAGGGCAACACTACCAAACTTGATGCTAAAAGGCGGAATAAATCTTGGAATTTCTTGTTACTGTTCAGCCCGAGTGCTATCGTTACGCCGTCTACTTCATAAACAACAGACACAACTTTTATACTTACTTGGAACAAAACTTTTGGCCATCATTTTGTCTGGCTGTGAAATGTGGTCCCTTATTTTTCTGTAATAACATAAATTCAAGTTACACTCTGGAAAATAAGTAGGCAATTTAAGATATTACATAAATACATCTTCACAGTTAAGTTGAGGGGCTTACGATGGGCTGGATATAAGAGTAGGCCATATGAATATATGTACGTATACTGGATGAGGGAAATCAGATATGCATACAGAATGTTGATGGGGAAACATTGGAAGGCATCGATTTGGAAGGCTGAGAATTGGATGTGATTGTAACATTAACCTAGATCTTGGAGAGCAGATTACAGGAATGGGAAGAGTGTACGAGTGTCCCATGATGGGCTGTGTTAGTCATAGTGCTGACCCTTCCATTCTACTGCCAGAGAGCTAATACGGACGGAAGAAGGGCTGTAACCAAAGATCAGAATACAGGGTACGGTAAACCTGGAACACATACAAACGCAGAAAGAGAACTGAGTAGCTGTGGGTTTTGAAAAGCTTTTGAAAATACAATTTTGATTGTTCTGGGACTGCTTAACCCTGAATATGAAGGCACTACGATGCTTCAAAACATCGGATACTACTCGCCCAAGAAGATTTGAATCTGCACGTTTGAAAATAGTTTAATAATTACAGTTCATTATATACTGCACCTAAATCTGAGAAGTCTGCCTTAGTTCGCATTATTGTTTAATGTAGATGAGGCATGTCGGGCGTGAACAGAATGCATTTTCTGAGTGTTGTATTTTGATGGCCATTGTTTTAATGGATTTAACAGAGTGACAAGTTGAAATGCATGCATGTGTCAATCACAAATTAAGCACTGGCGAAGACTAGAATGACTGGCAACATACTCTACTGGTGGAGAAGTTACAGTATGTCATTATTTTGACAGTGAATTCATAGCGAATATAATTCCACAATATACACTGTTCTGCCATAGAAACTGCAGTTCTTTTTACCAGAAGGAACAAAACGCGCTATGGGGCATGTTCAGCCTGTGCCACTCTGCCGCTGTGTTCTAATTCTACAGGTCTACTCCATGCTGTCTGAAGTCTTCAGTCTCGGTTGTCTGAAAAACACAAAAATATATCTTAATGCATCTAAAAAATAAACAATTTGAAAAGCAATCATTCAGGCACAATTTGATGTTGACTGATTCCTCAGTTATTTGATGTCACTGTATCAGCTGCATAGGTTACGTAGCGTCCAGAAGATACGAGAGTCTTCTTGGAAGATAGTCGTACCTTCCTATACGAGTATAATAAAACTCAGAATATTTTAGAACTGTTTCTGTTTTGAACGTGATGTACAAATGGAACCGACTTTAATCTAAATACCCTAACTGAAGTAGCAAAACTACTGCCCTGGACTCTGATATCCAAAGAAGGTCACTGGCCCGGTACATGTATATTGTTAGTTCAGATTGTGGTCCACTTGGTGATGACATAATGTGGCCTTATAGGTATCTGTAATTACCCTGAGTTTGAAAACAAACTCTTGCCCGCATCTTCAGGGCTAGTTCCTTGAAAACGCTTATAACCTCGTACAATACTGCACGATGTCGTATCCTAGAAGACCACCGTCTAAACTTTCACCGCCGTAAATCTTGGAATGTCGTATATTCCATTTCCAGGTGGCATGAAGGCTTGGATCTTTCCAGGTTTGTCCTTTTGCAAGAACAGGAGATTAACGAGCTTTTTCGAAGTGTATGTAAATTAAGATAAACACATTACTTTTCAGTGTGTAGTTCTAAGTCACACGCAATGATCCGTATTTCGAAGTGTCGTCCTCAGAGCGTTATTAGGACTGAACGGGATCACGAAGACGCGACAGTTTTGCTCAGGTGAAATTACCAGACTGCAGAAGATGTTACAGCCTCTGCTAAATCAACCGGGATGGGGGTTCGAGCCCCACTTTGACCACTCTTAAATTATACAGCGGTTAAGAGAAGGGTTGTACTCTAAATAATGTTATGGGAAAGTGACTTCAAATGTCATATTGTGATAGTCACAGGACCATACAGTGGAAGAATTAATGTTCATTTTAGGCTTCCCATTTTTTAGACTTTGCATCAACTGCTGTGGTTTTGACCATTTGGACGATTTTCTTGATATGAAAAATCAGACGTGGAGTGCTTCAAACTGCTCGATGTAGAAGTGCTGTGCAGTGAATCCGTGATACAGGTCTCCATCATTTCCTTCTAATTCCTTTCCAGTTCACAGTGATAGTGATATCTCATTTGACATTAACCTTTTAAAGCCTAGCGGTAACTTTATATACCACCAGGTTTAACATTAAAAACTTCTACGTGGTGCCCACATTGCGTTTGTGTGTTCTGTACGGATCTCAGAACAAACAGCAACTTTTGCCTTATAAAACATTAAGAGACTGGTTTTTATAACCTAAGTGGAGAGTGTTTACAGCGCGGTACGCGCTGAGTCCTTATATAAAACAGACACGTTTCGTCTTTAAAGGGTTAATTATTTCCGAAGTAAGAAAACATCAGTAAAAAAAGTTACGAACCAAAATATTTAAGAAATTATTTCATTACGAGAAACATAGGGATCGCGCATCGAATTTCCATTACAGCATCGTTGTCCGTAGTTGGAGGGCGGTAACAAGTCAGTCCCACTGCCCTAAGAGTCCTAAGATATCTATTGTTGCAGATTTAATTCCGAATCGGAACAGACAAAAAGATACACTCTGTGAAAGTTGTAGAAGGAGAACACTAACTTTGGTGATCCTCGTGTAGCAACAACCTTCATTACTTCACGCTTCTTGGGTATTTTATTCTCAACGCGCTCAATTAGAGTTGTATTGTATTCATGAACGCTTAATTTTGCTTCTGTGTTATCACAAATAAACATCCTTCAAATATTCTTGAAGGAAATGAATGCAGACCAGGTTAGCTAATTATCAATTGAATACTGGGGGACCTGCTTCATTTTCTGTGGCGTGTTCAACACTGTTTGCTCGGAACAAACTACAGTGCTGTAGTTTGTGTCAGCGTTTCTTGTAATAACACTGTTATCTCTTGTTTAATCGCGTTTGGCGCTGCATGACGTACGGTCACTACAAACAGGCATTATTCTGTATCGTAGCTGTCACGAACGACATGACTGTTAGAGGGCGCGGAACAAAACGTAATTAATTGGACACATTTCGTTTCGTTCCTGAAGTTAAACTAAGGCAGGAGCCACTTGCCACAGTGTGACGGCTCCCCCGCTCCTTGTATTCAATATAACGCTCCATATTAGTACGCCTATTCGGCAGGTAGGAATTTTGAATACTGGCAGGATTGCTGTCTCTCCTGATTTACATTTTTCTTGCAAGCCTTCTAGGCAAATATAGGGATATAACCTTGAAGTACACACAACCATCGTCTTTTTTGCCCATGACAACCGTGGATAATCACGTCTTTTTATAAAATTTTTGAGTCATTGTTACTAACACAGTAATTATTTCAGGCAATCAGCGGCGTGAATTCTGAATAAAAAGTAGACGTTTCGGATAGTGTCTCCGCGATCATAAGAGACTGATGTGAAGCGTGATAAATTATGATAAATATTATATCAGGCCCGTTCCTGGCCGTTGAATAAGGCCGGCATATGTAACTCGTTAAAAAGCCTACCTTGTCTACCACGTGCTTTAACGTCAATAAATGTGCGTTTTTCCCACACAGTGTAGCCCCATGTGGACGTTTCGTATGGTTATCAGAACATGTAATGATTGTCTTTCCAAACAGCGCTAACTTGTTGGTCTTTGTAATGGAGACACTGTGTTTTCTGTGCAGTATGAGCTAAATGTTTAAATATTCGTTACATAATTTCTGGTTTTAAGGTTTCGCTCTGTTCCTCGATAGTACACCTACTCACTGTCAGATGATACACCAGACATACCTGATATCATCTAATCTGTTCAGTTGAAATATGTCGATAAATAACCAAAAATGTGACATCCACAGTAAAATGGGTGTTACAATTTTAAGTAACGCCCACTAAACCCGTTCCTCTGTCATTTGTAAAACGGGAAATGTGTATATTTATGTCCTTTAAACCGGTTTGGACTACCCTGAAGGTGGAGGCAGATAGCCACTTCGAAACATTGGCACTTATTTACCAACCTGTATGGCTTCACATACAACAAGACTGGATCGCACCCACTTCGAGAACCTCAAAGCTCACTTAGACAACACGTAATAAATTGTTCGTGATAGATAAATTTATAAAGCAAGGTTTATTCTGCACCTAAAACCACCCATGACGGTATACACGCACTGTATAAGAGTTGCATGCAGTCTTAACCCCAGTCCTAGATGGACGTGACTGGTTGAGTACATCCTCCAGGATAAATCCCACAGGTTAGAAGGCTGGGTGGGCTGAAGAACCATCATGCCCATCTTAACGAAGACAGACGTGCCGCTTCTTCTGCGCAACGAAATTCAACCTCTAGCACAAAGACGGCGATTATTTATTTTGTCGTCAGTTGCCTTTTCCTTCAGTATATTTACTACAGGGTGCCCCTTTTATCGTATTCCTGAGTACGACAGCTCTCATGAAATGTGACTGAGGCTACAGGCTTTCTATGTTACAAGGCTGTCATGCCCAGGGACAAGATAAACGGGACATTCTTTACATGTGATATCAGGTGCCAGGAATGACATGATAGATGTGTAACATACCGAAGCACGTGTCTTCTTGCGAGACGCAACGCCACTGGCCCGGAGCGGATGCGTTTGAAAGCTGCGATGGCTTCAGCGTGTGACATTCCTTGAAGGGCCTCCCCATTCACTGCCAGGATCTCGTCTCCTGCAAAATAGGTGTAAAAACTGGGACTGAATCCTGGCTGCCCAACAGAGTTTGACTGCAGCTGCAAATGTATTACTGTGGCCCAAGCCGCATTAAATTTTCGGCCACAACACCCCCACCCCCTCCCCCACACACACACCCACATCACAAACATGTAAACACACGTACACAGCGAAATAACAAAATCCCTGTTGGATTTCTCGTATTTCGGAGGGCACTAGTTTGATTGCCGTTACGGGGACCGGATGCTGAAGTCACCATTCACAGCCACCCTCCCATTCAAACTATGTAAAATAAACAGTTGATAAATCGTCGCTGAACTAAGACAAGTGACTGTATATGCTTACACATAATCTGCATGTACAGAGTATATGCATATAGATCTATATCAAAATGACTGATGTTTAGAATCTGTCAAGTCATTAGGACATTACTTTATGCCTGAGTATGTGTATTTTTCTGCGGATGCATGCGTAAAACAAAACTTTCCCTTTAAACACAGAATATGTTATTGTTATTGAGACTGTAACTTAAAGACAACACTACATTTGTTACGAAAACTTGACTAAAATTTGTATCTGGGTTCTCTGCTTCATAGTTAATGAGAACTAACCCACAAAGCATGAACACAATGAAGACTAATTCTTCTGGGAATTTAGACATGAGGAAATTGGGCTAATTACAAGTTGTAATCGGAAGTACTGAAACTGCATGACAAGGGGCGAAACTGCGACATGTAAAGTGATAAAATTATGACATACTATAAGGAACTTCGTGGTTTATGCAGGCCATGTATTACTGTATTACTGTTTGCGTAGTGAACTCCAGGGTATGATGAACGTGTAGCCGGAAATGGGTAAGACGGAAAATAATACACAGGTAAATTTTGGTGACGACTTCTCTCAAAATTCTCGAAGGCAAATGGAGAAGAAATTACGTTAGATGTATGTGGAAAAGACAGCTTTGAGGGTAGGAGGAGATGGATAGTTCTTACTGAGAATGAGTTCCTTGCAGGTCTTTGGTCCAAGCGGTCTTGAAGCCTGAAGGTCTATAGCCAGCCAGCCAGCCAGTTACTTAAGTAGGCAGTTTACTGGTTATCGTGGTATGTTATTTCGTACCCACATCAACCGTGTGGTGAGCAAAACGTCAAATAAACCAAACAAGGAAGGCACAATAATGTTTTATAAGAGTATCCAATGTTGGGTCATTTTTTCCGAGTAAGTTAAATTTCTTACGAATGTCTCTTAAATGCAGCATGGTCAACCTTATGCATCTCATCACGGATTTTCATAGTTTCGGTATAGACATTTCGGATGAAGTGTACTGCGCTATTAACTGTTGTCCATTATGCAGTTTTATTAAGAACGTTTACCAGCGCCTTTAACTAAGTGCGCGGAGATTCTCTGTCTGGTAACTGTCTGCTGAGCAAGCTGTACGCATCCTAGTGTCCGTTTCAGGCCGCACCTTTAGCGCATCAGCCGTGCTGTCCATTGAGGAATGCAACTTGGATTCAAAGCATGAGTACGCAACGGTTCATACCCGTGCGTATGTTTACAGCACAGCAACACTTGTTCAAAGACGTGCCCTTCCGGCAGCTGAGCTCGTTGGTTTGCTTGTACTAATATTGTGTTTGATACTGCACACTGTCTGAAGTGTTGTTTGTGTACACAAAGTTAAGAGAACACTGAGGAGACCTAGGAACAGATAGGAGGATAATACTGAAATAGATCATAATGAAATGAGGACTGCACTCATGTGGTACAGGATAGAAAACAGTGACAGGTTCCTGTGCACACAGTAATGTACATTCAAGTTCCGAAACGATGGGCAGATTCATGGCCTCGCTAAGTCAGAATGCTGGAACACCACACCTGCAGTCTTAAAGCCAAAAGAGAACCAACAGAAATGACCTGAATTCAATACACCCACGTATGAAATATCCAACATGCTGTTACAGTAAGGCGTGTGACAAAGGTGTGTTACTGAAGCGACACAAACATTGCACGATGGTAGAAGTACACTACTTAAGCCAGTTTAAAGCACTTTTCAGTCTTTCCTGTCGTGCAATGTCTCAGTAAACTGGCTGGTTACTGCCTGAAATGTTGGGGTTATTCCCCGGGAAGAACAGGGTGATTTTCCTTGCCACTAGGCTACGTCAAAACCTCCCTGTCCAACGGGTATGACGAACCTCTGCCTGGTACAACAGCGACCCGAGCATCAACTTGTGCCAAGGGTGTAGCGTGCTGAGTAGGCATTGAGGGAACACGGCTTTCGTAATATATATACATAATACCCACATAATTGAAATGGCACTTGTCTCGTAGCCGAAAAATATTTTTTAGGAAGGTCGGTGAATGTGAACCCTGTTTTGTGAAATTTGCATAAATCTTGCTCACTGAAGCTTGTAGTGTTTTATGATATGTCAGCCATTACGCAGTAGTAGTAAATTGCTTCAAAACAGTTGTTTGGAAGCGAAACTTAAATTTGTCAGACGACTGAGAATTTCGCTTTAACCGCACTGCGTTGGTAATGTGGACCGTGGGTCTACTCTGCTCCTCACACTGAGTGCTAAAACCTATCGCTTATATCTGGAATCCAGACATTTACTGCAGCAAAGAACGTAATAGGTGTGTACAGTGCAGAGCACAGTTGCCAATACTGACTTTCATTTAAGAAGTTTTGGATTGGGCGATTTTGAAAAAAAAAAACAATACAGCCGTCTTTCTTGACACAACTGAACAAACTGTCCTTCTGCGCGTTAAGTTGAATACGTGGAATGGACTATACAGGTTTCCGAAAAAGTGCGTCAGTGTACACTGGATATATTAACACGGTCCACATTCAGTGACCCTACTCTACAAGTGACATGTACTCACACTGACAGGTCTGCCTTACGAAGTAAAGGTAAAAGTAGTGTCCCCTGTCCCTAAGCACCATGTTATGAATGTTAAGGAGACAAAGAGGCAAACGTCCAATCGCCGTAGCTTTTGGCAGGAAAAAAAGTGATTCTTCAGGGTCATATCAGACCTCCTGGCCCCCGTAGACCTATCTCCCTGTGATCAGTGTACAGAACGCTGCAGATCCCACGGCTGGTTTTCATGTGACGGCAGTGAAGATAAACGAAGACAGAGAATTTTTGCTGGAATGCAAAACGAGTATATAGTACTACTGCTCAAAGTTTTCGTGAGGAAGGAGCGACGTACTATATAGACAATTTATTACACGTCAGGAACAAGTTATCTGCATTCACGAACTGGTGCGCGAACAGAGTTTAAAAATTGTATTAGTCGTTAAGAAATAAAACTTAAGAATTTATTTACTTGAGAAAACAGGTACACGATTCGCTTCCTTACAAACAGTCTGTTTTCTTATTAATAAAGTATAAATGGCTGCACACGTAGCTAACGCAAAGGAAATTTATTTTTTATAACTCAAAACATCTGTCGGCGTTATTATGATTATAGTGGCGCTGGAGATGGAATTCGTATTCCAGATTTCGGCGCCTCCACTTTGATGTTAGTACGTGAAAGCTCTCGTTTCCGTTTACTAACGTTGCTCATTAGAAACATCTGCTCTAACAGGCATAGCCTTGGGAGGAGTGTAAGGGGCTAGCTGGTATAAATGGCTCGTTTTGGGACATGGCTTACCATCGCAGTCGTATGGGTGTATTACGAATATCCACAACATACTTTAGAGACAGTTAAATATGTATTATTTATTACACTGTAATGATGGTGATCATTAGCCGCTTGTCTGAGGTACGAGTTCTTTGAACAAAGTGTACACTGAGAGCATAATGTCTGTCTCTCCGTCCGAAAGTTTGATCTCCGATTCTACAAAGAGATTTAGATATGTGCCTTATACAGTGCGTTTGGTGTGACTGAGAGAATGAGTGAAGAAGAAAAACGACCTCTTCCGGAACGGAATAACAACTTGTTTTGTAATTTCGATTACTGCATGATGCAGTCACGATTCTAAAGGAACCTGCAATGCCTATAATGCTTCATTCCTATTAATACCTGAAGTTACAGATCTCAGAAGCAGATCTGATCACTTGGACATTTATGAAGGCCTAAGTCGCTTAACATCTGATCATTCACCTTGAAGAATCTACATATTTTTCAAGCACAGTCAAATCACAGGAAGTCGCCCTTCTCTTGTGTCTATTTTCACGGGGAACGTACCGTACCGTCGCAGCATTCCTGTACGTTTCTTTAAGGAACACAGTTTTCATATTAATGCAGAACGACTTCGCTCCCATCATGTCATTCTGTTACTGTTCTACCAACTTTACAGTTCCAATATCATAGATCTGCTACCTAAATGAAACGGGGTCGTGTTCATGGTCAAGCTGTTGTCGCTATTATTTATTTATTTATTTATTTATTTACTTATTTATTTATTTTATTTTATTTTATTTATTTGTTTATTTATGGTTTCTTTAAGGACAGTATCATTTGCTGCGTTTGTATGTTGCCAAGTGATGGGACGATAAGTGAATACTCAACTGGTAAGGATATGGAAGGTAGCGCTTGTGACCTATTTTGAGGTTCCATCCCAGCGTTTACCTGGAGGGACTGAGGAAAGCCACAACAAACACCAGTGAGGACAGTCTATGTTCCGATGTATATTCGAACGGGTCATCTTTCCAGTACGAGTCATAAGTGTTACATTTTCAGCCAGTTTTCGCTGTATGAGGCTGTGAACCAGTGTTTTCAACATCGTATGGCACTTCATACATAAGGGTTTCCACCGGTTAAGAGTAAGAATTTTCTTTTTAAATAGCAAACGGACAAACAGAAGAATATGATATACGTTCTACCAACGATTCTTGGAAATTAATCTCAATTCAGTGACTTCCCATTATCCCCCGAACTATTTATAAAGCTGTGCCCTATTAACCTTTTAAAGCTTAACGGCTGTTTTGTTTACCACCAGGTTTAACATTCAACAAGACAGGCAACGTAACATTGAGGGGCGTTCACGTAACAATTGTTGGCGTGAAAAAGCAATAAGTATTACATATTCTGAGTGTATGTTTGTAGCCTTAGTTGCCCAGCATGCAAAGCGTATGCGCCGTATTATATTTTTATCTGTGGCCTGTCCCGCTGTACCACATTTTTCCACATTATCTCATAAACAGCGCGATTTTCCGAAAAAAAAGTTATTGAACATAAAATGTGTTTTGATTTTCTGTACAAATTTTGTCTGAAACATTTCTCATTTTAAGAAGTCAGCGAGATATTGTCATAAATATACATAGGTTCTTATATAAAATACCCGTTATTCTTGTCAGATTTTAATGAAACTTGAATTTTCTCGACAGATTTTCGAAAGTACTCAAATATGAAATGCATAAAAATCCGTTTAGTGGAAGCCGAGTTGTTCCATGCGGACAGACGGACAGACATGTCGAAGCTAAGAGTCGCTTTTCGCAATTTTGCGAACGCGTCTAAACATTCTACACGATGCTCCCATTGCGTTTGTACCTTTTGTACGGCTCGCTGAAAAAACAGGGACTTTTGCCTTATAAAACAGTAATAATGGTTGTGTATAACCGAGGGGGAGAGTGTTTACTGCGGGTTAACTTATATAAAATAGACATGGTTCATCTTCAAAGGGTTAAAAACGCTATAGGGTACTACAGCAATTTTTAATGCGACAGCGGATTCTAGATACATCTCTGAAGTGCTGGAGCGACCCAAATTCTGAAACGAAACGATTTCTTCATTTTAGCTACGCCTTCTCTGGTAACGCGACAGCGATGTGGTGTTAACAGGCAGTATAATTCTGACAGCAAAACCGTCCTTTGTCCTGAAGACACTGCCTCCCTCCACTCACCTTGTTACCCAGTACGTGGTGCCTGTTGGAAATTAATGGTGCGTGACAATATCATAAACGTCTCCAGGAATTAGTAATAACACAGCTGTGAGGAACAAAATGGAATGTAACGGAGTGATGAGATGCTAACAGAACAGAGTTTCATTTCAAATGCATGAAATTCAAATTTTCGTAACTCCAAAGGATGTTCATTTGAGGTGCGGAATCTGATGCACTTACACCGTGGAGGAAAATTTGCATTCTCTTTATACACATGAGAATTGCAGGGCTCCTTGAAATTTATATAAGTCTATTAATTTTGTTTTTACTTCCTTTAGTCCGTTGTCATGTATTATGGGCCAGAACGTATTGTGTGGACTCGGCCTGCCGTTTGCATCCACTTTCCGGAGTTTTAACCAGTTGGCCGATTTCGAACGTAATGTGAAATGAAACCACTTCGAGACTTCCACCGCACATTTTAATTTCATACGATCAGTAGCAAGAAGAAGACCGAGACGAAACTGTTGGTTGGGAACTACCTCCATATATGAGGTCTGATGTGTTTTGCGATAATATGAGCTTCTAGATATACACAACTTTCAGATGATTTTGTTTAAGATTCTAAAGCAGTAACAACGAGCGCTGGGGACATTTTCTTGAATTTTCAGTCTAACAGCCATAACTAAAGGACCGTTTTTAAGACACAAGAAGAAACCTTCTACGAATATTGATTTCTAAAACTCCAACTCAGCAGATACCATCCTTTGTACAGCTAGATTTAACTGATAAATTTTCTAATCTATTCTGTTATTGTACCACTCCTAGAACTTTGACGTGATATATTCTGCGTATGTCCGCATTTTCAAGTATGGCGACTGTGCAAAACTTGGCACTTATATCCAGCAAATTTAACGTAGAAAGAATCTGTGCTTAGGTAATAAAGGAAAAGGAAACGCGGATAATAATAACAGTAATATCAGTGACAATATGTCTGTGTCATGTGTGCAGTCGTAGGCAAACATGGTGCGTCGAGTGGGGACAATTCTATGTACAGTTGCGCAAGACAGACCAAGAAGAAGTAAATTATAAGCTTTCATTATTTAAATACATATTAAGGAGACATCGCTTGCAGGGCTCGAGATTGGCTACACGCAATACGTAGGCTTTACATGTTCTGCTCGGAACGCCTTGAACTCATACGTCTAACACTTCAGAGCCGACGGATTTTGTGAGTCGGCAGGTAGGAAGACACGTTTTGATGCTGACTTCGCCGGGAGTAAAGCGACGTCCTTTTAAAGCTGACGCATGTGCCGATATCTACGAATATAGTGAATGCAAACTTATGTCCACGCCATCAAAATCTTCAATGTGTGTTGGGTAGGCACAAGAGAACATTACCTTTACCTTGTTAAAAGGCCTATTAAGAATGACTGTACGACTTACGGGACTACTAAAGTCACACCCTCTGTTAGTAACTACGTACCGACCCAGCTTTTCAGTGAAGTTACACCCTCTGTTAGTAACTACGTACCGACCCAGCTTTTCAGTGAAGTCACACCCTCTGTTAGTAACTACGTACCGACCTAGCTTTTCAGTGAAGTTTGACCCTCTGTTAGTAGCTATGTACCAGTCCAAGTTGTCAGTGAACTTGCATTCTGTCATAGTAGCTATGTACCATTTTAAAGTTGTTCATTCCATGCATTTTTATCTAAGTTATTTTGTTTTATTAAACCAACCAACTGCACACAAAAGTTAATGCTGTTAATAAAACTATACGAGTATGTACATTATGCGTGCATTTGGTTGGTTTAATAAAAGAAAATAAGGTATGTACCAGTCCAAGTTGTCAGTGAAGTTATATGCTCTGTCAGTAGGTATGTACCAGTACAGGTTGTCAGTGAAGTTATATGCTCTGTCAGTAGGTACGTACCAGTACAGGTTGTCAGTGAAGTTGTATGCTCTGTTAGTAGGTATGTACCAGTCCAGGTTGTCAGTGAAGTTGTATGCTCTGTTAGTAGGTATGTAGCAGTACAGGTTGTCAGTGAAGTTGTATGCTCTGTTAGTAGGTATGTACCAGTCCAGGTTGTCAGTGAAGTTATATGCTCTGTCAGTAGGTATGTACCAGTCCAAGTTGTCAGTGAAGTTATATGCTCTGTCAGTAGGTATGTACCAGTACAGGTTGTCAGTGAAGTTGTATGCTCTGTCAGTAGGTATGTACCAGTCCAGGTTGTCAGTGAAGTTGTATGCTCTGTCAGTAGGTATGTACCAGTCCAGGTTGTCAGTGAAGTTGTATGCTCTGTCAGTAGGTATGTACGAAGTCCAAGTGGTCACTTAACTTTGACCCTGTTTAACTATATACCGAGCTTGGAGGCCGCGCAGTTTCAAGCCCATGTGTAAAGCTATTAAACGTTCGTGGAGTCGTTAATTAAAATCTTTGCCAAGTCGCACATATTTCCAGACGCTTGGTGTTTTGTACCCTGATATTACAAATCACGCAAATATTGGTTCGTTTTTGTTTAAAAAGCACGTGGGTAAGGACAGATCGGATCCTGTTGTGAAAACAGCCGCACACAACATTACTTGTCAGGAATCAGAGCAGACTCGTCTGTGGAAAGGAATAATATGTACATGATTATTCCACCAGCCCAAAGAAAATGACTTTGGAATGAATTCCTTTTCATGTGTATATACTCAAACTTTGAAGGTGACATCTGTTATGCCCTTATGAACGCAGAAATGATTTCCACCACTCCTGCTCACTGTTTGGCGCCACTTATATGGCAACCCATATAGATACGCCTTTGCTCAGCCCCTGATGAGTTTATTATGCAAGAACAAGAATCCACTACGGAAGCAGGCGAACGTTCAAGACTAAGTGCTTTATGAGAGGCAAATTAATTCCGTGTTGTCACCACTCATGCAAATAAGAGTATAAAATCCTCACCTTCGAAGAGTGTCCCGGCCTCAGCTGCCTGTCCGGTGGGGAATATGGTCTTCACGAATATTCCCATGTGGCCTTTCGGGGAGTCACGGCCGCCAACGATGCTGAAACCCAGCGACTTCTTACCCACTCCTTTCTCGAACACAACAGCATGCAGCGTCACAGGCGCAGAGGAACAGGCTGCTGCCAGGAACCCTGGGCGAGACGTGGGTGACCCCACTGGCGTACCGGGACTCGTACCGGCAGAACTGAGACGACTGTGCGGCAGTGACGCCGTGCTGTGACGCATAGAGAGGGGTACACTTCCCGGAGAAGACACGGGTGAGCAGGGACTAGACATGACCATTGAACGCCGATGATCTTTGATAAGCATTTCAAAGTTTGAATCGGGAAGAGATCCTCTGGCTCCTGTACCCAAAGACTTGTCGGGCCTACCGTTTACTGCGAAATTTCGTCTGGTCTTTGGTGGTGTTTCTTGTGTTGCAATCGAGTCTGAAGGCGTCTTACATCGAAACTGCACATGGGAATGAACCAGAGCTTCGGAATTCGTGTCAAAGGCTAAAGAGCTTCCGATATTTGGACTTTTAATAAACACATCGTCGTCCTCACAGCTGTCACGAACCTGATACTTGGAATTACTAGCTGAATCTCCTCTATAATTATGACTGTTACTATTGTTAGTCTTGATTGCGCTGGGAAAAGAAACACTGTCTTCGGCGTCCCCGTGGCTTAGGGAGTAACGGTTCCTTTGTACTAGGGTTTCACTCATTTGGGACCTTCTGTTTCGTAACCACAAATCTATTCTACCGGAAAACAAAGTTTTGGGTGTTATCGAACGAGAGCATGACCCATCAATTGAATGCCTCGTACCAAGCGGCTCAGGGCTACTAACACCATCACACAAGTCTTCACTTCTGGACCAGCAAAACTTTGACACCTCGGATTCGTTCTGAAGAGCCGCAATATGTTCTGTGCTGCCAATTGTGTGAGGTGTTGAGCTTCCATCGGCACTGAATGTCGGAGTGGTTGACCTCGATGACCAAACACTGTGGTCCGACATCTTCCATTCTTCATCGGAGTGTCCGTTTGCTTCTGAAGAACCTTCATTTTGTTCTTCTCGTGCTATGACAATGTCAACGTGAAAACTTTTTAAAGGACTGGACGGGGATGGCGGTAAACACTTATCCAAAGTGTTCTCAGCCTCTCCTATAGTTGCCATCCCGCGCAGAATGTGGCCATTCACATTAACTATTTCGTCGCCTACTCTCAAACGCCCGTCTCTGTAAAGAAATCAAGTGTTGAATAAAGAGAGAACATGCATGTGTACGGTATAGACCGGAATTTTAAGCTTAACATCTTGTGATAGGTTCTGGACAGGACTCGAATTCATAACCATTTAAAAGACATTAGTTCTGGCTGCGTAAGTGCTTTGACAGCAATACACTAATGGTACATCAAAGAGTATATACCCATCTGTGATATGTTAAACAAAGCAAATGGTACTCTCTTAAAAGTAAGCTATATTTGTAGCTGCCTAACCAACCACATTCATGAACATCTAGAACATAATTTCCCTCATAATCTACAGGCTTTATTTGAAAGAACATTTTGCATAGTTTTGAGTGGAGCACTGGTTTCCTGATTTATTACAATTGACGAACTGTGCAAAACAGATACATAGTTTGAGCCTCCCCCATTGTATGGATGTTTGTTAAAGTTCATAAATGAAAAGGAATTGCAGTTTTGTCATACACTATTAGGTTTGACACCGTGATAACACGTACGCCCCCTCCTCGCAGTCATACTGAAATATTTTTTACAATGAAATTAAATGTATGGGAAAACAAAGATCGATAAATGGTTGTATAATTAATAATAAGGGTCCTCTCTGAAAACTGACGCCGGTGGGATTTAATTATATGTTGCACAATCCCATTTTGAGCTAATTTTATAACAGCAGTTTAAGAGAAGTCGCAGCAATTTCTTCGCCGTATCACACAATTTCACAAACACTAAATATCTTCTCATCTGTGTTGAAGTTACTGACCGCGCGTGGGAGAAATTAGAAATGCAGAGGGCGGAAAACCTGAAGGGAAGAGGCTACTTGCAAGAACTAGGCACAGACGAGAGGAGAATATTAAGGTGGATTCTAAATACGAGAGTCATATCAGGTGCTGGGTTGACACAAGATCTGTGGTTGATGCCGCTAAGCCACACAGTTCGTGTCTTGGTATTATACGAACGTAGTTAGCTTACGTGTTTACAGAATGAATGCTGTGCGCGTAACAGCAGCAATGTGTAACCTTATATTTAAGGTAACATACGGGAATGAAAAATACGCGAATGCTTATGGACATCTGAAAGCAGATGAAATTTAAATTGTAGTAACAGCGAATAATGAAGAAATAATCACTAAAGGTGTAGCAGAGTCGTTACAGAAAAATGTAAATCCGGAAAGTTGTTTTTCCTGAAAGCTAAAAGAAAATCAGCTTTATTACAACAAATTCGACAACGCTTTTGACGTTTTAGGCCAGGATAGCTCAGTCGGTGTAGTGACTATGCTACGGGCTGGATAACCTAGAACTCGTCTTGGAAGGGGAAAGCGACTTTCCAGCACTACAAAACGTCCATACCGGCATTGTGACCCATCCAGCCTTCCATTCATTCGGTACTGGGGCAATTTCTTCAGGGGTAAATCGGCCGCGACGTAAATATGACCATTTATCTCCATCTAGTGCCGAGGTTAAGAATAAGTGGAGCTATACTGCTTCTCTCCCATACGCCTTCATGGCGTGCCCGTTTGTAGTCCTGTTTGAATGGCCTTATTTTTGTACATTGTATATAACTGTCTATAAAGAGAGGCCAGCTAATGCTCTAATAACATAAGTAACAGTGAACTTGTCTTTATGAGAAAATGTTTGTGGCCCCGAGTTTAAGAGTGAAAACCAGTGCATAATTATTGAGAAGTAATTGCGAAACGAAACAGTCCGCATGAATGTTTATTTTCTGGTCACATAATTTTGTTACTTGGGCCTACTGTGCTTCTCGTACTTGATACTGGAATGCAAAAGAGAAAGAATTAAGCCAGATCGTCCGAATAACACGTATGCGTCAGTGACTTCAGTACATGGTAAAAAGAATAAGGGAAATACAAAGGAATTAGAACTACATTTTTTTCTCTGTTAAACCCAACCAGCCTCCTACTGAGTGGATGCCGGAGGCTGTTTTCTCAGGGATAAATCGACCGGGGCGCGAAACTGATAACTCACCGTATCTAGTGCCGAGTTTAAGAATAAGCGTATCTACGCTTGCACCATAAAACACGTCTTCGTAGCAAGCACAGCTATACGTGCAGCTTTCCCTTTTAGTCTAACGTGAACCTTACTTAACATCAAGTTCTCACGTGTGATTTGAATGATATGTGAAAAATAAAGGCCTGCTGTCAAAATTGGCCGATCCCAGTGGCCATGGGGTCTAAGGCGTAGGTGTGCGGCCCCTCGATTGCTGGGATCGCGGGTTTGAATCCCCCTGTGGGCCCGGATGTTCGTCTCTTGTGTTTGTTGTGTGTCGTGTAAGTGGCAGCCTCTGCGACGAGCTGATCACTCTTTCAGAGGAGTCCTAACGCCTGCCTGCCTCTCTGTGTCTGTCTGTCTGTCTAATTGTGTGTGATCTAGAAACCTCGACAATGAGGTGGCGTAGGCCCGATTTGGGCTGTTTCGCCATAGAAAAATACCTGTCTAAATTTTTATTGAGCAATAAGATCCTAAGACAAAACAGAATCTGATCTCAATACAAGACATACTAGGATCTGTGGAGAAATGCGTGTTGCGTACTCTTCAGACTGCGAACGCAAGCGGAACAGTCTACAGCTCCTGTGACTTAGGCCAATCCATAAAACATAAATTTGCAACACAGCAATGCTGTTTCCAAAAACTTGCAGTATTATAAAACGGGTTTAATCCGCCTACGTATATGCGGGACACGGGGACCCGGGCTACAAGAACATGAACCTTAAGTTGCATTTCTTTATATATATTGCATTATTAGCCAAATCTTTTTATAACAGTGGATTCTAATCTCCATCTAGATCAACTGATTCTAATTTGATTAAAAACAAAGTTTTAACAGCGCCAGTTTGGTCTGCTGGCTCCTACAAAAGTGACTGTTTTAAACCAGTATTAAGGATTCGGAAGGAGACGACATTTGCCTAGTAGAAAGTCCTTCCATCAAGAGAAACTTGGGAAAAACAGGTAAGGTTCCTGCGAAGTATTCCCTGGCAAGATTCGAACCGGATACGTCCTACACGCATGTATACAACGTCAGTGCTCTATCAGGATTCTCGGTCAAATATACAATAATTTCAGGTTTATGTTACATGCACAGAACACGGGTTAAAAGCAGAAGTAATGTGATTAGCATTTCTGTCCTTTATGAAACGGAAATTCATTGCCGTGTATAGTTGCCACCGAACAGGCCCTGCTCTGTGCCATAACAATGCAGAATATTACGTCACGTCATATTTATTCACGGTCTGTTTTCGTATTACCTTTCTATCTAAGCAAACTTGCAGGCATTTGTGCACTATAAACTAGTTAAAAGTCTGGCTTTCTTTTTTTGTAAAACATTGCCGTTACTTATGATCGGCGCCAGTGAAGGCAGACGCTGTGGGCTATTCTGCACTGAGTTTCCGACAAAGTGTGGCCGTGAAGCGAGTTTATGCACTGTGGGCCCATCCGACTTGACAGCAGAAGCGTACACCTCTTTCGCTTCCGTACACGCTCTCCAGAAAGGCTCACTGTGTATTTCCAACAGAGATTTCGGAAATATTGTCTTGGCCATCACTACAGAATGACTCAGGGACTCCTCCCCAGTGTCGTGATCATTGTCGTAACTGGATAAAAAGAACCTGAATAAGAAGTAAGATGGCCGTAAGGTGTAAAACTCGCCATTTATCCCCATGCGTTTATTAAGTGTTATCTCCGATTTCTCTAGAAGCCCATACAACCTGTTACTTAGAAGCTGTTCTAAAATATAACGTTAACTTCTATATATTCATAACAAAACATTATATGATAATTTGGGGCCACCAAGTTGTGGCTGCAGTGGATTCTTTTTCTTCTCAATGTGCATGGTTGGTTTGTAGCTTTTAACGACACTTTGTTGGCCACGTGCGTTACACGCACACATAGCGTCAAGTGGAAGCAAGGTTGTGAATTTCAACGCACGAAGACTGTTGAAGAAAGGGTAGTATGTTATCTTAAAGTAATACTCCCTTAGTTTCCAGGAGAGACTGAAGAAAATCATGAAAAGCATCCAGAAAGTCTATTTGATCTACGATCCAAGAATCTAAGACACTATCTTTACAGTAAAAATCTAGGAATCAGTAGATAACTTAAGAGAAGAGTAATGGTGAATCATACCTTGCTGCAAGACTATCCAATTCCAGTTTCGAGATGCAGAATCGGATTGCTGATGAACTCTTATTCGAGTCGGTGGGTTGAATTTTTTGTACCAGGTGTATGCCCAAAATATCATCTTTCCTCGTCTTTGAAATCCGCACAAGCATGAATCGCGTTTTGTGAAGATCTCTGTTAGGTCGGTCATGTAAAGATGTCAGAGATGACGCCCCAGGGAGCCTTCTGTAGCTATTCATCACGGCAGGATCCCCATTTTGTACTTGTGAATGTCTGTTGGAGTTTGCTGAAATGTCTCCTAGCTCTACTGCTCCACTGGAATTGCGGTGAGTTGTGTCGCGCCCCGAATTCTCTATTGGAGAAATGGACGTTTCCTCCACAAGCTGGGACGTCAAGAACAGATGCCGGCGAGTGAGCGTGGCTTCGTCCTTATGCTGCGCACTTCTGACTTTCTCCCACGGGGTCAGGTTGGCGAGAATTTCGGCAGTACGTGCGTCCTTGCTGCTGCACGATGTATGTAGAGCAGCTATGCTGGATGATCGCGCCCAGTTATCTCGACGCAGTGCAAACGACTGCTGCCCCTCCAGAGACGGTGTTGAAGATCGCGGTGGTACTGGAGGCAGCTCACTTACCAGCATTTCTCCATGACATTTCCCACTGTTTCCAGTTCCGTTTTCGTTATTTCCAAGTTCAGAGTCGTGGATTGACCCGGAGTCCGAACTTTCATTGGCAATTATACCACTGTCGCCATCCTGGTCCGAGGCAGTGTTGAGACACTTCTCGCTGGTTCCAATTTTGCAAACAGACTCTTCACCGTGCCGAGGACCATCGCTGTCGTAACCGGATTCATTCGAACTGACATAATAATTGGGTTGCCCCGTCTTCTGTACCAGTTGTTCTTCTTCACCAATGCTATTTTGATAAGGTGTGGCGGTGAACGACTGAGGAAATGAGTAGTTATATCGTCTTAAAGACTTAATCTCTACACTGTCCTTCCGTCTACGGCCTAATGTATTTGTACCTTCAATAAACGATGAAGTGTCTTCAGCCAGCAATGCTGCTGGAACGCACTCCTCAGAATTTGCCCTCACTCTGTAGGCCCGTTCGGGACTATTCTCAGTAAGGGACCTCCGGTATTCCGGAAAGGTTTCTTTATTTGACACCCACCTTCGGTTTTGCTGACCAACGCTGCCTCCGCTTTCTTCCGGCAAGACGGATAATTTAGAACGCAGAAATGCGTATGGAAAATGAGATCTTCTGTTTACTCCTGTAGATGTTACGGCAGGAGACGATCCTGAGTTCGAACCCAGACTTGCTATGTTGTCGCAACTTCTAGTTTTTGTGGGTACGTAACTGGGATCGGCTTCAACAGATGGCACGCGTTTCTTTATGCCCGCGACCACTTCCTCCGTGCCTTTCACAGCGTCAGGAATATTACTTGTGCTTTCTGAACATTGCAGAGACAAGTCCAAACCGTCCGCAGGATCCTCACCCCTAACGTACGAAGTAGACAACTGAGATGTGGAGCAGCTTTTGAAGAGCACTTTACCACCCGGGAGGTCTTCGTTACCGTGCGGTATGGCTTGTTCCTTAGGACGTGAACTTAGAGGAACTTGGTGCTTGGAAGTGTTCAACATACCAGTAGAACCCATCCTAATAAAGAAGCTCTTGAGAGGTGACGGTGAATGTTCTGTGACATCACTAAGAGCCCTTCTTCGAGTGTTCTCTGTGTCACTGATGGGAGCACTTCTGCATGGTGGCGGTGACACAGAGTCGGAAGCACTGCGCCCAATTCGCCACGGCGACCTCCGGCGGACGGTTTCGCCGGTGCTCGGAGGTGGAGGGGGCGGTGTCGGTGGAGACGAAGTGACGTTCAAGGCCTCCCTGGAGTCCCCGCGGCGCAGTATCTCTAACTTGCGACCCATTCTTCGACCCCATGTAGACAGCACTGGAAATCAAACATTGATAAATCAGTACTTCAGAAGGAGATCAGTATAAGTGTGTACTTAATAAAGGTTGATAGTTGCTACAGGTACTTCACATGAAAGTCTTGACTCGGTTGGCATGCTGCTGTGTCTGACGGTCTCTTATTTGTGAGATAATGGCATAATTCTTTGCTACCCTCGTTGCATTCCGGATCAACCAACATTCCCGAAATTTGAGGACAAGACTACGGTCATTCGACGAGATGTTTTACAGTTTTATTTAAGTCTTGCTTGCTAGAACGGCTATCTTAGGTGACAAACTGCCCGCTACACGTCACCCTTCTAAGCCGTATGACGGTCTGTCTTTGCGGGTCTTTCACAAAGCGGATGAGGTTGCACTGTGCAAGGTGAAAATAATACTGTAACAAGACCCATGCAGGGACAATGATGCGAGGCCTGAAACCAGAATATCTGACGGATGTTCAGTCTCAACCAGCTACACCCTTGAAAACCCTCCCTGCCCCAAAAGAGAGGTGAAGGGAATCGAGCCCAGGCCATCCAGTTCAAGGCCAGGGTATCATAAGTGCTGTATCTTAAAATACTTATAATTACCAGCTAAGATTCGCAGTACATTTCTTACCATTCAGAACGCTGTATCTGAAACTTAAGTGGCAGTAGCCTACCTGTACTATTCTAATGCAGGACAAGGTTTCATCACTGGTTTTAAATTATGCATTTACAATCTTAAGGTGATTCATCCGCGCTGTGTTTTATTCAAATGTTATAATAAAAACACAGTCTTACATAACACATATACAAGTTTTCCAGGTTACTAGTTTCGGCGTTGTTAACAAGCCATCATCAGACCATTCTTTATCAAGAGCCGTCCAGAGAAACTTTTCCAGTATTCATGGTACATTACGTTAGGATTATGAGTTGTATGTACCGTACACTTGTGCGCAAAAGGTGTTGTAATAGTGTAGCAGTCTGAATCCTTGTTTGTAAGATTCTATAAAATTATATGTAGGTGAAAACTCGTATACATTTTAGGCTGTGACAAACCAACGAATGTAAACGTCCAGTAAACGAAGTACATCTTCATGTCTTGTCGTCAGATGGCAGTTTAAATCATAACACAAAGGTGCTCGATAAATCCTCTGACCCTGTGATAAATTTCATGCGTTTGGAAAGAACAATAAGGCATACGAAAATATTTGTGATGACAATAAGTTCAGATAAACTGGAAAAATGTTTGCGTCATGTATTTGTCTCTTTAAACTGTAAATAATTACAAAATTACAATAAATTTTCACGTAAATTGAAATTTCTGAAGTTAACTTTTACTTCAAGTTTCAATTATGTACTTGGAAGCCTGAGAGGGTTTTTGTTTCTTTGCAAGTGAAACGAGAATACTGGGTTATTATGAAACGAGAAGCAGCGTTTGTCTGATGAGCTGATAACCACTGCAGTTACATTGAACCCATCGCCATCATCAATAGGACTTTCCCATTTGAAGACCAAAATTAATTTACATCACATGCAAAAATTCAGTTCACACCTCACTGAGAACACATTGTTCCTTCATTAATTAGGATTACAGTAAATCAAGTCTAAACACAACCATTTATTCTATTATTTTCAATTGGATTGTCTTAAAATTATAAATGCGAGCCATGCCCAAATCCATCAGTACAAGAATTTAGGAACTGAAATTAATAGAGTAAATGTTTGCGTTTTGACTGGCTTTATCGTATTTCTAATGGATAAAAAGCACAACGGGGATTGTCTTAGAAAAGTTCTTCCCTTAGGTAGTCCCATCCGTAAAAACGATACGGAACACATAACTATATGTGTGTGGGAAACATAAAGAGTCTTTAGTGTTAAAGCTGGTGGTACATATGCTTACCACTGGGCTTTAAAAGATTTAACTGTCTTGCGGTTTTTTTTAGTTCGCATTGCCTATTTGTGGAAGTAACAATCAGGCTATGCGACACTACTGAAATCCTGAACAGCAACGTCGAAAGGATTCCCGCTGAGAATGAAAACATTTTTACAGGACGTATCATCATCACCATAATCAGACACGCTGATACAGTTAGTGAGGGCCCAGCAGTTGGCGGTAACCACACAAAAAATGGCGTCAGATTCTGCATACCTGAGTGTTGTCAGATGAAACGTTAGAACTAACAGTGGCCGACTTCTGTTCCGCTGCGGTGACCAGCCTCTTTTTGCATGAGGATCCATTCAGAGGGCTCAGAGCCGTCTCTTCTACGTGGTTACTTTTCGCATTCCGTGTAGTAGCAATTACCAAGATATTCAAGCACCGCTCTCCACAGATGACCATAACATTATTCTCCAAGCACAGGACGTTTTATTTCTTCATAGTTTTAGTACGCTTGAGTCGTGAATCGCGTTTTAAGGTTAGAGAGAATGGCAATATGTGTCTGAGGAAAGGGCAGGCCTACTGACGGGAATATTTGGAGCCAAAAAGGAATAAGTAACAGGAGGCCGGAAAAAGTTGCATGCTGAGCAGCGTCATCATTATTACTCAACATCAAATGAAGTTGAGATGGGAAGGTACTTAGCAAGTGTGGGAGCAATGAAAGTACGTGGGAAACTTTAGATGGACATCCAAAAGGGAAAAGGCAACTTAGAAAGCTCGGGCATAAATGGGATGATAATATTAACCCTTTAAAGACGAAGCGTATCTGTTTTATATAAGGACTCAGTGCGTACCGCGCTGTAAACACTCTCCACTTTGGTTATAAAAACCAGCCTCTTAATGTTTTATAAGGCAAAAGTTGCTTTTTGTTCTGAGATCCGTACAAAACACATAAACGCAATGTGGGCACCACATAGAATTTCTTAATGTTAAACCTGGTCGTATGTAAAGTTACCGCTAGGCTTTAAACGGTTAAATTGAATCTTAAGCAAAATAAGGTTTCATAGTATGGTACGGTGTCGTGTGGTTCAGAACAGGAACTAGCAGCTCGATCTCGTAAATACGGTAATAAAAATTCCAGTTCTTTAGAACGCGATGTTTGATTAGCGACAGAATATTACCTTCTGAAGAATGAGTCTGGCCCGTGGAGACTGCTGGCTTCATTTGCTAACTATGTTTACACTGACATAAAGGGAGATGACGATTTAAGACGAATCCAGAACTGTCGTGATGTGTGCACTTTCTCACTACTTTAAACAGGTACGACTGCCATATATAGTGGAAAAAGTACGAAACAGGCTTAATATCCTTAGGTTGTGACTCCTTGGCGGTAGCAAAGAGGAAAGTGACAAAAATGGAAAGAAAATCAAGAATAAAATTACATATTTATAATGGTAAATTTCAGGTTTCACGGCAGTAAGTATTTACAGTGTTGCCTTCTGAATTATTAGCCTATTTTGTATAGTCTGGTAGATGGTCACGTACATTTCGGAGGAAAAGACTGTCTCCGCCTTCACAGTCCAACTAGCCTGCTGCACGGCATCACAACACAGCTTTACAACTTGAACTACAAGTGCCACTTCGGTATTAGACGCCCGCAGCCGCTAACATCAGAAGTAAAGTCTTGCAACATAAAGACAACAATTCACCTGAAGATAGAAGTGCAGCAAAGACCGAGATCTGGTGTGTACTGAACATACTTTTGGCAGTTTGCAAACTTGCCCTCAGCCGCAATGGAATATAACATATCTGTTCTTTTACTTTTTCCCCCTGAAAGCCACTTGCCATGCTGTGCACTCTCAAATTACGTATTCATTCCATGAAATATCTTGTGTGGATGGGGGACCGTCTGGGACAGACAGTGTTCTCACAAATGCTTCCCCTTGCAACGAACTTTTGACACCTATGAGCACTAAGCGCGTAACAGCTGTTACGCTCTCCTTTCGTTTTTGACGTCGGAGCGTCGATCGATACGGAATGAAAACACGTCTCCGTCGCGTTTCCATAGAAACAGACTCTCGTCAGCGAACAAGTGATCCGAGATGCGACAGTGTCTCATGCAAACAGACGCACCAACAAGTGTCCGTGATAACAGAACTCTTACAAGAGAACTTTAACTATAAGCCTACTTGACACGCCGCAGAAAAATGTACGGATGTTCAAATCCCGTCTTAATTTTCCTTCAAAACCGTGCAGGTAAAGACGTTTGATTTCGGCTGATTGCTTGTCTTTCGTTCCCACCTTCTTCTTCCCTTTTCATTCTTTCTTTATTTCCCTTTCTTTAATTCACCTTCTTCCAGTCTCTTTTTCTTTTCGTCCGGCTGATTTGAATTCGTCTGGCTTGCTGTATAAACCACGGACGGTCTCTTGTGAACACGAAAATTTTTCCTTCGGTTTCAGTGAAATGCAGAGCATTTCTTGACTAACTCATCTAATAATGTATTCTCATGAGGAACTGCCCCACAGACTTAACATTTCCTCCTTCTTATGTATTCAGTTCCTTATCTTTATTAAATCCTTCTGTCTTCCCGATTTCCTCTTTTCCAGTTTCCCTTGCGGTTCGTGAGAGACCACATACTGCTGAATGTAGACTGTAATGGACGCCACAGCTGGTTAGTCGTTAGGCACACGTATTTAACTTTAATGCACAGTGCGATAGAGTTGCGCTCTTTCATCATTAGGCAAACATAATTTATTTAGCACACAGGACGAAATATGTCGTTTTTAAACACCTTATAAGTGGCCGTCATGTCATCAAGGAGGCTCTGATTAACTAAGTAACTCTATGGAGTACAGTTCTTCTTAAAAGCTAACAGCTCCCTAATAAATAACATGTTCTAAGATATTTCGCCGCTATTTACATCAGAACCTTTCAATTAACCTTTTAAAGCCTAGTGGTAACTTTACATACCACCAGGTTTAACATTAAAAAATTCTACGTGGTGCCCACATTGCGTTTATGTGTTTTGTACGGATCTCAGAACAAACAGAAACTTTTGCCTTATAAAACATTAAGAGACTGGTTTTTATAACCGAAGTGGAGAGTGTTTACAGCGCGGTACGCACTGAGTCCTTATATAAAACAGATATGCTTCGTCTTTAAAGGATTAATATGGTGCCTAGGCACAATCTAAATATCGATAGTAACAAAGATTCCGTCAGTAGAGTGGAAATGGCCACGTACTTTGCAGAAATCAACGAACAGTAAAGAAATTATTACGGATATTTCAAAATTCTGTCTGCTACCCAAAAATTCTTCCGAGAACATCGAAGTGCCCACACTTATGTTGTTGGCGAACCGCCTTGTACGGTTTTGTAACAACGAATTACAGTGTAAATTTGCTTCGGCTTTATCCATTATTTTGTGTATTATAATATACATATGTTATGGGTAGGTCGTAACGCCGTCAGGCGAGTGGTTTTCATTATACAGGTATTTCACAGATAAATTTTATTTTATTTTTTGTCTTCAGTATTATTAATAGAAGATCAATTGAAGTATTAAAAGGGATTCAGGTTCAATTTCAACCGTCGGCAGTAATGGAAATAACAAAATGTGTCTCCGTATAATGAGTAGCAATTGCCTTGAGACGAGTAGAGGCAATTTTCAAAATGCCATGCATTTCAAATATACCTCAAACAGTAGACAGTATGCAATACATATTGATACTCAGAAGATAGCTTCATTAAAACGTTAAAAAAATTTATGCCTGTAATTGCATTGCTGTATGGCTTCTAAGCTTATAGGTTAGGAACGGAAATCTGTTTTAAGGATGCAAGAAGCAAGGGTTAGTTCTATCCACCATCTTGCTGAACAAAGATCAGTAATTCGTGAAAGTAATAAGAACATCAGGAATGAAGTATTATTTTCTTAAAGACAAATTGAAGTGTCCAACGCATAGAAAACTTACCCAAAGGGTAAGGTAAAATTAGGCATTTAAGCAACACAGAAGAAGTCAGTGGTAGGTACTAAGTGAGTAAGCAGCAGGCTATGTAGATCCGAAAACCTGTGGTCAGAACAGAAGTTTCCGTCTGTTTGGATAAGACACGTTTGTCGCTCGAGCACGAGGCATCAGTATCAAAAGTTTAGCAGGAACAAGCTTATTGCCTCTTACTTTGTCACGTAAATATAAGGATGGAGCTGAACGTTTACTGGAAATTGCAGTAAGATGTTCAAGAGCCCCACGTCTTGGCTTCTTTTCCTTCTGGGGGCGACAGGTAATGTTAAAATATATACCAGAACGCCAGATTTTATACCAAAATCAAATAACGCTCAAGAAAACAGCTGGCTCTTACATCTGTGCTATTGCTACCATGCCCCTAGGTACTCTAGAGAAAGTGAAATATTTTACTTGGCAAACATTTAGCAGCACCATGTTTGCATCTCAGAGTGTTTGCGTTTACGGAGGAGTTATTTAGCCTGCCTGCACGCTGCCTGACAGTTACGTAATCCCACACTACCACGCCGCAAGCCATATACCGAATACCATATAGGCAAGATGACCTAGCTGACTTTGAGTCCCAACTTTTGCATTAAACGCACGTGCTTGCCCAATAACCTGTCATCACCTCATAAGTGAAAATTTTAAATAAACAAAAAAGGAGCAGACGGCGAAACAGGCAATTTTTTTGTTCAATGCAGAGCGCACACTTGCAAATTTTTAGTCTGTCGGCGGAGTGTGTTAATGCTTCGCATCCGCTAGATCTTTCAGTTCAGTCTTCAGTCATAAACCCGGCCAAACTAACAACGCCCAAACTAGTAATGACGCCCAGTAATCGCAATGTACCTTCCTTTCATTCGTCAGTTGTTCAGCTGACAAATATCGTAGCAGAAATCAAGCATTCACACATAACGCGTTAAGGGTGATACATAAACTGGTTAAGAGCTAGTATGCAGTGGGTAACGTTACTGTGCGCTTAGAATGAAGGGTAAAAGTTAAAGGTGAAATGCGCAATGCAAAGCGTGTCTTACTTGATTCTGTTTCACACAAACATGATGCATCTATTACGATGCTCTGTTCCGGGCGTCATGGCGGCTTAAGCAAACGGTTTGTTATGGCCGAAATTTCACTCGCAATACGATGCTGAAGGTCACGGCGGTATGACCACTTTATGTGGCAAAGATTTAGGTTTGCGGACATCTACGTTACGAAACCATGTATTCTCATGGATGAGTTTTACCCTGAAGATGGAGGCAGTAGTTTCCTATGACGCGAGGCTACATGGTGTCGTAATGTGAAACACAGTCCAGATACACAGTGAACAGTCTCACAGTTTGCATGCTTCTTCTGTAGATCTGTTGTCACTTTATTTCTGTCATTATTATTATTATTATTATTATTATTATTATTATTATTATTATTATTTAAGGAAGAAAGGAGGGTCTGAAACTGTATATCTGGGATAACTGAGGCCTGCATAATGAATTTTAATTTAAAATCTATAAGAAATAAATAACTGTAAAAACCAAGGCGTGGATGGGTGAGTAGACAATTTGCGAGGGTCAAGATGAAGGCCGTAGGAAGGACTGAACTAGCGCTAGAATTCCTTGACAAGCTAATATTTTATCGCCTCTTGTTTATTAGTACGATTTAAATTTATTTCGTAGAATTCACATGTTAATATTTCTGGCCTCAAACAGTGCTGTTAATCTGAGCGAACTTTTCCGTCAGGAAGCCATAGGATTCAGAAATTACTTCTACTTCACATCCCATACAACTAGCATTAAGTTACTACTTCGTTTTGTACATGAAATTTGTATTCAGTTTCAGAAAGTAATCAAATTATGTTTTATCGAATTTATATTACTCCAAGGACTAAACAGTGTTATGTTTACCCAAATGAATTAAACTTGGTGATGCACTGACGGGACGGTCGTCAGTTCCGTGACGGATGTAGATAATGTTTGTGAAAATAACGTCCAAAACTTGAGGTCAGTGTTTGAAAAATATAGGACAAACGAAATAAAGCATGAAACCTTTCGATGCATTGACGTGTGGACCCCCTCGCTGTCTGCTTCCTTTAGTGTTCCAGGCAATTCCACTGCTGTATTATAACTAGCTCGATTGGCTCTCACAAGATTCTGAGAGGACCCAGAACAATCCCACTTGTTTCCGAGCTACAAGAAATTTCAGTCGGTGAAATAACCCCATTACACGACCCTCCCTTTCTAGTTCCCTAACGCAGAGTGATAAATAACTAATGGCGTTGCTGCATTATTAGGCCTGCGAGGGGTACAACACTGGGGATTTCCAAAGGTTGAATGAGGGTGCATTTTGAAGGGGTGAATCTTAATTGGAATGGAAACTCCGGTGGTCTTAATTAGTCCATTCCACTGAAAGCCCAAAATAAAAATACGTTAGTGAGGATGAGAAGGGAGGATCCAAGTGTAAAGCGTGTAACAAACAGTAGCAGAAACTACCTCCCATGCAATTTGGGACCGGCAGCCAGCAGCAATTTTATTGCCCGTCCTCGGTAGCTGTTACCTGTTACCTGCTCCCTAGGCTTGTAATTAAGTTGAACTCTTTCAGAAATTAAGGCTGTAGCGAACTCGACTCTGTGGCCCGACATCAATCACGCCTCGAGGCGTTATTCGCAGACGGTGACTGCAAGGTCTCTCTCTGCTTTCGAACCTCGCGACAGTAGAACGCATTAAAAGTAAAATAAATTACATGTTATATAGGCCTGTGGGGCTATGATGACTCAATCGGTCTAGACGATCTGGAGTTCGATTACTGGAACAGGCAAAACATTTTTATCTTCTCTAAAAACGTCAGACCGGCCCTTGGGTCCTCCTCTTCAGTAGGTACCGGGGTAGGTTGCCCGGGGTAAAGTGGCAGGGTGGTGAAGGTGACCAATCACCACCTTCTAGTGCCGAGGTTTAAGAATGAGTGGAACTAAATCTTAATACCTCTACATGTTTTAATGGCGTGCACAGGGACATGTTTAACTTTACCTTTGTACCTACATGTTGCGTGAGTTTTTTTATGCAGTGACAGGAAGATAGGAAGGCGGGGCGTAAACACAATGATCACTTCAAGTGACACAGACCACTGCCGGATCTGAAATGTTCCCTTTGTTATTAAGTGAACAGGTAAGAAATACAGACACTTTACTTGTATCTTCATCAGAAGGCGGCAATAAGAATTGCCGACATTGTAGATACGTCGTCTTTCCAAATTTCGCTGTTTGAACTAAGATCCAGAAGCACCATCTTCCGACTACGAAATCTCCCCAAACCAGGGGTGGAGAGTTCATTTCTTTTTGGGAGCCGGCTAGGCCTGCTTCGAAGAGACAGCATGCCTGAGAACTTTGCAAGAAGAAATCTATGTTTCGAAAATTGTTAAACACGTCACTTTGTGACAGTGACTTAACAGATTAAAATAGGCCACGAATCCCTAGAACCTACAATATATAATTCTGCTTTATAGTTGTTTAGCCTGAACAATGGAAACAGATTTGTAAAATGGCGGGAAAGACTACTGTGCTGTGAAACCCTGCCTTCCAAATGGCAGTCCGTCACTTGCATATCTACGTATGATTTCGCCGTTCACAGTTGCACAGAATTAAGTACAACTTCAGGCTAACTTATGAGGGAAAAGGGACTGAATAATAAGCCACTTACACATATACATGCGGTGACACAGCAGAGAAGTTCTACAAACACAGTATGTAACTTCGTTCAGTGCTGCTGTGACTAACTGCATCACGAAGAAGGAAAAACTGATAACAAATAAATTAAAGGAGGATGGAGAAAAATATTTGTGTGAATGACTGGGAACAACATACGCCTTCGAGTGTAATGTTAGCACAATCCCTCTGACGAACGTAACAATGAATCCAGTCATATGCATCTTCTGATGAAATGCGTCACTTTTCTTTGCTGAGACTCTAAATCGGGTTCATTTTAATGAATGGACACTTTGTGCAATAAATGACTTACCAAAACGAAAACAATGCGACCCTAATTCAGACAATGCTGCAGTAAAATGAAGAGGAGTGTTTCAAAAATACTTTGATACAGGCAGTAAGTGCAATTCAGTAGTATTACCGAAGTCAGTTCTTCCAGCTGTAACCCTGCTTCTCAATTCAGAGATCCACTGATCGAATTCAGTAAGAAGCAGACCTCAGTATGACCGGATGTCAGTGTGTTTACCCGTACAACATTGTGGCAGAAAAAACTAAAGCGACGGGGCACCCTGAAAGATGACATAGATATGAAGATACTATTGAAATTGACCTTAAGAAAACATAATGGGAGAATGTGGATTTGACTCACCTGGTTCAGCCTTAGGACCAATGATGGACTCTTGGGAACGTGGTTATAAATCTTCCGGTTACAAGAAGGGCAAGGAGTTTTTGACTTTTACTGCCTGTTACAAAATACTAGTGCTGCCCATCCGACAGGGAGTTTCGGTAAACCTGTAATCTGAAGGTCACCCCTTCACCAGTACTCTCGCAACTGAGCTAGCACGTTTCAACGCGATAATGAGATAACCCTTGCATTTGGTCACTGTTGAAGTGGTTGCAGATTTTCTTATAAGTTGGTACAGCAGATGCTATATACGTGTAAATGATCAACTGGATTTAAACTAGTAATTAGATAACAGCATTTAATCTTATGGCAAGCTATTTAAGGTAATAATTTCTTAATGTACCTGTGGTGTGTTTTGATCCATTCGAGTACTATCAATGAGGACGGAGACAGCCCCCATGTGTGGAGGATAGCTATGAATATAATGAACAAGTTTCCGGGTACGGCAGACCAGGTGTGTTCCTCCAGCTTGCGTGTCAGTCGGGAAGATGACAACAGGTCAGTGTGTTAAGAAATGTAACGCAGGGCCTCGGAATTGGCGGCCTTTTCGAACACGGTAATTAAACTTAGGGTTCCCTAAATGGCGGGGGAATTTAATAGCTGAGTGACTATCACGTTCTCACGAAGGACTCTTGTCTGTGGATTTAGTCGCTAGATTTGACGTCCTCACAGATGTTTTACTCCAGATTCAAGTTTCTGAGATGTTAGGCCGTGTAGACTGGCCAGTAGTTACATTTCAAAGGGTCCTAGCGTCTCATAAGTGTTCCTGGACGGCTTAACACTGTAGGTGACGGTGTTACGATCTTCCGTATCGCCGGTAACTACTTACCAACGCACACGACGTTACACCCCACAATTAGATAGTTATCCTGTATTTGTAGATTGGAGATAGTGAAAAAATAGAAAACATCGATTCTGAACTGAAGAGAAATATGTTTCTGTCACCACATCGACACTTACTTCTCTTCATCTCCCTTGGAGTCGCCTCTTCCAGAACAACTGCCGGCATCGCTTTCACAGTCTGGTACTCGATACCCTCTCTGGAATTGGGGGCAAGCGCCGAGGGCGGCTCAGAATGGCGTCGGCTCCTGAACAAACGCATTGTGGCCTCGTAGCCCTTCGCATGGGTACAGCAACTCCACTGCCTCCAGTGACCTGTAATTGTGAGAAAAAACTTTCATTCTCCTTGGGATTAGAGCGGGAGAAAGTTGTATAGCGTGTTGTTATAAAACAGGCATCGAGCCCCGTCCTTATTTGCGTTGTAGGGATAATACCCAGCCTTGGGAAGAATAGAAGTGTAAGATAATGTTAGTACTTGCCTGCAAAGCATCCCACCCATCAGTTATAATGGGTTTCTCTTTATCTCGTCGATTACAGGCCATAAATGTATACTAAATTAACCTGTAACGTACTATTAATTACGCCGGGTGTTTAAAATTAGAGTTCTCTTGCCAACTTACAACACAGAGATTCGAATTCTATGTCCCTTCTCAAGAATCTGACAAGTGCATGTAATAGGTGTGGAAAAGTGCACTGAAGCCTCTACACACGATTGTCTACCTTCTTTCGTTTGTTATTTCGTTTGTTGGTCCGTTGTCTACTAATACGTGTAGGTAGACCTGTAAAAGGTAGTATATACATATACATATATATATATATATTCACACCACCGTCGTACACAGTTTCAAATAAATATTCGCGTTACAATTGTAAAGTTTTCTCTTAGGTTCTTGAATTTATGGATTGCGAGCTTGACTAGATGCTGTGATCTTTAGGTGAGATATTCCCGTTGTGTTTAGTCAAAAAAATATACATATACACGTTCAAATCACCGTCGGGGATATCTCACCTAAAGATCTCAGAGTGTAATTTACTTCACCACAAGAGTGTAGGCGGCACGCGATATAACATCGAATGATTGTGAACTATGAACTGAGCAAAAGCGTTCTGTTACAGTTACCTCAGCTATATCTTGGCTACAGCCGTTAGTTCTCCGGACAAGAAGCAAACGCATGAGCTTTCATATAAAGTCTTAACTGTACACGAGACACAATAAGACAGGATCCATAAAATGTCATGTAACTACCAGAGGAAAGTGAGATGTAGGAAAGTCTAAGAATATGTTTAACATTAAAACTGTCTCTAAAACAATCCTGGTAACCAAGGAGTCATTATATGACGCCTTTCGGGCCCAAATAAAATTTGCTTCGCGCAGCGGAAAACCAGGCGCTCAGGATATCGATAAGAAAAAGACGCACGTGCATTGATATATTTGACACGTACTGCTGGTATTGTAATAATATCCGTCTATTGTACATAGCGGCCAGAATTTCTGAATTCATTCACTTCAGCCGTCTGATCAGTTTGAACTAGGTTTTCCACTTGCTGCGCCCACTGCCTTGTCTGACTTTGTTACATACAGTTCACACACACACACACACGCGCGCGCGCACGCACACACACACACCGTGAAGGTAGAACAGTCAGACGCTTAGTCTACAGACACCCGTCTGTTTAATGTCGGCTGTGAGTGGCAGAAACAAGCGACCGGACAGTGCCTAAATGGACAGTTGTCTTGAACACTGACAAAGAAGGGGGCATAATATGGAAGCTACGCAGTTGAATTTGTCCTCGTTTGTTTGTAAGTCTAATCAAGTACATGCTGATTCAGAAGCTAAAGTCTCCTTTGTGTGAGTGAATTCCCATTCATTCCTGGCAGTGGTGAATGTAGGAACCCACGTATTTGGGAGCCACACAGAAATTGATGACGGAATGAGAAAACATTGCGATGAAGATGATGATCGGCAGAATTTGTTTTTTCTTTGCCTTTATCCTCTTTTTCTTTGCGCACTAGACTACGAATTAAAATGTTCGACTTACAGACAAGCTTATACTTAAATCTAAATATATCTTAGAATGTCTTTACAGGTAAGGCAATTTAATATCTGTCTCGACCTTGCACTCTGGCTTCTTTGTGGCATCTTCTTCCTCGTCCCTTTTTTGTCCAGTTCCGTCGATCTGTGTGGTATTTTCCTTACTTACCTTCACAATTAATTTTTACCCTAATCATCTAGGGATCCAAAAGTCATAAATTAGGCTTCTGTTATTTACACAATTTGTTCGTATTTCATCACAGAAATTTTTGTTGTACTGTCTAAGCCACAAGTCTGCACTGGAATAACTCATCTGACGCAAACATCTTTTGTGTATGAGAATGAGGTGCTGCGAAAAATATCTGGGCTTACGAGCGGAAGTAACAGACGCTTTGAAACATAGCATCATGTGAATTCCAAACCCTTTACCATCTTTGATTTGTTCGAATAAATTATGCAATGAGTGGAATGTGTATTATGTGAGACAAGAAAAGAAATTCCGAGTGGAAATTAGGATGCGTTCTTTTCTTCAGGTGTTGTGATTTATACGATTAGACTCGCAAGAATTATGAGTTAACAGGCCCAGTTATAGAGTTAGTGATTCATCATTGTTCGCATCTTCCCTTCTGACGACGTTGATTTTACCAGACGAATTATAACTTCAAAATTTCTCGCAGTCGCCAATTCTGTGGCGTATAGTATGCAAACACATTTTATCCCAACATCTGTGTTTTTATGATCTATCATGACACAACATTTCACTAGCCTGTCTCTCAATGGTTACGGCAGTCAAATTTAAATTCTTGTAGTTCTGTATATGTATCGGCACTCCCATGTTACCTCACGTTGTACAGAAATATGACAGAAGAAGTTTCACTGAGTTTCATGTATCTATTACCATTCCAAATTTCATAACCCTACAATGACGTTCTGACCTCAGAAGCTCGCACAGCTACCATCATGGCATTGCTGACATGAAGAATAGAAGCACAAGTGTGGGTGGTCACCTGTAACATGATGTCCCTACCACCTTCCTTAAAAATCCGTCAATATGTTTGGAAGTTAATAAAGTGGACGTGCATGAAGAATGACATCATATAAGTACATTTCCTTATTAGAAGGTATCACAGCTAAATGGGCATGTTTAACGTTAAAAATTTATCCGAAAAAGAGATGGTGCAGCTGACTGAAGGGCTGAATGTAGTAAATTAATCTATTTGCTATTCAGACCTTGCAGCAGGGGTGCACATGTTTTCCAAAAATCTAGGACCCACCTCAGAATTCTAGGCGCCACAAGGTTGACATGAAGGAAGTTCCATACGGAGGGTCCACAAACACTGGATGCCACCGTATAAAAGTAAGTCACCCGGACGACCCTGCGCCCGGGACTTATGCATCCCTGCCTCGCAGGTTCCGAAATCACAACTTCGCCTCTCAGCACGGTATTTATTCCTGGTCAAGTTAAAATATGCGAATGTCCAAACCCGATACTGAACGAATGTAGAGAACTATTCTACATTAGCAAATTTTAATGTCAACTTTGGAGAAGGAGATCCTGATGCTTAACAAACACAGGGAGAACGAGAGGGATGAAAATAAATATTTTAGGGGATCTTCACATTTTTTTCTTATGGAAGCCGCGGCAACATGAAAATGGTCATATTCACAACTTTATTCTGAAAGAGACTGCGAAGTCTTAAGTTTTCACAGCAGTCAGTATAAATACAAGAAATGCTTGAAGATTATTTTCTTCAGGAATTTGACCTGTGTGGCTTTGGTAGATATGTACTAAAGTAGCGGAGCAAACTGTTACCTCAATCCTTAGGACAGACGTATGAGGGAAGAATGAAGGATCTACTGCCCTGAAGATGGAGGCCGCAGGACTCGCCCAAACCTTTGTATCTCTATGCCAAACTATACAGCACCACATCCCAGTACACAATAACCTTCAGGGATTTTCTTTTAATTTTTACCTGGTACTATAATGCGACTCTTCCAAATCAAGAGTGTTCTACAGATGTGTATCTCCGTTTCTGTATGAGCTTGTTGCTGCAGTTCCGTGACTTGCATTCAACTCTTCGTCCTGTAAATGCTTGTTAAGCAGATGCTGTCACTCGTGCCTTGTTCCAGACATGGGAGCCCCGTGTCACCATGTCACTGAAAGTCATGCTGTAGATGACTGTGACAGATATGATACTGGCCACAGCAGCTACAACATTTGACCCCTGACCTGCCTACTGTCTCCTGCAGAGAACAATCCCAAGGATCTAAAGCTTGCTTTTATAGTCGTGCCATTTGAATGGTAATCGAAAGTCACATTATCCGGATTACGGATTATTACGGAACGGAACAGGTAACTAGCTTACCAACCAAAACGCCCACTGGCTAATTGGCTTTATAGAACCTAAGAAAGAAACTAACGCACTAACTCATTTTGTAATAGAATCAATGACGAATGTCTTTACTACGAAAACAAGTTCAGAACTGTACAACTTACTTCACTAACGATCATCTTGATATCCAGTATTGTGCCGTCTCCTTCTCTGTCTTCCAAGTGACCGTTTTCCTGTCGGGTTCGCAGCCTCTGCTCACACGTACGTACTACAATATCTTTTGTGCATGCTGGCGAATACTGAGGTTGAAACAGCTCGGAAGACCATATTCTATAAAGCATTCTATTGATGTATTTTTCCATATTACAGTAGTTATTACGTCCTGCTCCAACATTATCTAACATCAGGAAGTTAGCATACAACATTATGTCTTTAGCTTCTTCAGACGGGCCCAGCCGGTTAGTATTCCCCCCACCCACCACAATCTCAAGAGGTTTCCGAGACGTTGTGGTGCAAAAAAACGCATGTCGTGTAGACTAGTCACAGCTTATAAGAATATTATACAGTTAGTTGACAGCTGACAGTGTTGTACAGTCACATCTGTTACGTCCATTTGCGCAACATTTCTTACGGATGAAAAGAGAAAGCATCATTTCACACGTTCTCTTTTTATGTATATGACTTGAATTCGCATTTTGTGTGTTCTCATTAGCAGTGACTGACTGCTTTTGGTGCAAATTATTTCAGCTGGAAATGTAATTCCGATTTAATGAAGAGGAGGTTTCGTGAAGATTCAAGTCGTCTGGTACATTGCGCCATGTCAGTTGGTACGGGATCAAGCAGCCTCGTTTGACGGCTTGACCCTGGCATTGAGTTATTCTCCTTTGAAATGTTAAGACTTAACTTTTCTGCAGCACCGCTGTGTAAACTTCAAATGTCTCAGATAGTTCATTTTTTCAGATACCAGAATACACTCGAACGGCTAACCATGACATAACAGCTTTATGCATTACATATTGATATCCTTCACTTCACATCTTTTTAGCCTGGACTTTCCTGTAAAGCAGTTCAAAGAGGTGGAACAGCGGCATACACATCACCTAGCACTAAAGTCACATACCGGTGGTGTGGCGCATTTTAAGGTAGGCTATCTAAAGCTAGTACAGCTAAAGTTGTGTCTGTACACGCCAAGAAGGCTATGGATGAGTGGAACTACAGTTCCATGTATTCTTAACCTCGGCGTTACATGGAGGTGGGTGGTCAGCAACGTGCTTCGGCCGCTTTACCCCCAGAAAAATCCCCTCTATCTAGTGAAAAGGAGCATGGGTGGACCCCGGAGCCGGTCCGGACGCTTTGGAGAAGACAAAAATCCAGTAGCCTAGTGGATAAACCAAATACGCTGTTCTAGTTCGCTCTAGGCCTTGTAGGCCTACATTTTCAAACAAAGAACTCTTTGGGTGTAGTACATGTGTTTGTAGTATGCGACTGTATACACTTTATGAACCGAGTCAGACTGATCTGTTGTCATCACACCATTCGGATCATTCCATGGGCCAATTATTGACAAAGATCATAAAGTTGCGCGCGCTTCATCGCCACACGAAGCCGGGAGGTCCAGAAGGTCCACGTCTCGTAATATATTACGGCCTCAGGCATGGCATTACTGATGACTGAGAGGTCTCCAAGGAATATTATGTTCATGCAGAGTTCCGTGAGATTCAGGCCTACCAGTTCATGTCCAGTGAATCAAGACACGAGAACAGAGGGCCCCGTGAACAGACTGACACAGCTTCGAGCGTTTCGAAGTAATAACTCATATCACTATTAATTCAATGGAACGTAGTCCGTCTTGAGAAGTTAACAGTGGCTCATGCAGCCCAGAAGCCTTTGACGGAACCAGCAGATTCTGCTGGCTACCATGTTTAATAGAGCCAGCCACTCAGTAATCCTTTCCTCATCCAGATAGATCCCGTTGGCATGACCGTGTTCCATCTCAAATATCCATTTTAACCTTACTAGTGGAAAGGAACCATCAAAAATTCCAAGGGAAGTCTATTACAGAAGAAAACGTGTCGAGGGCATCTGACACTGAGGCAAACTGTGTGCTGTGTGAATATATAACATACACAATAAATTATAAACATTCTGCTATTATATAAATATGCAGGGTGTATATGTACATATATATGTATATATACCCACCTATTTACGTCTAGGCCGCCCACGTAATCACTTCAGGCTTTCAAACTAAATTTCTGTATGCTGCTTATCCCACCCGTGCATGCTACATGCACTCCATTCCATACGCCTTGTGTTAATCATTTTAATATAATTTGGTTAACAGTTACAAATTATGGAACTCCTATTGTGTAAACTTCCTTACTTCCTTTGTTTCAGAGCCACATTTTTTCTCAGCAACTTGTTCTCAAAATTAATCAGTCTGTGGCCTCTCCATAATATAAACGACAAAGTTGTACAAACACACAGAAAATTGGGGTAAAATTATCGTTCGTTATATTTCAGTATTATCTTTTTTTTTTCATGAGACCAAATATTCTGCGCCAGATTTTCTTTGCCCTTGAATGCAATTTTTATTTGTTACTACGTATCCCAGATACCTGAACTATGCCACATTTTCGAAGGATTTATTATTCGTAGTCGCACAACGAGCCTCGACGTGCTTGTTGGTCCATCAAATTCGTGCTGTAACGGCCACACACTCTTTTAACACCGGAAACACCAAAGAAATTACACAGTATTTTCAAACATACGTACGAATTCCTCGGATCATTCTGTGTGGTAGCGTCAGTGACTCAAACAAGGAAATGGCGTGGCGACTCCTACGTCCACTCGAAGGACGTTTGATGCCATAGGAGATATTTGTTGCGGTGACTGGTAAAGGTTCAGTCCAAATCATGGCGAAACAATATACGGTACACACTTATTTAGTGTCCGACTTTAATAATATCCTTCCAATTGTCCCAGATAGTATATGCTGAATATTGAGTCAAATGAAGCAGCATGCACCGTCGCTGGCGTGAAACTTGTTCTGAGTGGAGGGTAGACATTGGGAGTGTCTGAGGTGTCGAAGAGGACAGCATGAGGGGAGCAGTTGGACCTGCGACAGATTAACCCTTTAAAACGCAGTAATTTCTTTATGCAGCACCAGGTTCAATATTAAGAAATTCTACATTCTCTCACACAGTGCATTTATGTGTTTTGGAAGGTCCTCAGAACAAACATTGATTATCTACATATACAGCGTTAAACTAATAGGTTTTTGTAACCCAGACGGAGTGTTTACTGCGACGTACGAACTGCATCTTGAAATACAGTTCAGGCTAATTGTGTGTTTAAACACTGCGAAAATATGTACGATATACAAAACAAAGTGTAAATGCTCGTACTTAAATACCCGTGTGTATAGCGGGCGAAGACTGCGCGACCTCTGACAAAGCACAGATCCGTTGTCTCGTCATACAGCGCACCCCAAGGCTCAAGACACTAAATTTCTAATGTTGCGTTAAACTGTGCAAGGCTCGACACGTGGGCGTACTGGCTGGCTGACTGACGGACTGACCGACCGACCGCCATTTGTATCATAAAGCTTCCCCAACTGGCAGAACAATTCAGTCCTCAAAACATGCAGATTGTTTGCCAGCTCCACGACAATGTCAAGCAAATGTTTATAATATGTGGAGACAAGAAGCTTAGCGAAAGTGGCAAGTTGATAGTTTGTAAAACTTGCGGGTCTCATTTTCTTGTCACAAGCCCGTACGATTATGGAACAGTAAACACCGTAATCTGCTGTGTGAACACATGAACAGCCAGTGGTGCGGCACAGCACAAAAATATGCGCTCAGCAAACAGCTTACGGCTGAGAGGATCGCGGTGTTAGCGCACCCAGCGACAACTGGCAGCGCTACAGTTACGGCAGCCCGCTCCGAACAACGCCGATACCGTACTTGCTGCGTCATCCTGTCTACTTTTCAAAATTCTTAAGTGATGGGAGATATGTGTCAATTGCTTTGTGAAGCTGCAAAATATGTTTACTCACTGCTGTGGAAAAATATAAAGCAGGCGTCTCAAAACGAATTGTTTAGGGAAGTAATTGCATCTTATGAGGACAATGTACGTGAAAATTTCACAACCATTCCTTGCCTGAGCAGAATAAATATGTATAAATGTGATCATTTTCCCATAAATCTGAAATTATTCACCATCTGTACAAGTCTGTGCGCTGCCTGCATGAAATAAGTAATGCAGCGCAAATGTTCTTCTGCCATCTACTCTACCAAGTCCAGAGAAAAATGATATTTGGCCACAAATAATTCGAATATGTATGCTAGTTTAAAGACGTGACGCAGTAATACCATCATTCGGCTGCTAACAAATTTATGCACCTTTGCCAGTCAACCTCAATGTTCTGAACCAACATTTCCTTTGTTGCAACTAACACGTTCAGTCCGAATGATCATTTCTGCGGGTACCCCCAGCTACAGTAAAACACTTTGCCCATCATGATAAATTAACAGCGCCATATTTTACTGCAAAAAGCTGCCCATCTATATACAGTTATGGCCACGAAATAAACGCGTATAATAACAAGCAATTACAAACTCGGAGAACGCTTTTCATAGGCTACTTCCACAAAGCGCATAAAATAAGCGCGTGACTGAGATCAAAGTATATATCTCCGAGCGTCGTCTCGTAGTATAATGTACTTAGGGCAATACGGTATATATACAAGTCGGAAGGTCGCGGGTTGGATTCCTGATGTTGTCAAAGGGATTTTTCATTGACTTCGTGGCCCCACTATGACCCTGGTGTCGACTCAGCCTCTTAACAGAAATGAGTAACAGAAATATTTCCTGGGGGTAAAGGCGGCCGGTGCTCAGGGCTGCATCTGTTTAATATAACCTCCACGTTACGTAAGCTCAGATGTGATGTAACTTCTACTAGAAACATTTTTTGTTGCGGTGTGTAATTGAAGCCGCAGATATAAAAGGAAAAATCAGTGCCTCTGTGCACTGTCAGAAATACACGGATTCTTCTTAGCAGGTTATTCCATACTTGCATACCACTCAGCATTTTTAATGTTTACTAGCTCCGTAGTCAAAGTATTTTTTACAATTTATACATGGGTTTTACCTTTGTACGTGACACTCACATTAATAGGAGTATGAGCTAATGTGTAGCACTTCTGTGTACGTAAACTACAATTTATCTAATTGGTTTATTCTTGGTAATTTAAGGACTTTTTTTAATTGCATGGGTTTTACACCGTCGCATGTAACGGAAGATACGAACAGTCAACGTTGCGGAAGGAGATCATTGGTTTTTTGTGGTACTGCCCGTCATTTTTCTGGAGTCACTAAGTAAAACCACGCAGCGAGGTTCCGTTAATCTGATCGAGATTATAACCATGTATGGCCCAAATGCAAGCGTAAATGGTGATCACTAGGGTAGCTGCTCTGTCGTCAGGTGAACTGGCAACTAAGCATTTTAATGTGTTCTTTACATCCCACGATATGTGCCTTATCTGCATGCTAACGGCATCCTGATAAAGTAGTGTATGTTACTAACGTACATACAAAGAAACTGTTCTCACACTTTGTCTGGTATCTTTCATTGCACTCTGTTGGGTAAAGTTACAGATACGTCCAAGTCACTGTAATCCCGCCTTATTAGGTGGAATTAGTCTTTCGGAGAGACATAACCACCAGATCTCTTTCATCCTTACACAGAAAGGAATTCGTCACAGTTAACGGGGGAACGTTACTGTCATCACAGCTGAATTTCCACTGCATGTAACACTGATATACATAAATTGAATTACGTGAGGTTGTTAATCGCATTCGACATAAATGCTTCTTAATGGGAACTCCTGTGTCCAGCTTCATAATCCGTTTCAGGGTTTCAATGCAAAGCATCCGTTGCTAATGGAACACTGCTGCCTTCGTCAAACGAATGCGGTTCGTGTTAACAGAGATGTCGACGCGATCGCAGTTGCATATGCATTGTGTGTCTTTCATAGAGTTCAAGGACTTGTTCGGCGTTAAAAGACTTACTGATATATTGTTATGCACATAAGTCTCAATTGCCAAGACGCTGCACAATTGAGACTTACGTGTATGAGAAGATTGCACGTAAGATGTACTGTATTAAATATCATTACGCATTTAAACTCGTGTACTTCGTACTTTAATTTCCATCTGACACGGACGTGAGCACGTTATCATCATCCTTCTCCTCGTTCTCTTCTTTATCCGCCTCCTTTTACGTGTTCTTTCTGTTCACATCTCATTTGAATGTTCTTCTGCTTCGCTCGCGTCCTCATTTATATAACGTATTTTTAAAAAGTGGTTATTAGGTTGATCGTAATTAAAGTGGAAGGAAATGAATGCTTTTTTTTTGTAGGAATCAACTTTAAATACAAGCGCAATAAATTGACTGTGTTTTCAGGCTTGGCGTAAACTACCTCAAACAGAGGTCGTAATATGTGGGGTTAAATGCATGAATATAGTGAATAGAAACTGGTAACATCCCTAGTGGCACTGAATCCGCATTTGTAGACGAAGTGTGACTAAAGCCTTTAACTAGCGGCGAGTTGCAGTAGTGACGTTTGTTCTTTACTGTCGTCAGACTCTTGTTTGTAGTGCCATGAGGCGGCGCAAATTTTGGCTTTGGCTTGTTTAAAGTACAGATGAATTCGCAGGATCACCTACACACCGTTGCGGCCTGAAAAGTTTCTTGACGCCTAGTCCAAAGCAGAATTTGTTATGGTCCGGATTAATCACTTTAAAGTAGAAACTTTGTTGAACAAGTGCCGACAAACGGTGAGCTCACAGGACAGCTTGGAAGCTGAGATCAATATGCACTTCCGAAACCAATGTTAATGAGTTTCGTTAAGTACTCTGTAAATGAAACCTATTAACGACCACACAGGCATTATAGGCTACCTTGTGCATGAATGTTTAAAAGATCGGTGCATCTAAAGATGGAAGCAATGAAAGGAATTACCACTTTAGCTTTTGCAGTCTAAACCGTCTTATAGCATCAATGAGCATCACACAAAGAACTTCCTTCAGCAGAATTAGTGACTGCTGATTTAATTTCCGGCATGAAGTAACTCTCAGTGTAATGAGATGAACAGGCACATTATATTGCTACCACCGTTATTCGGCGCATTGCTGCCGAAATCTTCGTATACTTAAAATCCTTTCATACACATACGTTTTATTTTGCCTTTAAGAACATCCAGCGATTTTCAAGCAGGCATTCAAGCAGACGTTCACATTGTGAACGCCCAAACAGTGAATTCTTCTTGCAGTTTTAAAACGGACCAAATTTTCGTCGGGTAATATTCTTTTCTCTTTCTCAGTCTTACTTCTTCTGCCTACTCATTGTCGGCGTACGTGGTTACTGTTGCACCTGATCATACTCAATAACACGCAAACGCTCGGTAGGACTCCTCTGGGTGAGGGATCGGCCTGTCATAGAGGCCTCTATCTGACAACACACAATAATCACAACAGACAGACATCCATGCCCGCCGCGGAATTCGAATCCGCAGTACCAGCAAGCCAGCGGCCGCAGACCCACGCCTTAGACCGCGTGGCCACTGCGGTCGGCTGGATAGGAGGCTTATAATCAACGTTCCCTCTAATTTTTTTACAGCTGCGCTGACATGCTGGTGCTTTGAACAGAAAATTTTACACGACCTGACAACTGCGCGGCACTTTAAAAGTTTTTTTGTGATATGCATAATAGGAATACTTACAACGAACATTTAAAAATTCTAGCTGCGCGGAAACAGTTCAGTGTGCGCGGCAGCATTTCAGTTACTGCGCGGCCGCGCACCCGCGCAGCTTGGAGGGAACATTGGGTATTATCCACCTTCCATGGAGACCCCCAGTCCATTACCGTGTGCACCAGAGCCCACAGATACAATAGAAATTACACTGTACATTCACTTAATTTCGTTTTCTTTTTGTTACAGGTGAGTATAGCTGCCTCTACGCTCTTTGTCTGTAAGGATCCCGTCGCTGTGACCATCCCTCTGAACTGTAACTGCGGTAAGTCGACCCGTACGAACTACAGTACAACTGGAACATGTTACAAACTGTTCTGATGTAGGAACAGCACTTGTGTGTCTTCACGCACAGTTTGCAGAATCACTGTACTGTAAGGCAGTAGTCGGTGCGTGTCTGTAGCCTCCGATTATCTGTACCATCTGTTTGTTGGCGACGTCACATCCGTCACTGAGTTGACGCCATTTATTGGGATACCAAACAACCGCGGTGAATGCAAGTAGACAGTTTACCTAACTCAAAATTAAACCCCTACACAGCACTTTCAGTTTTGTGTGTAGCTTTTTAAGGATAATACCCGTTGTGGATAATGCTAATGGTACCTTATAGACCGTGCTCAGAAGCCATTACCACCACCACCACCACCACCACCACCACCACCACCACTACTACTACTACTACTGCTACTACTACTACTACTACTACTACTACTACTACTACTACTACGTGAACAGACTTACTTTACATTCTGAAAGGTTCTTCAGGGTTGTCATACGGTTTTACAGTATTGAGTTATCAACAGTGTTACGTTTTAACCAATACTTATAGTCGTGAATAACACTGTCAACGAAAGTAAATTGCTGCAAAAAGTTACCCAGTAAAGGATGCAATGTCTTGCACGAGAAATAACGAGAGGGGACTGAACACAAGACCACTGGCATACACCGTGCTTATAGTAACATCCAAGACTGGAAATAAATGACAAATCAAACATGCTGGAGGGCAATGCACAGCTTGAGAATACTGTGCAATTTTAATATTTATATTTGATATGAATGTGGGCTGGGACACCCTTTCTTAAACATGTAAATGCTGATTCGTCCATTTGGTACACGCAGGCTGAGTGGCAAAAACGTTTGTCTGGGTTTGGGGGAGGACAAAAATGTGGTTGCTCCTATGATCATTTGGCACTTACGTGTCCTCGACCTCGTTGGCTAGTGAGCATCGTGGTGGTGCCAGCTTCGCGTGGCTGCATGTTCAACCACCACTAGCCCGGAACTCCACCACGCCGATCGGAGGCCGAGTAATACGTAGAGTTTCGCGTTCTGTATATATTCAACGTTAGTACAAATTTCAGTCTGCGGAAGTAAAGCTAGGAAATTATTTCTACTAATTTTTCTGATGTCATTGCGTGTTGTTAGGTGTCCTTCTTGATAGACGGAATTTTTTCCACCTTATGGATTTATTTTTACCGCGATTTATTTTCACTACAAGTTTTACATTAATTAATTAATCAATTATGTATTAATTAATGTGTAACAGCCACTATCCTTTTCTAACTGTTAGTATCCATACCGGCTGATAGGTAGCGCTTCATTAGGTGTTTTTCGCAGTTCATTTATTTTATTAATTTGTAGTAATTGATATATTCTGCCGAGAGTAGCGCTGCGTTCTCTTTGTTTCTTGTGTCAATATTTGTTTTCAGAAATGACTTTCAAATGCAAGTTTCCCAATAACATATGAAGCTACAGAACACTGAATGTTGTTGTGGTGTAAGAATTTAGAGTATTTGTGTGTTGTAATGGAAGAACTGTTTGGAATGAATGTCGTGTGCTGAAAGACGATTTGTGCTGGTATTGCCAGTTAACTGAAAGTGTGGAAGTTAGCTGGACGTTATTTGTGCATGTCGTCTGGATCACAGTGGGAGGAGGGTGACTGTTGCCATTGGATATGTAAATTGCAGTTACTGTTGGAAGTGTGACGACCAACGTAAGTCGTAAGCAGGTTAAAGAACAGCGTTGCAGTTGTGAGCAGTTTTTCGTGCACATTTATTTTGTTTATTGCAGTGTGGCAGCTACTTATACCTTGATGTGATTATTTTCCCTTAAAATAACCAACGTTGTTTCACTCATTGTCGCTACAAACGCCTCACAAGGAAACGGAACTTAGGAATTTTTGTGTCAAATGTTTAAGCAAGCTTCAGTGTAGCTGCTTTAGTTGCTACCGCCCATGCAGTGGTTTAAACATTGCTAAAATCGTCACTTGCGCTGACAGTAAGCTGTTAGTTGTGAGAAACGTGTGTCGACAGCATTAAGACACTGGAAGGAACAACTGTTAGTGTGCACAGACACTGAACACTGACTTACTGATCTGAACAACGCCAGGGAGTTGCATTTAGCTAATTAAGTGTCCCTGCAGCACCAAACGCCTGCAGAATTAGTGCATGACGAAGTTTATTGTTGGTTGTTGAAGACCTGCTATAGGACTGGATGTAACATGTTTTAATAATACTAAGAAGCGCCGTTAGGGCTTTAAGCGTTATCGTTATCATCATCATCATCACCATCACCATCACCATCTCTGCTGGCAGCCAGTAGTGACAACAGGTCCTAAACATGGCCTAACCTGCTATGTGCTAAGAGGGAAGTTAATGTTTCGATAGGCTAGTACGAGTGAAAGCAATAGGAACACTGTAGTCAACGGTGGTTGTATACAGTGCGAGGAAATTGTACAACCAAGTGTCGGTTGGATTTATTAGGCGTGAGAACACGGCTCCTTCTCGATCCCACGCCGTCAGACACTGTTAACCCCATAGCGTACAGTGCTTTGCTCCGGTGACAGTAGTAGAAACGAATTGACGCCGGTACGAAATAGGGGTGCCATCAGTTTGGGACCCCATTACAATCCTTATGGATCCCGCCGCTGGTCGATGCAATTTTTACACTTGTTACCGGAATGATAGGCGTCACGTTAATTAGTTTGGGGGGGGGGGAGCGGGTGGACAATGTGAGCGCACAGGTTACATCAAATAGAATATTGGAGGGATGGGTCGCAATAGGGGTACTTTGGGCGAACAAGGAAGTGTTAATGAATGACAAACCGTAGGGATTTATTATTTTCGTTAATTAACGTTGATCAGGTACCCGTGCCAACACACACACACACACACACACAGTGATAACTCTGTGCGGCATCATTACAGCAGATGCACTTTTTTCTAGCAGGCAGCCAGTAACTCCTTAATTCCGTCATTCTATCTCAATGTTCCTTCTAATTGTTTTTGCGGCTGCGCAGGCCTGCTAGTGCTCTGAGCAGAAAATGTTTACACGACCTGACGACTACGCGGCACTTCAAAACATTTTTTGTAATATGCATAATAGGAATATTTACAATGAAAATTGAAAAAATTCCAGCTGCACGGAAACAATTCAGTGTGCGCGGGAGCATTTCAGTTACTGCGCGGCTGCGGACACGCGCAACTTAGAGGGAACAGAGCTTATAATTGGCCGACGTAGACTTTCTCGAATGATGCCACAAATGGTACTCGTAGCAGACGCAGACGGTAGTGTTAAGACCAACGGTGTATCTTGTCAGCAACATGCACAGTTTTAAGTAGCAGTGCACAGTCACTAGATTCACCACCTTCCAGCGATCTCAGTGCGGCAGTCTGAGTCAACCAATGTCAGTGTAAACGTACCCATGCCCTCTTCATGTTCTCTGATTACATAAATGTTACAAAGCGCTGCACGAACACGTTTGTTTACCTCCTGGGTTCTTACAAGATCGAACTTTCTCCGTTTGTCTTTATCAGGTTTTGATTAAGAAAATTAAGATAGAAGGAGCCGTTACCAGTATTATCTTGAGGTTTTAGGTTCTCAGAGCCTGCAAATGTTATTGTTTTCTGGGATGCGCCTTTGCGTAATGCGGTAGAAATATGCCAGTGTTTTGGCAGAACTCGCTGCCTACGACTTCACCCTGAAGCTGGAAGCAGCCGGTTACTATTTGTCACCAACGTTACTGTACCTCGGTAAGCCGAACCAGGCCTGTATCCAGACGATGAACCCAGAGGGTGCAGTGGCTTCCAGTGCGCGAGCATATACGTATATTATGCGTGTATAATGCAGTATTATACATATACTGGGTAGATATAACATGTATGCATAAGCATAAAGAGCGCCTTTGTCAGGACCACAAAATCAACACTTTAATTACGCAGTTCGCTCTATAACACTGCACACAACGTCTTGCATATACATACGTTTTTGAAAACGACTTGTTACCAACAACAGCGGTTCAACAGAGGCAACACGTGGATGCAGTAGGGGATGCAGGAGATCTGAATAACGTTTACTGTGTAGTCATAACAAACGTTTTCGTCTTTCTTTAGCCCTTTTAAGCCCATTGGTTACTATATGTATGACGTGCTGTAACAGTTCGAAACTCTGCATTTTACCCAACAAGTGTATGTGATTCGTATGGTTCTTAGAGTAAAGTAAAATTGGTTCAGCGCACAACATTATGCGACTGGTCTAATGGAAAAAAACTGTGTTGTCTTTGAGATACAAATTGAATCTTTACGTGTCGTGTATTGATTTTCGGCACCGCGGAGGCCCAGGTTCGATCCGGGGCCGGTTCATGTGGGTTTGCAGGTGGACAAAGTGGCACTGGGACGGGATTTTATCCGAGTACTTCAGTTTTTCCCTCTCAGTGTGATTCCACCATTGGTCCATACCCAGCTTCATCCACGTGCTGCTCTTATCAGACGGGCAAATGGGCGAAGCCTGTGGACCTCCAAAGCAATGCCATTTCGGAAATGGGGGTTCATTGGACAGAAAAGTGCTTTCACTTGTTTTTCTTGGTCGAATAGTTAAAGAAAGTTTCTTCGTCGTTCTGTACATGTTCTGCATAAACTGGCATCAATATTTACAGGGTATTGTTATCACGTCAGTGAGCCGACATATCCGCCGTAAGTAAATGCTGTGTGTCATTATCCATGCTACTGCCTGTTTCAGAAACACAGTTTGGCCAGTACCTCCCATCTCTAAGAGCATACCATGTGCAGGGCTACGCGGAACAAGCGCTGTATTCAGTCAGAACATCATCTTAACGTCAAAATGTCTGCCCCCTCGGCCCAATGCACAGGCAGTCATAATGCGCTCGAAATGCACATCAGTACTACGCGCGCCTATGCTTCTTATACGATAACCTGTTTCGATTGGATATGTTTTAACTCTCTGAGTGAAAATTCTAGACGCTGTCCTTGGGGCGTAACATGCGGACTGAATGAAGCATCACACACAAGAGTGAAACACTTTTGGTTAAGTATTCATAACTGAAGAGCTGTTCCTGACTAACTCGCTGTGGTTCACCTTTAAACTTTGTGTAAAGCAGATCCGCTTCACAGGCTTACTTCTCTGTTCTCACTGCAGGGATTTTGACAGTGTTTTATCTAGTAGGGTAGGTCAAACACGGCTTTTTATAGCATCATACGGATTTGACAGAGAGCCGCATGTGATTCTCTTGTAACGCAAAATAATATCTGGATAATAGGTCATCTGTATTATCGTGCATGGTTCAGTCACATGAAAACCCTACCACAGAACGCTTCACTTTCCGGTGCACTCGTGTTTCGGTCATGTAGACCATCACAAGGGAAATCAATCATTCAGCAGCATAGGCAAAACAACAACAACAACAACAACAACAACAACAAAAGTGCGCCAGAATGAAGTATCTACAAGTATAATATTAGTGGTTATGTAACTAATTAATATGTAAAAAGGATTGCTAGTCACTGCTGGTGGTATAAAGGAGGGAATTTTTCCCATACATTCGTCATTCATTCCGTTGTCTGTCTTACGACAGGTAGCCTCTTCCAAAGCGAATTCTCCACAGAGTGCGATCTTGTGCTTCCTCTTTCAATTTCCAAAAACCTCACTTTTCCTTAAGGTCATACAATAGCTTCTTACGTCCTCAACCTCGTCTTTCCGTCACTTCTGTCTCTCCTTCAATAATGTGTTTTACCCGTAGAAGACAGTTCCCACGCAAGATGTGACCATTCCAGTTAGCCTTACTTCTTCTTATTGTTTCTAGGATATTCCTTTCCTCCTTGACTCTATGTAATACTTCTTCATTCTTGCACGATCAGCCTAACTGATCTTTTCCATCCTTTTCCAGCACCACATTTCAGAACTTTCCCGGTATTTCTGAAATGCTTTCCGAAGTGTCCAAGTTTCAGCACAATACAAGGCTATACTCCAAATGTAGCTCTGTACTAGTTTCTTCCTTAAATTAAGCCCACTTTCTGGTGGAACGAATCTTCTTGTTGAGTGCTCCTTTTGCCGTGACAATTCTGCATTTCATTTCAAAGAACTGCCGTTTATTGTGGCCACCATATGAATCACAAGAGCCGTTTATTGTGGCCACCATATGAATCACAAGAGCCGTTTATTGTGGCCACCATATGAATCACAAGAGCCGTTTATTGTGGCCACCATATAAATCACAAGAGTGCACCCATTGCACAAAATGTAGCGTCCTTTAATGTTAAATTTTGTGGTAGCCGTACAAACCGTTGAAAGGTAAAGGGTTAATAACGGGTGAAAACTTAACACCCAGATGTGAGTTGTTAAAAAATCACAGTAAGTTGTGCGAGAGGCGTTCTCAGCTGCATACGCTGTGGGTGGCTTCTCGTGCAGACAATACGCCTGCTGGGAAATGAAGAACTTTCAGATTTTTACTATCACATTATACAGTTATATAACAAAACTGTGAGTACGTAGGTGGACGGCATATGAATCAAACCTACAGATTTCTGCCAGCGAATATGGCTATTATGCAGCTGTGTAACAGCTACAGCCCCGCATGCATGCTGATCTGTACCAAGCCGCACATCCACACAGGAACAGTCCCGATCACGAACGTACGCTAGTCACTTACTAAACCGCAGGCTTTGGACGGGATTTTGACGTAAACCAGTGAGAACCCACCAACGGTAGCGTAATTTCGTGTAGTTATAAGGGCTGATTGTATTGTCATAACTAATAACAGAATATGAAGACACGTCTGAAGTGAGACACCTATGGTAGAAAAACGAGGTCATCAAGATAAGCATGTGTCCGGGCAAGACTGACCTCCTTCCTTTGGCTGTCAAGGTTGATGAATTCATCAGTCTGATTGCTGCTCGTGCTTACTGCAGCCGGTGGCAACACAAAACGTATTCCTTTCGTTCGATTAGCTCTTACCGGCAGACCGGTCTGAATTCGAAGTGCTTGTCATCACGTAGTGCCGTGGAATTAAGAGAATGAGATCAGAAGGAACAGTACGCTCTCAGCTTTTATATCTCGTCTTGATACCCTTACCAGTTGACTTCTCTGAACCTGCAGTTCTTGTAACGACGTATTGCCGCGGATCGCATCACGTCCTCGCTGGCTGGGAAGTAAAACGGTCGGGGCGTGAAGGTGACCACTGGCGTACACAGTGTCGAGGTTAACAACGGCGTGGTCCTTAGTTACGGGCAAGGACTTTACCTCGTACCTTTGCCTGAAGAGTGTATGTTCGTCTACGCAATGGGGTTCGCACATGAAGGTTCTTACACGTCTACGAATATTATCTACCCTTAGAGTTACTTTCCAAAAATACAAAATTGTAAAAGCTGTTTTTGATTCGAATACAGATATGTATTTTTTCGTACACGTATATGTAGGGCCTACGCATATCCTAAACGATGAGTCGGATATCATACGGAAGAGTACAAAAATTTTACTTGTCTCCAGAAACACTTCTACAGCCTATTAGCCCCCCCCCCCAACAATACACAGGTTACTTACGCGGACCACACAGTTAAGGAACTGAGGTAGAAGTAGCTTACGTGATATCAAATATATTAAGACAGCTTAACACTTTCGATGTAAACATGGGATGGATTGACCCAGTAAACCATATGTTCTTGGTTGATATAAATTATTTGCGAATAATAAATGTGTTTATAAAAATGTACAGGGAAACTATATCAGAGTGAAATATCTGTGGAAGAAAGTCAGCAATAATTTCTTCGCAGTCTTTGTACATCGTTACGTCGTACTATTCGTGTATTTGTCGTACCGCGAATAAGGGTAGTAGAAGTGTTCACGGGGCTCTAAAACTGAGGCACTGTCTCTTACAGATGGTGCAGTAACTGTATGGGGAATGATCACAGGGACCTAAAACTGAGGCAGTATCTCTTAAAGATGGTGCAGTAACTGTATGGGGAATGATCACAGGGACCTAAAGCTGAGGCAGTAGCTCTTAAAGATGGTGCAGTAACTGTATGGGGAATGATCACAGGGACCTAAAGCTGAGGCACTATCTCTTAAAGATGGTGCAGTAACTGTACGGGCAATGATCACACGGACCTAAAACTGCTAAAATATCTTACACATGGTTCAGTAATTGTATGGGGAGTTTTCACAGTGACTTCAAACTGCGTGTCTGTTACAGACGGTACAGTAACTCAAAACTAATGACAAAGTAAAATGATACAATATTTCTTCACTGTTCCTTCAGTGTGAGCCTTACGATGATACCATCATGAACAGGATTATCTCAGTGACGCGGCACAACTTGAGAAACAGGGAGAGTGAGAGCCCACATGAAGAATTGAACATGAAAAGGGCAGTCCCAAAGTTAATGTTTTTAATGTGATACTCGTATGGAATGGCTCCCCACATCACCGGATCTCACGACAGTAGACATGTCCTTTCGAGTATTTTGTAAAGGACGAAGTCTGTGTCACCCTGTTGCCAAAGATGTAAAAGCTCAACATGTGTCGCAAAAACTGACATTACTTCCGCAGAGTTGTGGGGGCGGTAGAATACTGTGAGATGTGCGATTCTCACCTGGTGACAATCAAGTTCGCTGTCCTATGATATGTGATACGCTATGATCTGTACATAGTTGCCAAACCTTAGGAGGCATGTTCTGCCTATAGGCATGTTTTCTGCCCAGCAGATACAGGCAGCGCGATCCTCCGAAACGTTGGACTTACAGATTACAAGGTGTCACATCCAACAGGACAGTAATGTGCTAGGACACTCTCGACTTCACAGTGACCGAGTTACATGGGGCCCTCTTACTGAACTGTATTCTTTCCAAAAAAAATTTCCTTTTTTCCTGTGGCGTAACAGCCCAACTAGGGCCTAGGCCGCCTCATTGTTGAGGTTTCTAGATCACACACACACACACACACACACTCGGTAGGACTCCCCTGGACGAGTGACCAGGCCGTCGCAGAGGCCGCTACCTGTACAACACACAACACTCACAAGACACAGACATCCATGCCCCCGGTGGGATTCGAACCCACGATAGCAGCAAGCGAACGGTCGCAGACCTACGTCTTAGACCGCGTGGCCACTGGGATCGGCCTAAACAAAATTACTTGAGTTGAATGTTGAGATGACTTTAGTCTTCTCACCGTTCCTTAAACTTGCTGGATGCAAGTAAGACTTAAAATGATGAAGATCATCTAGAGGACTGTGTATCTGCGTGACTTCTGCCTGCGGAGAAGGCGATGTTAGCTAACTACCCAACCAACTAATTGACCAACCACCTTTTACCTGAGTAACGAACACTCTACCTACCTAAATAATTAAGACTTCCACCCATCCATCCATCCATCCATCCATACAGCCGGCCGCCTCTTCTATCTACCTTGTGTACCATTTGCTTGTTCTACTATTTAAGTCAGCCTAAATGAACACTTAACTAAAAAAAACTTGCCGCCTTACTGATCACATGTGCATCCACTTAACTAATCACATAGGCCTATGTATATACGTCACGTAACACATGTGTTTACCTCACCTACCACCAAGTGGACAATACCACTAACTACCCGCCTAATTAAAAAACGCAACCAATCGACAGGGAACTCACTAAATAACAGTGTTTCAATCTATATCAGGCCTGTTCAGCCCATAGCTCGCGAGCAACATGGTTCCCACGATATAGTGTTATGTTGCCCGCGGAGACATTTGCAATGAGAAAACGTGTTTTAACCCTTTCCCTGGCAAAGCAGAAATAGATCATCGAGGCAGTTTTGATGAGCTATTTGTTTGTGGAGACTTACATTACATTACATTCCATTACATTTCATTACATTATATTACTAATTCCTTTCGCAAAAATGTGCTGAAAATAGCAACCCCGTGCCCTAGGTTGTGAATTGCATCTTTCATAATTTTCATCCTGTTATTATCAGTATATTTTTATTGCACATGATGTACAGAAAAACACACAGGTAAGATTAACATATAATTATACGTATACGTCTTCATTCTTTGTTTTGTGCATTGGATTTCATGTTGCCCGCATGGAAACCAAATTTTGCCTAAGTTTTCAGCACCACATAAAAGGTTGAGCAGACCTGGTCTGTATCATTGGCTCACTTCCTTTGACACCAAATGAGGCCTACAGATGACACTTAGTCGTTACATAACTTAAAAACCAAATGATAAAGACAAAGTGGTTCTTCATACAAAATCTTACATAAGCAAGCTTTCGATGTGCTTGCAGTTTTTCAGCTGCAAGACTTCTGTTTTGGGTTAAAATTGAACGGAAATACCGGCAGTTACCACAGGAATGCGAGGGGTCTTGCACGCATAGCGTCCCTCCAACAGCCATTTAGCAAGGTCGTGACATATTACAGGCTTCAGAAGTGATTTGGTGCCAGTTATATCTCGTATCTCATTAACGTTCCAACTTAACAAGGCTTAAAAGAAGACAAAATTGTGGCCAAAAGAGTAACCTGTACTTGAAAGTACTTTCAATAATTATCAGAGCAAACAATTAGTTGACAGTTATTACGTTGCAGTACTGTGCATTGCCCACGTCAGTGCTTGTAATATTAACGTTTGGTATGGAAAACGAACCGCATGAAATTCTTGCTTTAGCTGCAGTAAGTGGAGCACGAAAGATATTACTGTAGCTGTGAATGCAGTACGCTATACCTCTGACCGCAGTAGCCCAGTTCTGGTGACTTAAGGAACGCTGTCCAAAAAACATGCGTAGCGGTAAGCCCCATATTTGCCGAACCCAGGGGCCGTGCGGTCATACGCGTAGGTCTGCGGCCACTCGATTGCTGGGTTGATGGGTTTCAATCCCGCTGTGGGTCTGGATGTTCGTCTCGTGTTTGTTGTGTGTTGTGTACGTAGTGGACTGGGCGACGGGCTGATCATTCGTTCAGAGGAGTGCTACCGGGTGTGTGCCTAATCGTGTGTGACCTAGAAACCTCAACAATGAGGCGGCCTAGGCCCGAGTTGGGCTGCTGCGTTAACGGAAAAAAAAAACCATGGTGTTGTATTCAGCAGGTACCCGCTTCCGATCTCGGTGAGGTACCGATGTCCTATGAAAGGTTTTCGTGCATTTCTACGACCCTTCAGACCATATAACAGATAAGGAAACCTGTCTTCCATACAGTCACCCCATTACAGTCACATACCTTAACAAAGTAACCAACAACTGTAAAGTATTAATTAGATTTTAATGCTCAGTGCCACACCGTTATACTGTTAACTAATTTATAAAATTAAACAGTGTTTCTCGTTGTCACTCGTTTCATTACACCAGACATGTGTCGAAGTAGCTGTAAGTATTAACATAAATAATATTGTGTATACTGTCTGACACAACCTTTTTTTATGTAATTCTCTATACACAGCGGGATGGATAGTATCAAACTGTAAGCACTGAGGCGAAGAAAGTTAAGTTGAAATTTGTTAACTGTTAAGATCTGTCTCGGTCATTAAAGGAATATTTACATAAATATAACCTGAAATTAATTTGCCAATATCATCAGCGAAACGAATTATGAAACATAAATGTCAGAAAATAAAACCATACGAGTTCAGCAGTTGACCTTCGGAAGGTCTCGGAAAACTTCGGCGCGAATATTTTGAATAATTCGAACTCGGTGAAAAAAAAACTTGATGAAAGAACGTCTCACTAAGAATTTGTATAATCTCTTTGAAATTAAAATGCTAATTTTATTTGATAAAACTGCAGTTATTTATACGTCTTCTTAACCTCCTTTTCCGCTTATATATCCTCTTCTTTATGGTCGATATGTGAGAAGTGTCCTGTCTTTTTGTGATGGACGGCAACCCTAGAATATGAATGACTGAAGATCGTATCCAATTGCGGGATATCTTGCCAGAGAGCTAGTTCAATGAGTCTACTTAGCGTTCTTGATTTACTGACGCACCAAAGGGAAGACGTACCCACTGAACTTACACAACAACGTGAAACTACAGAGAAATTATCGTCAGTAATTCTACATGGATCAACTGATCACTGATGATAATCTCCCGTTTCATTTCCTATAGAAACTGAAAACCAGTAACGCTGATCATGCAGTCGTGCTGTCGTTACTGTGTAGTTTTATGTCGTTGTTCCTGGGTTGCAGTGCGGTAGAGGCATAGGAATGGAATGATTCTTCGCACAATACTGCTTTTCGCACGTCGGGTGTCTTTCAGAATCATGTCTCTGTTCAGTCTGCAAGATGAGGCATCGTAACCCACTGGCATACTTTGACGGCTTCGGGAAGTCTGCCCCCGTTAGAGTGGCGTCTGTTGCTTCAATCGCTGTGAAGCATTGCTGAATGACAGTCGGTGTCTGGCGGAGGCGTAACTTGCTACATTCCCCAGCGCTGTGCACAGTGTATTAACTGCATTGGCAAAAGCGCGTTTGTTCCGTGGGCGCAGTCAGTACACACGTATAGCAAAACGGAGGATGAATGAGTATTAATGCGGTTTGAAGACCCGGACTCCGCTATGATTAATGTGGCAGGCGGAAATGCCTGGCTGATAGATGATGCTTCTGTGTATCTCTTCTCTCTCGCTTCCATCTGTCTCTTTCCCAGCATCACTGAACTCGTCATGGTCCTCTCCAATTATAAAAAGGTCCAGAACAGAAGTTGTACAGGTAAACAGCAAGCGGGTGGGGGGGGGGGGATGAATATTAACAAAAGACTCTATATAATTGAAGATGACTGTGAATGTATAGCGCATTTCATTCCCGTGAAGAAACTGCATAATCCAACAGCATACAGCAAATTAAATGAATTATAATGCTAATAATATTCCATTATTTTGGACATTATAAATTGTCTTGCTCAGTGTTTGTGATAATATTAACATAAATACCGCAGAAATTTAGACATAAATGCTTGGTTGTCGCACTGTATTTATTTCACTGTAATTCGCTCAGGAACTACAGTCCTTGAAGCGCAGTCTGTAATTACGGTGGCATTCAGTATGCACGCTGTGTGCTTGAAAAGTTCTGCAGAGGCAGCTACACTTGCACTAAGACAGGTCTACTAAACCTCATACAGCAATAATTTGCACTAACCGGTTTTGCTGTGTAAAAGCACCCTACAAAACTTTTCGGCAAAGGTTGATACGGGCCAATCCAGCATTAATTCCACTGCCTTTTATTAGCGCTATTTACTGATTCTAGTAGTAACTGCTTACACACATCACGACAGGCAGCAGGTGGTTTGACTTTTACACACTGTATTTATTACCACCTGAATGTAGGCCGTGTTACCCCTGCAGTTGAAACACAGTCATTAAATAATCTATGAATAAATAAAAAACCCACATAAGTATGAGCCTTCGTCTGGACTGACGACGATTCTTCAGTAGTATCCTGTTATGAAGTTGCGATGGTGGTTCAAAACATGAAACACGCTACTGCGCGGAAGATCAGAGTGCTGTGGGGCAGTGAAGGGTCGTGTCAGAAACTGACAATTTCACACACTTCTTCACCTGTCACAGTCAACACTCAGGTATTGACTGTGACAGGTTTGACCTCTGCCTGCAGGTCTGTCCTTGGCAATCTTATGTTTCCACGAACACATTGGTGTGACGTCATGCCTCTTTGTATGTGTCATTCCTGAAACTACTGCCCAATCTTCTGTGATACCTGGCGTGTACAAGTATACCTACAATAATAAAAGAAGTCGGCGAAATTCAATTTTGGTTTTTATCGGTCAAATATTCCCCCCCCCCTCCCGCGGGAGGAAGGCTTAAAGCAGAGCGGGGCGTGAAGCTGAAGACTCAGCCGTCTAGTGCCTAGGTTAAGAATGAGTGGAGCTGCACCTCCACTCCCCCATATGCCTTCACGGTATGCAAAGAAACAGCTTTAAATTTTACTTTATGGTATCGGTCGAACATGATCCTTGGGTTATATGGGTCAAAACGACCTTAATTTTTTATACTGCTCATCACGCAGTAAATGGTAAAGGTAACGTTGTCCCCATCGACGACATTAATGCATATTTGCGCATGGAGGTAAAACTCCAGGAATTCTTAACATCAGCACTAGATGAAGGTGGGTGGTCAGCTTCATGTGTTGTCCTCCTGTGCCCACTGAATATGCGGCCGGCGGACCTCAAAACTGGTCTGGGAGCTTTAGAAAAGAGGACAAGTCTTTTCCACGAACAGAAATCTGACCATTATTCATCGGTGGTCCGGACCGTAGCCAAGTCGACATAAAATCTGATACACAACAAAAATATAGATTTCATCAACATGAACCCCACATTGACTTGTAGCAGTACTCGATATGCTGCATGTGTAACAGAATGTAAATACAAGGAACTTAAATACGTAGGTAATTCAAAAAGTAACGGCAGTTCTTGTACTAACCACAAAGAAAGCGAAATGGACACAACAGTAACACAGGCAGAACCAGAACTGACGTTTAGTGTATCAGCAACGCCAGACACAGTAATCCGTCGGTCTTCTCGAATGAGAGTGTCAGCACGATTGGTGCTGCCTTGAGAGTGCAACGTTGAAGGGTGCCCGGATCGAGCTTCGTCACACTCGTTCTTCCAGATTTAAACCTTGGTACCGATCGTTTTCTCTGACTCATGCAGATAACACTACCATACTATGCTAACATTCTTCAATGGATGTCAGCAGGTTTGAGCCTTCTGCCCAAAGAAATCTTATCATGGCCCGTTGTTCAATGATGGTGCAATCGGAAAGCGCTGCGTCCGTGTTTGCATAGTCACCGCTGCAGCCAGATTGGCAGTGGAGTGCTGTCAGAATCGAGTTACAACCGGCTACACTCGGTTGGCCGCCATCGCTGGTCGTCCTCGATTAATTCACAAATTGCCTTTACTTTTTGAATTACCCTCGTAATTTACATTTTTATGCAGTATGGAATCATTACTTATTCATTCATTTACTCATATTTCTCCATCTGTGGTTAATTTACGTCGTTGTTAGAAGCTCACACTATACCGCGTCGAAAATTTGGATGAATATTGAATACTGAATTTTAATGGTCATGTCCTCATTTCAGACCCTACATCGGAATTTACCAAAAGCGGCTGAGAAAAACTATGAGAAACACCGCCCAAGAGTGCTGGTCTGTAGGCAAAATTTTAAGCCGGGGCCTCCCAAAGAAAAAGGAAACCTGCTACCCACTGCTGTTATTAGATCTCCCCAGCCATCTCTTCCCACGGGCATTTCCAACCAAAGTTACATAAGTAGTACTATTCATTCTTTCAGGCGCTTGCCACGTGTTCCACCTAACTTACACGTGTGAGGACACAAAGTGAAGCTTACGGAGACTCATTCTATTCATTTCGACTTTCTGTATGTAACCGAGATTCGTTATTGTATCGAGCGAGTTTATGAACTACAGTACAGTATTTCATCATTGGACCAACCTACACATCCGAAGGACCGTCAGGGTTTCCCTGCCTTCATCCTGGCGATCCTCAGCCGCCTATGTGCTGTAACCATTTCTTGGAAATGTTTTCATTAGTCTGAGGTCACACGCAGTAAGGGGGCAGGGTCCACGCAGTTCAACAAACCTGACGTTCGAATGGGCCGCGTGGTTATCAAACATTTAATTATGGTGTCGATACGATTCAGTGACTGGCTGTTACGGAATGTTCGAGACCATCGAAGTGCATGGCCTGTGGAGGCAAACGGACTATTCGCTTCATTGATCAATTAGAGAATCGTCAGGCGGAATAATTTTGTACGTTGCGGTAAATGGCATGGAATCCGTATCGGACGCAGACTGTGGTTTGCAGAATATCATCGTGATAATGGCTTTATGGGGGGAGCGGGGGACAACAAACAACCGAAGTACAAGTAGTTCGTAAAATGCTCGTTTCATTTATTCTGCATCGCAGTAGGACTCTGCTATATGACATGTGCTTTCTTCAAGTACACCAATAAACTTGTTGGTACATACTCGACCAATGGGCTTTCTTTTATAACGGTCAGGTAGCCTCACAGTACTATGTATATTTCATATATTTAAGTACAGGAAATCGTTATAATCTTATCAGCTGGTTTCTCGAATTTGTAAAGTTGTGAAGGGTAGCCCGCTGTCTTTTCTGTCCAGACCAAGACAACCATTGAAGGATATTCACTCGTAATGCGGACCGCAACATTTACCTCTGTGTTCGGTGGACAATTGGGATGAATCGGTAAAAGGTAAAGCAATCTCATTACAGGCCTGGACAGGCTCTGAGGGTTCCAAGAGGCTGAGGCTACCAGATTTCAAGAGAGTCGGCAAATAAAGGTGGTAGGGTTGTCAGGCGCACGCCCCGGCTGCCTTTGCTCGCCAGGAAATATTCCTGGTACTCAGTTCTGTTACAGGCTGAGGCGACCTCAGGGGACCATTGTGCGGCCGGACGGATTATATCAATGAAAAAGTCCAATGAAACCAACGGGGATCGAACCCGCGACGTGCCGGCTTGTAGCGCAGTGCATTAACCAACTGCGCCACACCGTATCCCCGGTGAATCGGACCAAAACGCAAATTTCGTCTCCCTACTCAGTGCCTCGTAATTTGCTTAGAAGAAACAAATCCCGTTGACCTGCTCAGATCAGAACGAATCTTGAACATGACATCAGGGGGTTAGAAATTACAGTCTTCCGGAATATGACGCTGTGTTTAGTAACATTTTGTCACCGAGTTTCGTAAGAGCTTGTTGTCTCCTCCAGTACGTCGGTAACGAATTACCAAGCGCCACAGCGTCGTATCTCAGAAGTGTGAAACCTACATCAACAGCACTTCGCTCAACACACGTAACAGGAACGGAAAACTGTTGAGCTGAAAACAAGCCCAGCATATTACGGGATGCAACACACTGCCCCGAATCAGAGAGGAAACGACATCACAGACGGTAACAAGACGTGTTAACACAGTGAGAACAAAGGAGGGCGGAGCACGTGTATGGTTCGGTATCGATGCAATGTAATAATAACATACCATTTGGTATGAAAACGCTCTAAGATTTTACAAGTAGGCATGAGATCTACACACATGTTGTAAGTAAATTTTAAATATATCTAAGCATAATATCTATACATATGATAAAAGCCTGGGAGCCAAAGGCAGTGTGGTAGGCTTACTGCGTTTCTTTTTTTAGTTTTGATAATTGGCCTTGCCTGAAGATGGCTGGAAAGGGTCAAAACATGGAACAAATTGTTATATTTTAATAAAAATATAGTTGTGCCAAAAGAAATGTAGGGTAAATATAATTCTTATTCCTACTTGCCTTCTTTACAGGAAGATAAAATGCAGCGATGACTGTTCTCTCGGAAACGACTGATGTACGGAAACTACGTAGGCCTATAAAGTAACAGGTAGATCCCACTAAGATAATCACCTTTAATTTGAAACCCTTTTGATATCTTAAATACTGAATGAAAAGTGAGCGACGCAGTATTGCAGACTGTGCAGTCACATCTGTCATGCCATGAACAGTACAGTTGTGTCTGCAGCGTGTGAACAACAAGCAGAATGATGTATGCAAAATAGTAAAAAAGAATATGAAGATATATGTACTCCATCCGGGTAGACTTCCTCTCCTGTCTTGGGGCATCCATTCTTTCTAGTCAAAGAAGAACCGTTTCGAAAGTGTTAATGCCTACTGCCATCATTTCCCTATTAAGACAGGAAGGTTTGTACATTTCCTACGACTGCCGTGTTGGTAAGCAGTTCACGAAAGAAATTCAAGACGAGTTACATGTCAGTGACACGCAATCGATGTCGGGTTTAAACAAAATCGGATATTTGCCTCCACTATTAATGCCTGTAGTTGAATCACGGGCGGCCATACAGACAAAGGCGTGTTGATTGCAGGTTTCCAAGCAAGAGGTGGGGTTATTCTGGAGACCTAAACGAGAAGTCCTGGTTCGTTATGACAGTGTGTTAGTAACTCGTGTGTACCCTTATGTAACTTTTGTCTTTTCTCCGGACATATTCATTTATTTGAAGCCTGAAAATTATCTAAATAATATTTTGACATTTTTCACACCTCACAGAAAAAGTGCCTCTTCCTTACAAGGACCGATCGGTTTAGGAAAATAATTGCTATTTTTTCCGTGAAGCAAACGAAAATTATAGATACATTCTGGGCAAAATGCAAAGTCTTTATGTTAAAGCAGGCAGTGTATACATGCAGTAACCACTGTGCTCTAATGGGTTAGTCCAACACAGTACGCGTATTGGTAAGCTTCTTTGCTTCAATATCGATTTTAGCAAAGACCGTGTGGCACACAGGATGCGGCAGCGAATACCCTGAACATTTGCCGTATGAGGCGCTGGACTTTTGTTTTAACATGATTAATACAAGGAAAGTTCTTTGTGTCGAACAGTTGTTGGTGGAGTTAGTACGCTACCGGCAGTAAAGTGTTCTGTGAGAATTACGACTTGATACTCCGAGTGAAGAAAGAGAGCTGACTGAAGTTTCATTCTTTGCGTCTGGCAGAAAATTAATCACGTCATTCATGAACGTAGTCATCCAGAAGTACTCACTCATCTTCACGCGATGCGCCCTGTCCTGTGGTAACCCAATGTCGAATTAAACCCACTTTCGATGTGCGGGTTGAGTTAGGCCTACTAAGATTTTGAGTAGTCGCATAGATTGCTTTATGAGTTGACAGTCCACAATCGTCTGTCCTCACAGTCAAGGCAGCATGTTGCTCAGAAACGTTGAAAACCATCTGCCAGACTAATTGCTGTGGTAACCTATGACGTCAGCCTAAATTTGCATTGCCGTGAAAACGTCAAATATCATATATTTGAATTTCAAATTCATCGACAAATTAAAGAGTCGTAATGTTGAATAGATTTACAGTTCAACAGCAATCATTTTAATATTATATTCCGTCTTCTCCTTCCATGTTTTCAAGAACACTTCGTTATGGGTTAATGGGGCCGGAAGTGGTGTCATACATACTCGATCAAGGTCTACTCAGAACAGCTGCAAGTATTTAGGATACCAAGTGCAAAGAACGTACGTGGAAATTCAATTTACTGCAGTGATGTTTGCGCATGTTTAGTAGTGTTAAAAGCTATATTAATCTCATTTGTTGGCCTGTGGGCAGTAGCGAACAAGCAGCACAGTTCAATCGAATTTAATCCTATACATCACTCAACCAAATTAGTGTTGTGGTCTAAAATGCGTGAAGCCATACCTCTGTCTCCTGTTTACGCCCGGCCGCTCTGTTCCACTGCTAAACGAAGGCGAGGCAGACAGCTCCCGTCCACAAATCCTCGCGAGCCATAATCCGGGCAACTTTACATCAACGTCACCTACACCCCTTCATGGAGTAGTGCAGAGACAGGAGAGCAATTGCTTTGTTTGTGTGTGAAACCAATTCAGCTACTTCAGACGGATGTTATCAGTTCTCATTAGCATTTACTCCATAAATGGGGCGTTATATTGTATACGGTTACAAAAACATACTCAGGATGTACGTGGAATTTAATGTAGTCTTATGGTAGCCAGACATTAAAAGATAAGATATTATTGCGGTCAACAACGCGATGCCGTAACAAACTTGCCCTTAATTGTTGCCAGTGAACCTACTGTAACCTTGAGAACTTCAAGAAATGCAGTTGTTACTTTACTGACTGAAATTGCATTGACTAGTCCGTACTGTTGAAAACGTATACCTTGATCGATTTCCTTTGTTGAGCCTAACACTGTATCACATTTCCCGTGTATGTGAAAGTGCGTGGCCGAGCGCTTGCTGGGATCGTGGGTTCGAATCCCACCGGGGGCATGGATGTTTGTCTCTTGTGAGTGTTTGTGTTGTCAGGTAGAGGTCTCTGCGGCGGGCCGAACCCTCGTCCAGAGGAGTCCTGCCGACTGTGGTGTGTGTTTGAGTGTGATCAAGTGAAAATAAACAACCTCTACACCTACTGTGAGTAAGTAGAAAAGGGAAGGACTGCGACGCGAAACTTTTTTGACTTAGAAATTTTATACAGAAATGCATTGACTAGTTGTCCGTACTGTTCAAAACCTGTACTTTGATCGATTTCCTTTGTTGAGCCTAACACTGTATCACATTTCCTTTGTTGAGCCTAACACTGTATCACATTTCTCACCTCACGATAACGTATAAACTTTGTAGGTGTATATATAAGACCATCCTCCTCTTACTTCCTCCCCGTTAGGCCCAAATACCTTCCACAGCATTATCTTCTGGAACACCCACAGCCTATGATCTTCCATGAATGTGAGGTATCAAGGATCATACCCACACAAAACAAGAGGCAAAATTGTAACCCTGTATAAATAATCTTCGTGTTTTTTTATATCGAACGAGAAGACAAAATATTCTGGACCGAATGTTAGCAGGCATTCTTCGAATGTAATGAGCTCTTAGTCTCTTCATGCGTGCAATTTTGCCTCGTTAATGTCGTTCCCAGGTATCTGAACTTCCGTATCTTTTCGATTTATGAGCTGCCTTAATGTTGTGCTGTTCTTATGCATTCTGTTCATTATACATTTACTTCCATACCAACCTCCTCACTAGCGAGCAACAAAGCTGCTGTGGTATTCTTTACGCTGTTTGTGTCTTCACCCTGTAATTGAATATCAAGGCCTGCAGAGAAGAAATAAACATGTTCATAATTTTGTTCCGTAAACATATTGCAAAGTAACTACCTAGAAGTCTAAGGAGATTAGACGTAAAGCTAAAGTTGTCCCTATCCCCGCCATGGAATTATATGGGAAAATGGAGGTACAGATCCACTGATTCTTAACCTCGGCACTAGCTGGGATTGGCGAGTTTCACAGCCCGAACGGTTTAGCCCCGAGGGAAAATGCCCCCTTTCCGCACTGAAGTTGAGGCTGGATGGGCCCCAGTGCCAGTCTGAACGCTTTGGAGAATAGTAAATTTCTTGCCTATGCTGGAAATCGAGCCACGATTCCTCGGTTGTTGAGCTCATAACCTTGTGATCATACCGTCTGAGCTATCCCGGCTCCATAAGGAGACTGGATGATAAAATTAATTGCAATGGGTGTATGGAAGCACGATGTGCAGGTCTCACGAATAGAAATGGAAGAGACTCAGGATCATATCGGCGAAACAGACGTCGTTAAATGAACTACAGAGGAATGAGTCAACTTGCTTCATCGCTATTCGATCCCAGTACTCGTTAATTTCCGAACAGAACATGTGTTATTATCATGCATTTCACGTCCCGCAGTAATGCAACAAGAAGAGGAGTTATTTTTTTATGACCAGGGTGTTGAGATTTTATTACTGGTGGTACTGTATTTTGAAACCTTAGATTTTTAAACACAACCAATTTATTTCGTATAGTCACTAACCAATTACAATAGCAGGAGTAAGGGTGCTCCATCCCTAACCATGTCCTTGTTCCATAATTACATTTTTTGTTTCGTGGGAAAGCACTATTCGCAATTTGCTCGCGGAGAAGCAGAACGGTATAATCGTGTTCTCGCTGTAAATTAGCCGCTGGAAGTTGCCTGTTAGTCTACTACTGTTGAAATTTGCTGAGATTGAGTGGCATAGAACTTCGCGAATTCTCCTGTAAGGACGAAAAACTTCTGGTGTAGCTGTAAGCGCAGAATATAAATTACAACTGTTTCAAAACAACCGTGCACAGCAAGTGTTCCGACATGGGATGACTGAAGCAAGAGTGTAAACTAAGGTACTGCACAACGCAGGACTGTGTAAATCATGGCATTCACTGTTAGGATACTAAAATCAAGGAGCTGAACGTGTTGGAATAGCGAAAAAGGATATAGTGGAATGGACTTAAGACGAATATTAGATAATACGTAAGGATGGGAGATGACGAGAACTAACGTCAGAGGTGAACTTAGACATTTGCGGTATTGAACCTTCGCCTTCTCATACAGAAAGGCCATCATTTTCACCGAAAATTCCAAATTTGATTTGTGTCGTGTAATTTATGTAACGAAGCTGTCAGTAAATCGGAACGTACAGCGTCAAAAATGTGGATGACAGTGAATAATGAATTGAGAATAAGGGGGAAGGGAGCGATTGTGGCCTATTTTAAGGCACTGTCTCGGTATTTGTCTGGACGAAATGAAGAAAGCCGTAAAACACTTCAGTAAGGATTGTTGGTATCCCTGGCTAGTATTCCAACAGGGAATATCTCGCATACAAGTTAGAAACACGCGGGTCGGTCAGAAGATAAGTTCACAACACAAATATTTTGGGGTCTTCATTTTCACCTCTGTGAGGAACAGTTCAGATTTAATTGTACTGCTGTCGCGCTCCTTCTCTGCATAGTCCCCGCCTGAGCTGAGGTTCTTCATCATATCTTGGCATGAGCTTTCATATTCCACGTTGACAGAAGTCCGCGTTCTACGTTATCAACCGTCTTGTTACAACCGTTTCCTACCCCATCATCTTAAAATCTGTGGCCGCCAAGATTTTGCTTCAGTGCTGGCAACAGATGATAAAGGCTGGGCGACGAATTCCCCTGATATAATCGCAATAATTGTACGTTCTTCAGTTACGAAATTATACACCACTGAAACTCATTTTCTGACTGACCCTTGTATTACCGCTTCAGCCAAATTGCTCCATACAATTTTATGATTTAACAGAGTATGTTTTGTGCTGCAAACACGTATAAGTTCCCGCCAGTGATTAAACGCAGGTGCAATAGTTTACGTAATGACTCAGATCACGCATGTTAGGAGCAGGAGACAAGTTCAATGACATCACGTACTTAGTCTATAGTTTCTAACAACAAACCTTGCAGTTAAACTACGTTCTCTCAAGTGACATTCACCTGTGGCCTTGACCTCTCAGATTTGAGCAAGGGAAGAGAAATACGGGTGGTCACCGGAGCGTGTCGACCACATGTGCACTTGGAATAAAATACAAAGTATGTGACTGGAGACAGCAGCAGCTTTAAAACCACAGGAAAGTTCCATTGGTAAGCCTTCAAACACTACACAATGGATTTCGTTTTACAAATTGATTTACAGCTTATTTAGAAAAATATCAGCAGCACGCAGTCAAGTGGCACTGCTTGCCATTGCACGGCACCTGCTGCAGGTTCGAACTGACCGAGAGCTTTGTAGGTGGGCTGTTATTCTGGGCAAATAGTGGAACTGAAAACGGGTTGGAAGGAAGGTGGGGAGTAAGGCATATATTAAGACGGAAAGAAAAAATAAAAACAGAAGGGAGAAAAAACAAAGTAACAGAAAAACGAAGATAACAAGAAGTAAAACTGGAATGAAAAAGCAAGCATGGGAAACACACAAGATGAAACAAATAAGGAAGAAATTACGTGAGGAAAAAGTAAGAAAGGTGGAAGGTAAGAGAATCGGAAGACAGAAAGGAGGATGGAAAGGAAGAAAGGTAGAAAAAAGTAAGCAAAATATTTTCGCACCTTCCGTCGATGGAAATGTAATACTGAAATCACAGATCTAAGAGAATGATTCTACTGCCGCATCTCCAAAAGCGGGTTACATTGCTGTCGTTCAGCATGGCCTTATACACGTAACCCGTTTCACCTACATCCATGCACGTGACTGTTCTCCGAACAATATTAATCAAATTATGTTGCCTAACCAGACATAAGCGGGACACGTAGCACGAACGTGGGAAATGAGATAACGAGTATACAGCGTGAAAAAGCCAATATCTGAGCCCAGATTCGAACGCGTGACCACCTGAACATAAAACAGGACTGTCTCCCACTTTAATATTACGTTCTGTAGAGTTATGCATTACTTGATATTACGCACGTTTTTCTTTGTACATCCTTGAGCGGTCCCGCGACGAAGCAATACAGTCTACGAGAGAATGAAGCAATTTTCTTGCATCTTGTAGTAATTCAGATGCGCAATTTGCGGTAGTCCTGTGTAGGTGCAAATAAGGCAGACCAATCATAAGCCTCGCATCAAAACTCTGGGCTCTTTATCTCTCGGCACACTTATTTTGTTGCCTCTCTATCAAGGGCGGATCGCGAGGCGTGGGCGGACTGAGTCGTAATGAGGGGAGACTGCGTGTTTAGCCCCAGTCTAAGTGCATTAAAGTGTAATAGATTCGGTCTGAAACATCTTGAAAGGGGCAGATCTGAATCCTCTTGAATAAATAAACACATTACATTCGTCTGTATGACGAAGCATGAATAGGATTGTTAAGGTGGCTTTGAGTTGAGGCTTTTTCTGGTCTTCTCCAGTGCCTCCAGGCAAACGCCGGTATTTTACCTCAAGCGACGACCGTCTCCTTCTACATCCTTCTCAGTACATTCAAGACACTGGCAGATCCTGAAGGACTCCGTTCTAACACACTGCACCGTTATGGTTAATTACTCAATAATGACGCTGCGTCATTCGAGCTCCAGGGTTGCTATATCGACCAGGCGATCGGCTATCCTGACGGACCTTTTGGGTCGCTTTCTGGGGAACCTGCGATCACGCTGTCTTCAACAAAGAAATTTGGCCACATCGTGAATTGTCAAAACACTGGTCGTGAAGGTGGTTGCCTTCATAAATTTACCATCTAATTACATTATCTAATTATCGAATTACATTCTGGTGTTGTTTATACAGTTAGTTTTGGCGGTTGAGATATGTTACAAACTTTAATGTAATGGTCGCCAGAATATGCTCCTGTCTCGAAATGCTGGCATTCTGCTACTGAAATCAAATAATGACGGTCTTCGCGAACTTCGCAGAGATTTATAAGGTTTTGGGATGGGATTTTTTTAATTTCCTATTTTCTTTTCGCGGTTTCATACATAAAGCCGTTCGGCTGGCTCATAATGTAATATGATAAAATATTTTCCACTAGCAATACTGTTCCCACTTTCAGTGACGACATAAGACAACAAACTACATGATAGTCAGCAGACAGCGCTGTTACGTCCAGGTGCTCCGCGAACTGAAGAGTATGCGAAGGGCTAGTCTAATGTGTTTCGGAGCCAGAAATGAAAATAACTGGCAACTATAAAATTGCGTATATGCAGACACATGCATCTGCCATCTGACAGAAGTCCCTTCGACAATTCCAGATATTATCGGACTTAACGCGATCAACCGATCTGTAACACAGATGTCTGGTCACACTGCAATATGATCGGTTTCGGTATCTGCGGGTAACATCCACTGATTTTATTTCCACCATTCCCAAATGTGCTTTAGTCCTGCACTGTTAAAAGGTAGCGTAAGATGTTAAGTAATGGATGTCACTGCCTGAAAATTGTCATAGCTAAAGGTAAAGCAATCCCTGTACAGGCCTGGACAGGCCCTAAGGGCTCCAGGAGGCTGAGGCTCCCATATTTCAAGACAGTCAACACATGAAGGTGATAAGGTTGTCCGCCTTACGCACCGGCCGCCTTTACCTCCGGGAAATATTCCTAGTAGTCATTTCTGTTAGAGGTTAAGTCGACCCCAGGGCCAATGGCAACTTATGTTATCTATTTCACGTCTTTATTTATTTGTTCATTTATTTTATGCGCTTATTCACTTAACGACGTTATGCGTAGCTCAAAATATGCCATCAAATAAAGGAAGATTATGGAATAATAACTGGGAAAGAATGATCTAACTGAAGCTATTTTCCAACATATGACTGGAGGTACTTGGGCAAGCCCCGACAGATGTCAGAACAGCCGACCTCCTTGCCAAGATGTGAACCAAAGATATCCAGAATATGAAATAGGTGTGTCACCTGCTCAACCGCGAAATTCGGTGTGAACTGTGTATGTGTTTTATTTATTATGCAGTTCCCAGAACAAATAAGCTGATATCGTTTCGTCTTAACTTCTTGGAGTTCTCAGCAAATTACAAATAATTATTAATTTTGAATACCGAGATAGCATAACTAGAGCATATTATAATAAAGAAAACCTGAAGTCTTATAATTAGATAATTCCAGTGTTTGGTCACAGAAAGAAAGTTCCTTGGAACCAGTTCAATTACTCCTCAAACTGACTGTTCGTGTGTTCAGCTTTTCCCATTTCCTTAGCTTAAAGCCCAAAGATGTCACTCTCAGCCGTATGCACATAACTGATGCGAAGACAAAACGTGGCATTAACCCTATCTTTGCGAAGCTTATTTCACAGATATGCGTCCTACTTTCTGCAAGCTACGCACGAGTATAAAGTTTTACTTAGATGTATCATTTATGAGATGCAAAAATAGCTGAAATTGTCGGCAGACAGGATGTATTTCATGAAAGTCAGTCGTTTTTGAGCAGAATACAGTAGCACCTGTTAAGAATGGCATAGGGTCTGTCGCTCACATTATGGAAAGGGTTCAAGTTTCGTGTGCTTTATCTCCCCATCAATAAAAGAAAAGATTTCTATTCTTTTCTGTGTCACGTACGTAATTTTAGGTTATCGGTCACTAAGTCAGGGCTACCACAGATAAACATACCCGTTAAGGTTGCCAACACAGATAATAATACACACAATTTGTAACCATGGCTAGGCGTGGGGTCTGTATCTGTGGTAATCTACCATTCCTTAAATTGTAAACTGAAGCCGGGCTATAGGTTAGAGCAGGCCTACTCAACCTTTTATGTGGTGCAAGTAACTTCGGCAAAATTTGGCCAGCATGCGGGCAACAAGAAATTCAAGACGCCGAATGAAGAGCGAATAAATGTATGTGCAAACCATATATCATGGCTTTAACCGTGCATTTTCCTATACGTTGGGTGAAATAAAAATATACCGATAATAATGGCAAAAGAATATATAAAATGTAATTCGCAACCTAGGCTAGGGTGTTGTTCTTTTTAGGATGTTTTTACAGAATGAGTTCGCAATGTTACGTGTGTCTCCATAAAAACGGCTCGTAAGTTCTCAAAATTGCGTCAGCGTTCTGTCTGCGGGCTGAGCGGGTTTGGGTTACAGGGTGTTCTAGCTTGCGCGCAGGCGCGGTTGGGCGAAAGCGTGTGTATGAGTCGTGTTGTTGTTGTTGTTGTAACGAAACTATTGCAATAATTAAACTGCTCGTTATGTTGACCATCGTGTGAATATATCCACGCTGACGGAAAAATTCTGCTAAAGAGTTTCAGATGTTCATCCTAAGTCACAGATGGACAGACAGATAAACGGCCTGCTTTTTAGGCATGTTCTGATCCCAGCGGAGCAGCTACTAAAAGAGCCATGTTCGTCTGTCTGTAAGCGTACAACAAGTCGAGAACTGCTGAATGAATTTGCATGAAACTTACTGTTGGAGAATTTTACGAACAACATGTCCAGTCACCGCAATTTTGATTACAATCGCATAAATTAACCTTGACGTGAAAATCTAGACTGGGTTGAAAGGAGGTGTTTTTCACTTTGTTACTTTATTGGTCTATTAATACACAAATTTTACGCACATACTCCATACAGAATTTTTAACGCGAAACCGAACAGACCGAGCACTGCAGGATAGGCGGCGTTAACCGTCGCTCTGCAGCAAGGATGTCGTCTGCTTTACGGCGAGAAATGCCGCGATAAGACACTCTGTATAATACATATTGTTGATGCACATTGTTGATTCTGTGAGCGGTTTCCGCCTTAATGTGAACATCCTGTTTTATTCGTAAATGGGACGCATTAGGCCTATATATATATATATATACGTTCCTTGCTGTGTGTAATAACGGGGAAGAGTGAGTCACATTGACTCTGTACAAGTATCTACCGTCAGTAAATAGTTGGTTGCGAGTTTAGGCCTGATATCAGTTTTTCTGTTGCAAGTGAAAATTTCATCGTAGTCTTTAACTACTTGTTCTTAGTTGACACGATTTCGGCCGTAATGTGTTTGTTGGGTAAAATGCGTTTAAAGAAGCTGCCTTAGCAAAAGCTAGTACAGACTGTGTGTGATGTAAGAAAACTAGTACTAACGAATTTACAGTTTCGAGCTAGTTCATTTCCCGCACGGTTTACATTGCGCAAAGCGGCTAAAACTGAGTAACTTATGCGCAATTGCATTGGCGTAGCTAGGGTTTTTGGCATCCGGGGAAAATAATCACAATGGCCGCTCCTAACACAAGTGACGAACTTTAAAAAACGCAATTACTCAATTTTTCCATTTCAAAATATTCATTTTTGGAAAATGCCGCCTGAGGCGGCCTTATCTCCCCCCCCCTCCTCCTCCAGCTGCGCCTCTGTACAATCAAGGTGGAAGTGCGTACACACAGCTCTGTGTGTGTGTGTGTGTGTGTGTGTGTGTGTGTGTGTGTGTGTGTGTGTGTGTGTGTGTGTGTGTGTGTGTGTGTGTGTGTGTGTGTAGATTCATGTTGCTTTCACAGAAAATACGAGCAGGCAGTGTAATACGAGGATCTGCCTTAAGGAAAGAAGTTACGCATATTTACGGTTGATTCATCTTTCATCAGATCAAGGATGGGTACCAGTGACACAGTCTTTGTGACCTACCCTGCAGGCCTACTTTGGGGCAGCCAGTGGCCGCGTCTACATTGTCACCAAGCGGTATCACGCTCTGAATAGCGACCTGTCGTCACCAGGTCTTGAAAGCTAACCCGCACTTTGATCACTACGCTCTCTCCTAGAACCACATATTTTCGTTCAGGCGAATGGAAGGGATTCAAAACGTCGAGTGTGGCGTAATTTCGCTTGCTCTCTCTCTCTGTCAGTATACAACTAGCCAGTTCGTGCAATCAGTTGCCTACTTGGATATCCATACTAGGGGTGGACAGTTGTTACTTGGGGCCGCATGAGACCCTTCACATTGACTGTGGATCCGGAGACCCTTGAAATCAGAGTCCTGAAGATTATTAATTCTTAGGTTGGTGTCCCTTGTCATACCCGACTGAACACGCGCATATGTAAACATAAACATAGAAGTACGATAATAATTAATTCTGAAATTCTATTTCTGTACTCAAGACGCGCATCAAAGTCAGCGAAGTGCAAAAGTAGCCAGTACTCTTTCAGAGGGCACAGGTCCCGGCTTAATTATCAGCCAGAAAACTGGCTATCGCGCTTGCCTTAGAATTCTTCAGTCTCTCGAAGCAAATGCAGTGATAATATCGCAGATTAGACTACAGTCGTGTCCTTCCGCAGCGTTTGCAGTTGGTCAGTATTATTATAACACGACGCCACAGGCCTGTGAGGTTGGCAACTGAAAGCGTCGTTTTAATATACCAAAAATTAATGAAATAAGATAAACCGAATCCGGACTGGCCCATATCGACTTTACGAACTCATATCTAGGTAGGCTCATAGAAAATCAAAACACGACATCTATATACGTGTAAGAGGCAATTAAATGTAAATTTGTCCCTATTTACACCATGGAGACATACAAGGGAGTGGTTTTTTTTTTTGTTATTATTTATAGTGTAGGTGTTGCAGATCGCACCCATATTAAAATCTGTGCAGTGTGAAACACAGCATGCAGGGAAGACAATCCTAAGATTTTAGCGGTTGGGATTTTCGAAATGCAGATCCTCTACGGGGTTTGCAGTACACGGCTGACCGCCTTGTTTCTTATTATAGCCATATGTTTCTCGGCAAACATTTTTGTAGGTTTTATGGTTTTTATAACTTCTTATATTTCGAGTGTTTTGTGGAAGGAAAACCGAATGGCGCCTCTGCGATGGGCCGATCCCTCGCCCAGAGGAGTCCTACCGAGCAAGCGTGTGCGCGCGCGCGTGTGTGTGTGTGTGTGTGTGTGTGTCGAGTGTGATCAAGTGCAACAACAACCCTGTACACCTACAGTGAGTAGGTAGAAAGGGGTCAGAATAACAAAGAAATCCAAATGGCTTCATGATGCAGTAGCAGTGAAACTAGATCGAGATTATCTGTGTGCAACTATAGTTAACAGGGGGAAAATAAGTATTTCTTCATTCATGTTAATAACACGAGTGTGTTTAATATGCGTATACCGTGCCAGTGTATCTCTTAGCAATACCTGTAATTTTGAAAGACATTTCGTGGTCATGCATGAAGAAACAAATCTGAGGATCTGAAACGTAATTTAAGATCGCATCAAGCAGTACTGTCCTAGGGCTATTAACAAAGCCAAGTCGCTACCATTGCTACGTATAAAATCACAGAAACAATGGCTGAGAATAAGATGCCTTTTGAAGATACTAATGCGATTACAGAACGTTGAATTGTGGCAGGTGTTTCATTATTAAATTAATTAAAAAATAAAACTGAAATATGAAACGGCTACAAACAGAACTAATGGAAACGCTGGCTTAATTCCTCTTTCCTCCTTCCTTCCCTCGTTTTTTTTCATTTTGTTTTCTCTACATTGTGCATGATGAATTAAAAATTCGAAAGATCCGTATTAATAAATTATCAGTATCGCGAGATTTCATTCTGAGCTCTTTTGTTGCCCATAACGTATTTTGTCACCCCTGGCCTGCTGACAGTTGCTGATGGGACAAGTTCGCCTCGAGGTGCAGCAGCACCTGTCGCCGTGGACCACTGGCCTACATACATGAACGCTGTACGCAGACTGCAAGTGTTTCTGTTGGTAAGAGCAGACATAGACGACTTGATCGTCTGTCTGCAAGCAGCTTCCCAACGTCTTAGTATTGGTATCATGTTTCATATCCCACAGAAATATCAAATTCAGCAATCCGCATACACGGATGTCGCGTCAAATTGCACTCGGAGCCACTGATGTTTACAAGCGGTTTCTTCTGTTCCTTTTTCTTTCCGCAGGACAATTGATACCTTGCGATGTGCTGGTCACCCGTACAAAAAATTCCACGGCGTGCCACATAAAAATCCAGTGTAATTTATCTGAATTACTTACGAAACAGCACAGAATGGAGAGCCTAATCTGTGAGAGCAAAATAACATGCCCGTGTTTACATACAGCATTTTCTGTGTTTGAAGTCTCCTTGAGAAGTTAGAGCTAGGTCAGCTGGTCACGACACTGGTTGAATTATGTGGAATGCAAGTGCTGAGAACCGTGTTCTCACCATCGCACCCTGTCCCGGTCCACTCGAATACAGTTCTCGAATCAAGCTCACATTCTTGTACCTTTAAAATACTTTTTACTTTTATCATGCACCCACGCAACCAGTGACTCCGGTGGACACAAAAGTAATATAGTAACAAAAACACTAGTCACCAACAAATGCACAAAGAGGGTTTTATCATGTACCCACGCAACCAGTGACTCCGGTGGACACAAAAGTAATATAGTAACAAAAACACTAGTCACCAACAAATGCACAAAGAGAGTTTTATCATCAATCGTAGCACACTCCTACATGTTTCGACCCTGCTGGGTCATCTTCAGGGAGAACGTTTTGTTATCGACACCCAAAGGTTGCACTTTATAGTTGAGTGAGAATGTGCTGTTGACTGTGTACTGTGACTGTGTCCCGGCCTGCACTGCAGTGCAGGCCCGGACCGCAGAGAGTTCACGCCTCCAAAAACAACACAGTACACAGTCAACAGCACATTCTCACTCAACTATAAAGTGCAACCTTAGTGTAACGATAATAAAAAAAGTTCTCCCTGAAGATGACCCAGCAGGGTCGAAACGTGTAGGAGTGTGTTACGATTCATGTTAAAACTCTCTTTGTGCATTTGTTGGTGATTAATGTTTTTGTATAATATAGTGCACGGACATGGAACACATTAATATGGTAACAGTTCAAGGCCCTACCCTGATCCCTGACACTAAAACGGAAGACACCTAACAAGATATGCGTCACCATAATCATAGGAAGATGCGAAATGTGTCAGCTTACGAAATGTTTTGTGCGTTAAATATACCCGTGGCAATGAGGAAGTCTAACACCATAACAGCTTGCTTAACACTAATTTGGTCGTAGGATTATGTTATTTGGTTCCTCGGCTTCCACAGTGATGGTTCATACAAACAATGCGAAAGAACTGTTGTCTTTCATACAAAAATTGTTGCGTGTTATAAATGTAAAGTTATTTAAGCGCACCATGAAGGTATAAGGGGTGATGTACGTGTAGCCCCACACATTCTTAACCACGGCGCTAGTATTCACGCCTCAGTCACCACTTTATTCCCAGGGCAGGAGCCCCCGTACACACTGCATGTTAAGTGTGTGTAACGTGTTGTGTATGTAATTATTGTTTACAATTCTGATTCTAGGACTAAAAATAGTGTATTTTTCATTTGCCAGAATGCTACTCAAATTTCAACGTACATCCTGACACATACCTCAAACAGTTTAACACGTTCTTCCGAGTGGTTGTGTGTGAGCGAGTCTTTGCAACACAATTACAGTTAGTATACATATACTTCATAATACGTAATTATAGGTCTGTATACTTCACTCTTGTGTCTGGAAACAGTCCCAAAGCGGGTGTGACTGACGATGTGACATAACATATTGGCTTCCAGGGGCTATCGCACACATTACGGAGGCTGAAGGGCTCGAAGCGCTGTTAGGATGACAATCAGCAGTCTAAATCTGAAGTCCCACAACATAACTTTGCCCACCACTATTCTCATACGGACTTCCTGGAACTTCACTCAAGTCAACGCGTCAGGAGTTTGCATCTAACCGTCTAGATTATGATATGCTCCCACCATTAGACATAAGTCATGTAAGTACTCTGAGCAGAATGACCTTGTCTTATTGAAATTTGCAATGGCTAGATCGAAGCCACTAGCCGTCTTATGTCAGTTGGATTTAGATTTCGCTGGATGTGGGCCTCCTGGGATAAATAGACACATGGAGACGGCTCTTTAATCTTTTAGCTGGCAGTTCCTTCTCGAATTTCTCTTACATCACTGTACACTTACTCCGTCCGACTTCGATTTATGTAACCTAATAGCGTCTGAAAAATTATACGGAGGATTTACCTCCGGGCATTATTTCACAGCGATTACGTCGAGATTATCGTCACATTGAATCTACAAATACCTTTTGAACTTGGAAATAAACCAATGTATCCGATGACGGTCGCCATGTGGTTAAAATATTTCCCATACATGACTCAACAATTTGCGTGTAACCTAGCGTACACTCATACGCCACGACATAGCATTTTACTCCAGCTCCATGTGCACTGCCAGCCACGACCAACAAACTTGTAGCATGCCGTATTATTTGCACTAGCATCATTGTATACTTAGCAATATGTGAAATAATTTGGTTGTAGTATAACAGAAACCCACTGGAAAGGCTGAAACAATATCTGTCCCATAATGTACTTGTACTGCCAATGGCATGACACGGCAATTTCTTCCTGGCACAATGTATACTCGGATGGCATGGGGCAATAATTGGTTCCTGGGACAATATATACGCACAAATAACTGCACGTTGAATTGCTCCGACCATAACGTACCCTCGTACATCACGGCGCAGCAATTTGCTCTGTCCTACATACGACACAGGCCACGACGCGCTATGTGTGTACTTGACACAGGCCACGACGCGCTGTGTGTGTACTTGACACAGGCCACGACGCGCTGTGTGTGTACTTGACACAGGCCACGACTCGCTATGTGTGTATTTGACAAGAATATATTCGTGATTATGCGAAATACACATTCGCTGCGGGCCAAATATGCTCAGCCCCAGTTGTATTTAGGGTGGACTGTGTCATGCTGCGTAACTGTAGCATTTGTAATGCGGGAAGTTTCGGCCCGTAACGATGGCAGGTGTAACATAATAGGGCGTCGTTGAGATCTACGACACCTTTCATATGGAAAATTTTTACGTACTCTGAACTGTAGCTAATATAATTCCTGACTGTTGTGCGTAACGCATGTAGTTTTGTAACAATCAGTTTGTCTTTGTGTCCTCGATAGCTGTACAGAGCTGTTTAAAAAGTCATAAAAATAGAAATCAGTGCATCTGTAAGGTAACTGCGATTACTCCATTGCAATACATTACAGTACGTTACGTTACATTACATTACCGGTGCTTTGTAATTTCAATCTTCGTGTTTTTACAGCCCTCCTATAAGTGTTTTCCCTCGTTTATGTAAGTTCAGTATTTCTGTTTTTAGTAAAATATAGTATAGGCTAGATTGCTGTGGTTTGAAAGGCGTGCATGTCCCTGGCGGATGCAGCGTCCCTATATTCGTTAAGTCAGCCGTTAAAAACGGAAAGGTTGTTTTAAGTTTGCTGGACTACTTATGGCCTTGCTCAGTTCCGAAAGAAGGAAAGAATATGGGCAGTTCATGCCATGTAAAGGAAGCTAACTATATATCGATGTAATGTTAACTAAATAACGATACTTACTGGACTATTCAGTCATGTTGCAAGGCAGACCCCACGGAAGAGCCACAGTGCAGAAATTTCGGTCCTTCTGAAAAGAGGGGAAATCTGGTTACAGTTGGGAATTATGATGTCATCGTTACTTACTATTATTACCCAGTACCGACAGAAATGAACAGTTATGCCAGTGTTGCTTGCGACAGTGTCAGTTGTCTGAAATATCGTTCATGGAACGGCAATTTGTCATAACCCACACAATTCGTCAAACTGAGATTCCCGCATTACTGGACAGCTGGGTTACAAACCCATCTTCTGTAAAAATGTTGTGTCCACAAGAAAATTGTTTTTCCTTATGTTTTCGTAAACACACAACATGCTGAAGTGCTGGTCTGTTGACGATCCGTCAAGTTTCTCCCGTCTGTCTGTAAAATTGTGTATCGGTGAGTTACAACAAATTGCTGTTTCATAAGCGATATATAGGACACGCCATTATACTGAAACATTTCTTAATGCGAGGTTTGAAGTTCTGCCAGAGATGGTAATGAGGATTCAGGTCTCCGGGGATGTGACACCGTGTCGACTGGTAAATATCGACATTTCGAAGGCGCGTAGTGCCTCCATCTTCAAGATAAATAATCCAAGAAGTGCCAGGCTCTGAAAATCAAGACACTATGCTCCTCTGAAACGTCGGGGACTATGTACCAGACGGCACGGCGTAGCATCACAGAAGACTTAAACATTCAGATTCTTCAGTGTTTGATTTAAGGTTAGTGGTGGGTAATGGCTGCAGTTGTTGGAGTCCTTTACGTAGCTTTTAACCAATATTAAAGGTCCCAAATTTGATCGCAACCGTCGTCACTGATCGGCAAATACAAAATAATAAAATAATAAATAAACAGAGGTTGACGTAAAGAGTGTGCACGTTACTCTTCTTGGCCGTCACTACTGGCAGCCGTAGTATCGGAGTGTACATAACCAGTTCACTTTGTTTTATTGAACATAACATTGAAGTCTGTTGTTCTGTGCAAGGTAAAGTTGTGTAGCGCGACCAGAGGCCCACTTTGAGAATTCTAGACACAGTTAGCTTTCAGGACCACCAAAACACACGGTGTCCGTCTCATGAATGGGTTTACAGGCGACAGGACGGTAGTGATTATATGAAAATGTGAGAGCATGAAACCTCACATTACGTTAAAAACATGAAAATTACCGTGAAATACAACCTATAAGTTTATTTTGGCAAGGGCACCGTCTCCACGCCCCTTATAACGACTGTCGTCTATTTTAGCACGCAGAGTCTCGTTTGTGATAACAATGATAACGGTAACATGTGAAGACGTGATTATTAAACTCTTTGAGGATTGATATCTACGAACTAAGCTGCTTTTGACTATATGAAAATTCACTTCTACCTCGCAGGTAATACAATCCAGTCAGGTAATAATGTTGAAAGAAAGAGGCAGTGTCTTGTGTGAAGGAACTTGTAATATATAAATACACTGCATGGGCAGCAGCAGAGGTTTAATGTTGCTTACAGGAGATGCTACATATACTACTGGACTTCTGACGTATTAGGGCTTTTATGTTCCCTGTTATAGCCCATGACCACCAGAAGAATTAAAGGTTATCAGTTTTAAGTGACTAAAATTAAGCATTCAGAATTCAGTGCCTCGCCCTGTAAAAGGTACAGGTGTAAAGGCGAGACACAAGCACAGAGGAATAACGGATGTGGTGAGGGCTCCCTGGGACAAGTCCCATCTGGACAGCAAAGAGGAGGGACCACTGAGAAGTTTGAACTGAGGGTGCTTTTCGATCCCTTCGGATGAGGAAACGATGATTCGGCTACAGTCTGCAGCCATCTGGGAGAGGGAGATCGGGGATGTTAAACGATAGAAAGAAGATAAATGGAAGGACAGCAGACGATAAGAAAGAGAAGAAGACTGCGGGGATTTAACACAGCCGATGGGAGGATCACCCCGCTGTGGCTGGTCTCACACTGACATACCAGTACACCCTCACGACATTAACGCCCTAATTTACTGTGTTCGGGTACGTCGGCACATTAGCCGGTACGATCCTAGGAACTGATATTACGTTTCAGAGCCACGTGTTCTGCCATGACCGTATACACAGGCCACAACCGCATTGCTGTGGTTCGCTGAATCTCTCAAGTACAGGGATAAGCATGCAAAAAAATAGGTGCGCGTGTTCTCTTAACATGTCCTTCTGGATTTGCATCCCTCATTAGAGCTGACGTCCATTTACTCAATATGGAACTCAACTGGGAAGGTGAGCACGAGGTTTGTCAAATATCTGCTGTAAGATCTACGAACTAAGCTGCTTTTGACTAATTCTGTGACGCTGACCACAAACATGACAGTCAAAAAGTTTAGCACGCACTGTTACCTTAACTTTTATTGTTATCTGCATGCAAGATGTGTGAACGTGTACGTCACTTTTTGCGCAGTTTGAAATAATGGCATTAATTAATTAATGAAAAAAACCTTTGTTCATTCATAAAACATCACTCTTCCACATGCTCGTATGGTACGCGAGACAGCGTCTGCCCTCGAGTTCTGACAGCATTCGTAAACTGATGTTCATTAAAGTATGAATGAAAAATAAAATTACAGTAGCGTAAAGCAAAATTTCTGCATCTAGATTTGGAACAATCATATCAAATTAAATTCAAAAATTTAGTTTTCTTTGACGTTATATTAAATGACCTTGTTATTTATGCAGGCCTAATTAGCACTGGGTGTACAAATGCTGCCCAGCATTATATCGAATTTGCTTAACACACAGCTGCCCAGATTTTCCAAAATTATAGGAGCCATCTCAAATTTCTCGACGCCAGAAGAGTGACGTGAAGAAAGCATCACACTGAGGACACACAAATATGAAACCCCAGGGAATAAAATTTAGTCGCCCAGGCGACGTGGCGCCCGGGTCACCCCGGCCTTAACATGGCGCACTGTTTTTAAGTCTCTGGCCACGCCTGTGAAAGCTTACATCTTGTGCATTCAGAAACTGCAACCGGGTTATTCAAATATCCGGTCATGACATTAGCACTGTTACTTATCATGTAGAGAAAATATCACTAACAAATTTTAAAATATGTTAAATTTAGGTTTCCAGTTCCATGTAGGTAAAATTGCTACAAGGGAAATAATTTTACACTTCTTATCATTGTCGACAATTCGATTTATGACATTAAATAATGGGACTACCATTAACTAATAAACAAGACGTTTTAAATACTGTGTAATGTCCGGTACTGTTTATGAGGTTTAAAGTAGGCACTGCAACAGGAGTCGCAGTGTAAGGCTGGCCTCGTCTAGCAGAGAACATGTTACATGTGACAGAAGTGGTAGCTGCCGCAGTGGCAATGAAGAATGGAACGGAAAGGTCTTCAAGCTCTTGTGTGCGTAGCTGAACTTTTAAACGACGCTCTGCCACAAAGCGAGCTGACTAAAGACCTATACCAGTCTGCTGGTTATCGACATACAAGGGCGCACATTCCGTAGGACAGAAGGGACGCCGAATTTTTGCTTATCAGACTAAGGTTCTTTTTGAAGTACTCAGGAAGGCAACTGCAGACCTTACCTAACCGACAAGTAAGAGTACACTAGACAAAATTACACATGCAGAACTTGGCCTACAGAGTTTGTAATCCACATGATGTTATTGTGACTGGATCGATTTTTTGATAGACGAGAACTGATAGGGTACCTGAAAATGCGTAAAAATATCGTACAGAAACCCCAAGAGAATGAGTCACTTTGGATACCTAGATGTAAATGGGAAACTAACATTAAAATATAGTTTAGGGAAGCAATACATGAAGATATGATTGCATTAAACTGGCTCAGTATAGACCAAAATTGCAGGACCCTGTAAACACGGTATGAACTCCTCCATTTCAATAAAATAAGATAATTTACGGCATGCTTTGACGAGTTGAATGAGTAACTTTTTAATTATTCAGAATATCAAGCAATATTTCAGTCAGGGGCTCAAGCAATCGGCCATGTTGTCTCTGTGTTTAACCCGCTACACCCTTTCCGGTAAAACTGGTAGGCTGTTGAAGGTCCCCACTAACTGCGTTGGACGATTTCATTTCGCTCGTATACAGTGGATCCATCTTCATGTGAACGTCAGTTTGAATTTCATAAGTGATTAGAAATTATGTAACGACAGCAAACTTAGCAAAACATACATTTTATTTACAAAATCTGGTACATGATTTGTACTGAAGTTAGCAGAAGGGAAACAGTCCAGGCCAAATCTTTCTAATAATTTCACTGTTCATTCTTCTGTTTTGCGAGAAGATTCTATGCAGCGCTGAGGCGGGGAGTCGCCAAAAATTCTTTCACTTTAAAATCTGGTATTTATAAACAATCTCTTTGTCTAAATTCTTCCCGACTGGTTCTTTAATCTCAAAACACTGGAAGTGAAATGGAATTCTATGAGAAACGGTGGCAGCGAAGCACCCAACAGTTTCATTTCAATTGACATGAAGAAAGTCACAGTAGTAGAATCACCAGTGCGAAGTTGCGCACTTCACGGAGCTGACGGTAAGAGGTGGGCTCAGACAATCTTCAGTGTGTATGAGGGTGCACCACTAAGCCACTTGACTGGAAACGCTACAGACTCATCGTGTAAAGCATCCCTCTGCTTCCTACATTTCCAGGATTAAGAAGACAAATTAGCCCTTGCGCCTGTTAAGTGTTAAATTTTCTTATTAACTGACAGAGATACTATACAGGGCCTACTTGTATTTACTGAATGTATTTTAAGTTACAGCACTTATTACATTGAGAAATCCGAAGTTTCAGTATTAATTTTCGACTTCACTGAATGAAACGTCACCCAGACTCAAGGTTTATTCAACCCGATGTCAACTCAACTAAGGCAAAAAAAATAAAATAAAATAAAATTGCAGAGGGCAGCATAACGAAAGATTTACAACTCCGACATATATTACGACTTTCAACGCCAGTTTTGTAAGATTAATGGTGAAGCTACCTGTGTGCTTAATTACGCTTCACGCGTCATGAGACGTATGAGGGATCAGAGGTGCAGCTCCAGGAATTCTTAAACTCTGCATAATGAAATGCAAGTGAAGCGATTAGCTTTACGCATCAGCCGATTTACCCCATTAAAATACTTCGTCTTTGCCCACCGGACAGCAGACTGTGTGGACCCTGCAATCGGTACAAGCACTGACAGAAAACATAAATCTTTGCACCGAACTACCATGAAAGAACATGGAGGCGACTGGGGGAACATTCAAACAACCCATCTGTGTCCTCTGACCTGAAGTGTTGGCATTGCTTTAACCTTTTAAAGCCTAGCGGTTACTTTATATACCACCAGGTTTAACATTAAAAAATTCTACGTGGTGCCCACATTGCGTTTGTGTGTTTTGTACGGATCTCAGAACAAACAGCAACTTTTGCCTTATAAAACATTAAGAGACTGGCTTTTATAACCGAAGTGGAGAGTGTTTACAGCGCGGTACGCACTGAGTCCTTATATAAAACAGATAAGCTTCGTCTTTAAAGGGTTAATGAAACACATGCATGATAACGGACACAAAATTGGTCATATTTGTGCTGATGCTCAACGACGTCTGTATGTGGCCTTTTAAATCACCTCGTATTTGGGCCTACTTGTTACACAGGTACCAGAATCACAAAGACTGTCTGTTTCGTTATAGGCTACTTTCTTTCCTATAACGGAAAGGAGGACGCTTCTAAATTCGTCATGCTGTTTGTGATCTCCCTTTCAAGTTTTTAACCAGGTGACTGTTTTCGTAAACCGTGGTATAAGCACTGGGAGAACGCCACAAAGCCCCAGAACCCTACTGTTCAATTTTCAGCTATTAATAACAACATGGCGGACGCGCGAATTTGTAAAGCAACAGCATCACTAATGCCACTTTAAGTCCTCAAGTAGCGTATGATAGTACGCCACGGAAATATGTGCAGCTGTTATTAAGGCTGTATTTATAGGCGTAAAAGAAAACAAACGGCGTCTTTGCGAAAATCGTATTCAGCTTTCCGTCTGAAAGAAATAACTGACGAACAGTTTGGTATAGACAGTTAAGGTAACTAAGGCACCATGTATAAAATATCATTTGTAATTCAACAACTATAAACATAGCCACGATAATACACTTTGAGGTTTTACTCGACAAATGAAACCATACCGAATCTGTACCTACGTAACTGGTTCTTCAAGAAAGTAATATAAAATAACCACAATGACGCAACTATACATAAGCGTGTACGACTAGAAACGTATGCAGCAGGAAGGGATGATAAATGGATTCTACTCGGACGTCTTTGTTTATTGTACTCTTTTTTGGGAAGAAATATTTCTGGCACATGGTTTTTAACAGTTCTGGACTAACGTTCCATGAATAGCTCCAAACATTCCTTTCTCTTGCACGTCACAAGTTTTGACAGTTATATATGATACATTACATGTATTTTAGGGGGTTTTGCAACTACAACGCTCTTATAAAAATGCTTCAAAGTAGCAGCATGTTGCCTCCGGAGAAACCCACCACACTATCGCTCAAAATTTTCAGTGTTCTGTTGAAAGGAATTCTGCGCAACGCGTGAGAAAACAGGGTGCAATTTTGTAATTTATAAACAGAAGTGCTGGTTAAGATTAATAACTCGATATGTGACAAGGTAAATTGGAAGGTTTTTCCTGTGTTCATTTATTGAGCACAATGCTGAAGACTTACGAGAAAGTGAAGGCTCAACACCATGCATTCACACACTCGACAGTAGATGGAGGGGAGTGATATTAGTTACAAGCCTCGTTCATAGTATCCTCAGAGAAAGAACCCCCAGTACTCTGTGGGCCGGCCCCTGTGTGTTTGAAAGCGGTGGCGAAGACAAAATTCTCTACTATCGGAGCCCAGTCACTCGATTCGGCACTGGAGCAAGGCGTGTGCTGACCCTGTTACAAACACCACGTCATACAAAAAGTGTAATTCCTTAAGTTCGAAATTTTCGTGAGGTGAGTCATAAATTTCAGCTTCCACTGCCTCTGTAGGGAATCCAACATGATTGACTTTTCTGCGCAATAATGCCCGCTATACCGCTACAAATAACCAAGGATTATCTTGGTTCTCCTCAGTCGCTCCAGGCTTTTGACAGAAAAATCTGTTAGATGTGTCACTACCAGTTTCCTCGCCGTACATGAGTTCTTCAGCCTGCTGTGGCTCAGATGGCTCAGACACGATGTGCGGTGAAACATTCGGATACTGTACTGAGGCTTACTTTGTAATTGTTCTTGCTTACACTTGTCACGCAGAAGGCTGAACAATAAAAAAAACTAAATAAAAAATAAAGCAACGGGGGTGCTGGTTGGTAGACGTACTATAAACAAAGACTGCTGACATGGGCTGTTTGTAAAACAGAGCAACACACATGAGAGGAAGGAAGTCCTATATTCACACTTGTTTGAAAATATTCCTTAGGTTGGCCCCTGCATCCTTTATTGCAGTCCTCCAGCTGGATTCTTCCTAAAAACCCGCATTTAGCGAGTAGTAATGTAGTCCCATACTGTATTTCTTTTTTATTTTTTGAGTCACATTTTACATTTCTTCAGGCTATAAGTATGTGGGAGCGACAGTAACAAGTAAAAATTACATGCCTAAAGGAATTAAAATCAGACTGAGATTGTAAAATGCCTTGCTAAGTTGAAATTAGATTGTTTCATATTTCCGTCTGTTACCTAAAAAAGATTCAAGATTAAAGTACACATCAAATTCCTCCTGTCGTATCTTAGTACGAAATATTAACTCTAGTGTAAGGGCATAATGCAGAGTGGCTTATTCCAAATGGTATGTAGCACTGACAGAACCGTGTAGGCTGTCAGTGGATGTAGGGTGCTTGTGAACAGGGTGTCTAGGAGAATACTTAGATATAGCAGGGAAGAAAATAGGAGGGCGGAGAAAACTTCACAACAAGGAGCTTCGCAATTTGTATTCTTCAAAAAAATATCAGAATGATCAGATTAAGGAGGATGAGGTGGGCACAACGTGCACGGATGGGAAATTCGTAAGGCATTCAGGTAGGAGAATATAAAGGAAACGGACCACTTAGGAGAAAGCACAGATGGAAGGATAATACTACAATGGATGTTAAACACAATACGGGGAAATGGACTGGCACAGAACGAGCCAGTGGCAGTCTTATACACAGGGTAATGGACCTTCAGTTTCAGTAGAAAGCGGGAAATTTCTTGACCAAATGAGTAACCGTTAGATTCTCAAAAAGGACCCTGCTCCGGAATTAGTTAGCTTACTTTAGCACTGATCTGTGGCCAGCTTCAGTGTATCAGATTCACTGCTACTGCATATTCCACAATCTTTAACGTTCTCGGAAGAAACATTAATTTTCACTACAAATTATCCGTTTTCTTGATTTCATACTTCACGGCTGAACCATTTTAAAACATTAATTAATTAACAATCGGTGTTTTTTTTAGTGGTGAAGGGCCCCGCAACAGACGCTACGGACGCACTGCAGCCATGAGGCTTATTGTGCAAACAGTCGGTGTTACTAAAAGTGACAGGTAGGCTTAACTCACAATACTTGATCTCACAACGTCCAAAGAGGCGAGCTCAACAACGAAATAATGTAGGCTACCTATGTTCCTTCGAGCTTTCGCGAATAAGAAGGAAGACTGCAAGTTCTACTTTAATCTGCTATGAATCATTTATTCTTTACAATAATATTAAAATTTGGAATTTCAGGACATAAATATCAGCCTTGCTAATCGTGTTGCTCGTTCTATCGTTCTTGGTACAACGCAATTTCCTATTTCAGTGTCCCCTTCAAAAGCCGCCCTCCCGTACACGAGTAAAACCGCTGAAACTTGGCGCTGGGCGGCGCTAAGGGGCAGTAAGTTTGTGAGACAGTAATACGTCACCTTCAGCTTTGCTATTATGCACATCGTGTTAGTGGTACATTGGCTTATGTGCCAACATTGGCGTTTGTTATGACAGTGTAATGAATATATATTCCTTTTGGTTTATGATGTGATTATTTATGTTTCTTTTTCACCAGCATTGCGCTACTCGTAAGCACCGTTCTGACACTGCACAATTTTCACCTGATATATCCAATGCAGTGCAGTTCCACAGTATCAAGTTTTCATAAATTTCCACCCTTTGTAGGGGTGGAGGTGAAGTTAATATTAAAACAGATCTTAAAGAAGTAAGATCGGAGGGCGTACACTGGATTGATCTGGCCCAGGGCAGGGGCTAGTGTCGGACTCTTATGAACACGGAAATGAACCATCGGGTCCCATAAAATGCGGGGAATTTCTTGACTGATGGAGGAAACCTCGGCTTCTGAAGGTCGATTCTGCTCCATTTATTTACGAAAGACAATTTTTTTATTATTTGTGATTTACATTGAAACTACGGCCAGCGCCGATTCTGCACGAAGAGGGAGAAAAAATAAACGTTGTAATTAACGTTTACGAAATTTATGTTTACCTGTATTATTGTAACTGAAATGTTCTTGCGAAAAGTCGCCTGCAGAAAGGGTTCCGCGGAGCACAGTGTGAATGCCACTAATTTAGAGCATGACAAATTTTTCTTTAGACTGAAACCAACACAAAAGATTAAGAGCCACTAACTTTTTGCTTTGAATGTAAGTGAGTGATCCAAGTGAACTGGTTTGCGCCGTCTAACCATCAGACAAGCCAAGCTTCGCGCTAATTAACGACGCCGCAGACGAAGTGTCCGTCAACTGTTCCCACCATAATGTTTATGACAGCAAATGACAGCTCAACACATAATTTGCTGAATATTCAAGTCTTCTGGAATGTTACTTGGTGCCTATTGATAAACAGTGCCTTCGTCTTCAAGGTCAAGCAATCCAAAGCCTTCGGCAACGCCGCTGTGCAAACCTCATATCTCGCAAAGCATTTAGTGTTTGTATTTTTCACCGATGGATATAAGAAGGTGCGTGGTGCTAACACTGTTGATGTGGGATTAAAAATAATTAACCTGCTTTGAAAATAGGCCTACCAGGCGTCTCGACCCTATGGCGACCTGTCCAAAGGAATTTCTCGAGCTTTGTAGCAGCATGTGTATTATTTTCATGCATGCAGGAACGTAACGCTGCGCTATATTGCTGCTCAAAGAGAGACCAATAGTCAGCAATCTCTGTACAGGCCTGGATAGGCCCTGAGGGTTCCAGAAGTTTGAGGCTCCCATAATTTCTAGACAGTCGGCACATGAAGGTGGTAAGGTTGTCAGCCCTACGCACCGGCCGCCTTTACCCCCAGGAAATATTGCTGGTACCCATTTCTGTTAGAGGCTGAGTCGACCCCATGGCCACAGTGCGGCCGGAAGGATTAAGTCAACTAAAAATTCCAATGATACGATCAGGAATCGAACGTGCGACCTTCCGGCTTGTAGCTTAGTGCCTCAACCTAATGCGCCACCGCGTGCCCAAAGACCAATAGGTAGAGATAAAAATAACGAGTGCACAAAACGGAAAAACTGTGTAGCGTGCATACTAAGGAAATGAACTCAGACAGGAATGGACATCGGATCCAGAGGAGAACCGAGGAAAACCAGTGACGAAAATTATTCTATAGACCTATACAGTCAACACTTAAGATACTACAATGACTGAAGAATTGTTATGTCGCGCACGCTAAACATTGGCAGTTAACAGTCATGGATGCAAGCATATGAAATGATTTGTCACTCATAGGCCCATCCGTGATGAAAAGATCTGTGATTTTAATGCGGTTCCGCCCTCCGATTTCCTTACAAGGCAGCGACCGTCTCTAAACTCCTTGTCATCTTCTTCAAGCACTCGACCAGCCCCGCCATTAAATGACGCAAAAGGGACAGAGAAACAGAAGTGCTCGACACAAATGGCATGGTCGCTGAATGAAAAAGAAAAAGTCGCTATAGCTATAAAATCCTTCGAGTTGGGGTATAGTGCCAGCTAGAATTTGCAGGCTGGGAGCATTCGGCGAACCTCTAGCTACTGTACCTCCACTTGATTCACACTAGAGGCAATTCAGACAGTGCCAATAAACAAACTGTGACTCAAGTTACACTTTTGGATGAGAACCGGTTGGCATCCTTGCCAAGCCACAGCTACTATGAATGAGCTCTCGTCATTTCCCTGTCTTGCCAACCAAATTCCAGAGAATGTACTGTGAAACAGGTCACTACTCTTCCTACTTTCTTTCCTGATCACCATCCATAATCGTCTGCACGTATCATTCGACACTTTGTAATGCTTAAAAATGAAGTATGCTAGGTATCATGAAGGAGCCGGGATAGCATATTCGGTAGTGACTAGCCTACGGGCTTAATGACCAAGCAGTTGTGGTTCAGGTCCCCAGACGGGGCAAGAGGTCTGTCTCTTCTCCCAAACGGCTCTGATGACCACCCAGCCTCCTGTCGAATGGGTACTTTGAGCCCATTCTCCGAGTAAAGCGGTCGGCGCGTGAAGCTGATCAAATCAGTCTTGGTCCGAGGTTAAGAATGAGTGGAGCTATGCCACAACTACGTCCATATATCTTCACGACCTACACAAGAACTGTACCCTTTGCTTGGGTATAATCGTGGCATTAATGTAAAATATTTGAAAAACTTGCTTTTAAATCTGGTTTGGGCGGGGCGCCCCCCAAAAAGCACACTCATGTATACTAACAGGCCACCTCAAGACTACGAGTGTCTAGTGCGAAGATGTTGACTGTAGAAAACAAGTAGATGGTGGAGCACTTGCAATGAGTATCGCCAGTCTCAGTACAGACATTTCTTCAGGTGGGGATCGTGAAATGGCCGAGGAAGAAGGACTCCATTCATTACAAGAGCGTAATCGTGGCTTGCACAGAAGAGACACACAAGATGAGTCTATCAAAGGAACGCTGACCCTTGTGATGAGAAAGCCCAACAACGTCCGTCCATTTTGTCACGAAATAAGCATTAGACCTATATGTTTCTACCGAATTCTAGTTTCGTGTGAGGGACAATCACAAAGTTCGATCTAATTTTAAATCTTTGAGGACACGCTCACTGCCATCAAAACTTTGTTACTTCAGAATTAAAAGTATCCCAATTACCCGCAATTAGTAGTGGATTTTTTGGTTCGGAACACACTGTTTTGTAGTAATGTAGTAATATACAGCCTGTGGCAAAATACAGTTTTTAAATATTTAAGGAAGCCCTGTAACAGCCAAAGTATTTTAAATGGTTAGGCAGAATCTAAATCGCTAAAGAATACGACTGACCAACTAACGACTGAATAACGTAGCCCTATGTACACGTCTTTTGTAGCTAAAACCTAATACCCAGATGAAAAAATGAATTGTTGAATGCAACGAACAACGTATTAATCATAAAGGCCTGCCAGCGGCCACCATCCAGACGCTCAGCAGGGCTCGAAGGGCCCAGTCACGCCGCTCATATCATTCATTTAACCAAATAAGCTTCCTTAGTCAGTTAATATGTGTGCACGCATCTGCATGTTAAGAAACAGAATTGGCAGGCTGGCGTTTCGGAATTATGAGTCTGTGAAGTACAGTGAAGTGGGGTGTGACTGCGAACATGTATACTGAATGTAAAACTGGTAGTAAATTTCTGTCAATCAAAACCTGTTAATACACATCCTGGGAACTCAGGCGACGCAACTCCCTAGACGGCTTGTCCTGTTGCTTTCGGGGGGGGGGAAGACGGATACAGATGCCGCCACGGTATCATATCCTCAGCCACCCGAACATAATTTACAGATTACCGGGGGGGGGGGGGAGGGAGGGGTGCGGCCGCCCGGGACAGCAAATTGGGCAGCAAAATGGATATTTTAAATGAAAATTTTGATTTTCTGCGCTCTACAGATTTGAAATTTCAGAGTCCAATATGAGGAAATTAAAAACATAATTGATTTCTTAAAGTCATAATTTCTGTTAGGGGTGGCAATTGTGATCACTGGCCCCGGGCGCCAAAAACCTAATTAATGCCACTGCACCTTCCATGCCCAAATTTTAATATTATGCTTACAATCGCTGTATGCCTCCCTGTAGGAACTGACATTAATTTTATTCCTGAAGCTTGGCACCTCTTTCATTATATAACACGTTTTAATCCCGAGCTCGACTGCACATTAACACTGGCGCTATTCAATTAACTTGTAATGGATATGTGTGGGGGAAGTGGCATGATGGAGTGGTAGTTACCATCGAAATACCGTCATCACCGCAGCGACTCAACCAATCAATATCCAGCGCCGCAGTTGGGCTACACAAGAACACCACAGGGTGGTTTCCCTCCCATTAGCTATTTCGTTGCCTTTCATCTCTCGGCTGCATTCCTCTCCCCGCCGTCTACCGGAATGGATTTGAGGTCTTTTCTCTTTTGACAAAGTCTCGTTCTTCATACAGTTTAACCGCTGTACCCTGGCATAATGTATGTACACCCAGGTTCATCAAGGTCTCTGTGCAATCAAAGTTCACCCTAGTCAGGCCATGAAGGCCCAGAGGGGGAGTTTAGGTATAGCTCTACTCTTTCTTTAGCCTCGGCGTAGATGGGGATGGGTGGTCAACGCCACTCCGCGGCCGCTTTACCCCTGGGAAAGAGACGCGGGGCCCATTGTAGAGGTGGCTGGTTGGGACCCAAGGCCGGTCTGGACAAGTAGGGAAAATCTCTCCCCCGCGGGGATTCGATCCCCGGACCGTCCAGCCCGTAGCAAGTCACTATATCGGCCACGCTCTCCCGGCCCGCTGTATGGAGTCAGTACACGTCAGTACGAGAGTATGGCAGCAGACATGGTCACGTTTCAATACAAAATCAGAAATGATGTGCAGGCAGAGTGTGGCTGGTTGCTTATTTGACGACGCTGTGTGGAAAGCAGAGTACACAGCATCGAATAAGAGATAGCATAATATGTTCTTGCGCTATTTATCGACGCTTTTCAACTGCACTAGACATACAAGGCCCAATGTTATATAAGTAACCTTTGAAGACTGACGGACATCCAAATTACATAAAATTCAGTTCATTCATCGCAGAGAACACAGTCCATCACCGTTACAAAAACCAACCGCTTAATGTCCCTTGGGCGGTGGGGGGGATTACGTGTTTATTTTAGGAATGAAGGGAAACGTAGAAATACAGTGGCGTTATGTTACAGTGGGTGGTACGTGTAATTACCATTGAGTTTTGAAAGACTAAAGATGTTGTAGAAAATTGAGACGTTATGTTAATTCGAAAGATAAGAGACAGTACTGACTCCTTATTTATCGAAGCTTTTGCAGCCGCGTGTTTCCTGCAGCGCTGATTCGTTTTGTGGGTAGACTATAGAGCTTCTGATGCTGTATCAATTGCACAGATTATAAATGGTCAATTTGAATTGGAAGATAAACATGTGTAATACACTATCTGCCTAAAGGAACTGACGTAACGCCATGTGTGGCTGACATACCAATATGTACATATGTTAATGCTGGAACGCAAAATTCACCAATATCGGAAACTCTATGTGCCCACTAGATTAGGGCGGTAACAAAGTAATTCATCCCGTATAAACGCATGTCACTGTTACCAAATAAATACAAAATTTTATCCAACCTCCTTCTCTGAAAGTTAACTCCAAATGTGTAGGAAATTACTGCCACCATAAATATGGATTTCGACGTAACAGAGGAGCTGTCGCTCATATACTCTGTACTCACCACATGTTTGAGAAAAATACACTCAGCAGTACCTCAACTGCCTACAGACTTAAAGAAGGCGTATGATTCAGCTGGGAGAAAGGTTTTATGTATGTACTACACTCATTGCTCCTACGGAACTAGATAGTTTAACCCTTTAAAGACGAAGCGTGTCTGTTTTATATAAGGACTCAGTGCGTACCGCGCTGTAAACACTCTCCACCTCGGTTATAAAAACTAGTCTCTTAATGTGTTATAAGGCAAAAGTTGCTGTTTGTTCTGAGATCCGTACAGAACACATAAACACAACGTGGGCACCATGTAGAATTTTTTAATGTTAAACCTGGTCGCATGTAAAGTTACCGCTAGGCTTTAAAAGGTTAATGAAAACTTGTTTAAAAGAAGCCTGTAGTAAAGTCCGCGCAGGTGAACTGTTGTCTCGCACATGTTCTATTAGGAATGGACTGTAACAAGGAGATGGTTTGCCGCGATTTCTTTTCAATTTTTCCGTATAAAGTGCCATGGGGGAGGCCTAATAAGACCAGGAAATGTTGGGATTGAATGGGAAACATCAGATTCTGTTCTACGCGTACTACAAACAGAAACAGGTTTGTCGCTGTTAAGGATACTGGTTTAGAAGTAAAAGCCGAGAAAAGTAACATGTTCGTGATATGTTAACATTCATTCAGTGCTTCCTGTTTCAAATTCCAGTAGCTTCTTAAGTATTCTTCCTCTTCTTCTTGTCCCTTTTCCTTTTCTTTCAATAACGTGTTTTAGAAGGCAGTTTCTATATATTAACATAATTCACGACAAAATGGCAATATTAAGATAGTTTATAAATCATTTAAAAATGTTACAAGTTCCGAATACTTTGGAACGATACTAAGAAATCAATACTGCATGCTATAAGACATTAAGTGCAGATTAATTTCGGGGTCACTTGCTGCCATTCGGCCAGGAAAGTTTCTTCTTTCCTTTTACATGAGCTGCAGGCTTGAAAGGACTACGCCACAGCGCTGTGTGATAAATTTTATTGCGGGACATTTGCGACTAGTAAGATTTCTGTTACAGAGGTTTTGTTTTTGTCACAACCTCGATCCTTCAGCAGCAGACTGCAAGGGATAAAATCTGCCCGAACTTAATACAAATTTGATCTTTATGAGATGTAACACAATATTAGAAAAGAGGCACAATTAGGACAGTATGAAAACTGGACACCACATATTATTTCCAGAAAGTTTTGTTGTGTACAGACAGCGTGGTTTCAATGCAGACATGGTCGGCAGGTGCCTTGGCAAATCATACATGCGACCGGGCAGATAAGTGAGTATGAAATGCTCATTAAGTGTTTATTTCATGCACTTTGTGCGAATAACGCGCAGGTAGAAAGTGTGTAAGTTCGAGGACTGTGAATATTTACATACTTGTACGTCAAAAGAAATCATCTGCACCCGCTGTAGTCGTGCCAACTTTCTCTGCTCTGACTCGCTCTTTCTGCTTAACATAAAAATATATTGAATGAAATCCACAAAGTAAATGGTAATTATTTCTGTTAGAGGCTGAGTCAACCCCAGGGCCATAGTGCGGCCGGAAGGGTTAAGTCAATGAAAAATTCCTAAGACCAAATCGGGAATCGAACTCGCGACCTTCCGGCTTGTAGCAGTGCTTCAACCAATTGCGCTAATGCGTACCCCTCTGACAAAAATATCTTGTATTATTACGTACAAAACATCAACATAAGCCAGATAAAGAGAAAAAAAGGTTTAAGTGACCAAGGAGGAATCCGTTACTGCTGAGTACACACAGCCTTTTCCGTATCTAGATGGAGGCACTTAATTAGCCACCGTGAACTACAGATGTTCAGCTTTTATTATGCGTCTCTGCATGCTTCACATACTGTATGTAGAGGCCTACACTTTGAAAGTTCCTATTCACACACACACACACACACACACACACACACACACACACACACATATGCACAGGCTACTTATGGCCGAGGACGTTGCTTTAGCTACCGCTCGAAACTTCTCGCATATGGGAGAGGCCCGGTCTGAATGTAGGACAGGCACCGAGTATCCACAGATTCTTCGTGGTTTCCCTCAGTCTCCGCAAGAAAATACTAGTATAGCCCCTAGTTTAGGCTACGGGAGCTTCCTTCTAAATTCTTTCACAGTCAGCCTACTACTAAAGCTGAATAATCTGAGATGGTGACATCGTCCTAAATAAACCACCAAAAAGAAACTGTATGTAAAGATTTGGTTGACAGCACTGTTCATACACACACACACACACACACACACACACACACACACACATACCAGTTACCTTAACACAGATGTGCCTACAGTCTTCCTTTGTCACAAATGCTGCATTATATTATTGCTTCTTAACCCTTTGAACCTAGTGAGTACTATAAATAGAACCGCGTTTAACATGCTGCAGTTCCACTTTCTGCCCATAGAGCGCCTTCATGTATTTTGCATGCATCTCAAAACAGACAACGATTGTTTCTCTATACAGCATTAACAGATTTGTTTTTATAACCAAGACGGTGTGTTTTTACTGCGAGGTAGGAACTGAATCTTTGCATGCAAATCGTGTTTATCTTAGATGACTCACTGACACAACTGTCAGTTTTAGAGTGCTCTGACTTTGAGTCTGAGTCATGTACTTAAGTTACTGAACTTAATCACTGTTAATAAGAAGAATATAGATGTGAATGTATTGTGAGAGCTAGTTACTAAAACGTTATTATATAGCAATAAATTTTTGTATCTATAAAATTTATAAAAATGTGCGCTGGAATAATCAGACACTAACTTCTAGTTAAATTGCATTATATCCAAAAGCTACGGCAGTGTCCGGTTTATTGTTGAATTTCGTACGACGAACTCCCGTCCTTGTGAAAATTTATACAATCCACAAAGCCGCACTGAAATAAAATTAATTCGTAAGTTTCCAGTGTAGACGCATCAACATTACATTTCATGAAAATCAGTTGCGTTCCTTTTGTAGCCGAAACACGCGGACACACCGACAGGTGCCCTACATGCCCACTGTTCTCTTACTTCGTGAAATTTTGTTACTACAAAGAAATCGTAGAAAGGTTCGAAGTTAATCAGCAAGTGCGTACGGTGATGACGCGTTTTATGCATGGAAACTAAACACTGTCCACGGCATTGAATGTTGCGGTCGAGTGGTTAGCATTCCCGTTTTGCATTTCGAAGGTCCTAAATTCACATCGCGGCCCGAAGGCCGGTTATCCTGACTGAGAGTGCTTTAGGTTTATCTCAGTTCCTCCAGGCAAACTCTGGAATAGTATATCAAATTAAGCCCAACCCCTTTCTTTCATATCCTTTCCAATTCGTTATATACCAGTAATTAACTGGAACAGAGGTCCTTTAGATAGAAGTTTACAACCAGGTACGAGAGGGAGTTTAGAACGTCCCTCACTGCAGGAGAAAGGAGGTGATGAAATTCACGAATAAAGACCAGTCTCGATAAGGCGTTCTTTTTCGAACACAAGTGTGTCAAGAGGATGGCTAAGAGATAGGAAAGAAAGTATGAACCATGCCGTCAAGAGCAGGCTGTTCATTCACAAAGTCAAAATATTTACAACCTGGGAGGGAAGTACCATTGCAGTAAAGTATTTAAATTTGTGCAGCGTAGGAAGAATAATTTTAAGCTACAGGAAGGGAGATTACTACTGTACAAAGTGACCCGGCATGTCACATTCGGTATAGTGACTGCAGTAAGGTATGGGCCACCGAGGGATCCGTGCTGGATTCCCGGCAGGAGTAAGAGATCCTTCTCTTCTCCAAAGCGTCCGTACCGGGTCTGGGGCGCACAAAGCCTCCTGCTCAGTAGGCACCGGGCGCTCCTTTCCCGGCCGTAATGCGAGTGGAGCAAGAAGCTAACCGCGCACTTCCATAAAGTGCCGAGATTAAGAATGAGTGGAACTATACTTCCACAACTTCATGGCGCGCACAGGAACAAAACTGTCCCTTACCTATAGAGCAAGACACGCAGTGTAGGTATATACGTAGTATTGAGGCGCATTCGTGTAACCATTGTTGCCGTGGAAAAGCAGTAAATTCCAAGTGTGTATCTATAGACTTGGTTTTTCAACATGAAAATGCGCAAGCACCGCACTGCCATCTGTGGCCTGTCCAGCTCACCATATTTTTTCACATTATCTCATAAACGGCACTATTTTCTGGAAAAATTATTGAAAATAAACTCTGTGTTTTGATTTTCTCTACAACTTTGTCTGAAACATTTCTCATTCTAAGAAGAATTGAGCGAGATATTATTACAAATGTACATAGGCCTTCATGTAAAGTACCCGTTATTCTTATTGTATTATAATGAAACTAGAATTCTCTCGACATATTTTCGGAAAATACTCAAATATCTAATTTCGTGAAAATCCGTCGAATGGGAGCCGAATTGTTTCATGCGGATGGACGGACAGACAGATGGACAGACCGACAGGCAGGCAGGCAGGTAGGACACGAAGAAGCTAATAGTCGATTTTCACAATTCTGCGAACGCGCCTAAAAATGAACAGAAAATATAGACAGTTCGGTTTAGTATAACGGAGGGTAATGGAAGTTGAGGGTGATTATTATGGCGATTTCTAAGTCACAACTGTCAGCTGAAAGCTACACGTGAGAGGGAATCAGTATAAGTAGGAATGAGCTATGATCAAACAAATGCAGATAATTCTTTGAAATCAAAATAAACCGGACTTGGCTATATAGACAGTGTCTTCTATAACAACACTGCATATGATAAGACGTCTAATTCTGGCTCACTGAAATGATATGACGCTAAAATGGCTGTTAGGAAAATTCCTTTTAAGTCACTATATCTATATTTCGTTCATATTCTTTTATTTCTTTTCCCAGACTTTTGAATCTTTTAGTGCATACAAACGCATATTATACGCATTCATATACGTTTGTGTACTGCGTATGTATCAAATATCAAACAATTCAAAGGCCAAGGCAAAGAAATGGCATGCTTAACGACTTTACAGCCGACACAGCTGACTCCCCTGTTGCACTGCCATCTCAGTAGCAGATCTCAGTCACACAAGAATTATCTGTGCCAGCGTAAAAGGGCATGTCGTTGGCAGAATTACAGCTTACAAAATGGACACACTGCAGTAAAAAATGTACAGGATCGAATCAAGTGTATCTGTTACTGGTTTGTGAAGAGGCAGGATTTGGAACTTACTAAAAATACAGCAGGCCTATGTATCAATTTAAGTGGTCATTTATTTACTGCCTTAATACAAGGCAGGCGACAAAAAACTATGACCCGTGGGCTGCGTATCGCCCTCTGTACGAGTAAATTGAATACGGCGCGCGGCAATATTCTAATACGATCAATAATATGACCTTCGGTTAATAAGTAGCGTTACATTAAACACATTACACATTAAGTACTCTGATTTCAGAAGACGTATGTAAGATTAGAATATATATCGGTCATGAAACAGCAGTTTGTCGTAACCCACCAACACACAGTTTTGCAGGGGACAGAAAAGCGTGACCGATCGTCAACAGACCAACATTTAAGCATGTTATATTTTCTACGAAAATGCAACGACAAACAATATTTTGTGGACACAACATTTTGACAGAAAGTGTGTTTGTAACCTGACTGCCTCGTAATGCGGGAATCTCAGTTTGACGCTGTGTTCGTTACGACAAATTGCGTTTCGTGCGCGATATTCTGACAGATGTTCCATTTCTGGCTTCCTCAGTGTGTACATTTACGGTTATCTTATGCGGTACCCACAAGTCGTCCAAAAGAACGCTGAGTGCAGCCTGCTCACAATTCCATTTATTGAGTCTTAATTACTGTACAAACACCACAAAGTTTAAGATATCCCACTAAATTAATTGCTGCCACCTCCACCGCCGCCTCCATCGCCGCCACCACCCCCGCCGCCGCCGCCGCCACCACCACCACCACCGCCGCCGCCGCCGTCTTGTATCTGTACAGCTGGCCTGTATTCAGTCACAGCCAATAACTTACACGTATCTAATAATTGCTGAAGAGCAAACTTTTCTTTTAGTAGATTTTTTGGCTCTCTATTGTCACTTATAAATAGGCTTATATGACCCCCAAAAAAGACTTAATTATTGCTGAAGTCTTATATATACCACATTAAAAGACTTCTCGGTTTTATGAAGCAAAATGTTGCGTTGTGTCCATATACAGACGGATAAACAAAAATCCATTTCATATGACGACAGTACAGCTTTGTAATCATTTTTTCTCAGTCTGTATTTTAAGCGACGTTATTTTATGCAGCTGAAATTGTTCAGGTATGAAAATTAACATCACTATTTTATGATTAACAAATTGGGTAATATTTTGTATTAAAACGGTTGTTCTTATAGCCTATTAACGTACAGATAAATGTGTTTGTCTCTTTGCCAGTTGTATTAAACCGACTAACAGCTGTACTAATGAAGACTGTTACTTTCTACCAAGACCAAACAACTGCATTTGTAAAATGTGTTACACCTTGGTCAGAGTGAGTGCCGCCTGGCAATCAATAGGCTGTGCCATGCACTGTGTCAGTACGCATCCAGCCTGGCATCACAAAGCGTGTCGATGCGAGGGAGGAATGCAGATCGACGTTGTACAGCAGTTGTTAGAATTCTGAAGGTACAGAGTTTGTGTGTGTCTGCCTGTCTATTCGTTCATCCGTCAATCCATTCTGTCAGTTAAAGGCATCTACACTCTGGGCTCTCTTCGGCCAAGCTTCGTAAAAATTGGTAACAATATATAAAGACCGGCACACCTTGCCACTTTTTAAATCCCTACCATCAACATTAACGATATGGCGAGGAGGCGAATGTGTGGGGGTTCCAACAACAACCATTTCTGGTTTCATGAATCTCTTTATGTTCTGTCATAATCACTAATATCGCTGTACGTGAATGCGTGAATAAGATGAAAATGTACTATCTAGTTTTTTCTAGAAAGTGAGGGATAGACGGTAACACGAAGCTTCCGAGTACGCATCTAGATAGCACCACTAATCAAACAGACTCATCCGTCACAATTGTTCCTCTCCACGTTTCTCCAGATAATTTCAGTGGCTTTGTTTGCAAGTGTAACTCTTAGTTTGAGTGTAATAACCTCACAGTACCGTTGCTCTTTGTCACGAATTAATTATTGTATCAATCAGTTGATTTCTGATGGCCCGTGGATCATGACCCTCGACACAAACTCGCACGCATTCTTTGTAGCACGTCGTTAGGTCCTTACATGCTGGCTGTTACTGTGAATATCACTGTAGACCCGTGCTGAAAAGGATGACCTCTAAAGGTGAAATGCCTTCACATTTAGATCCTTCAAAATATGTACGTACGTAGCTGGATAATGGACGAGGATAGTTTCTAAATTATTTTGCCTAACTCGATTTTACATGAACCCGACCGAGGCGGTCCTTTCCTTAAAGAATCCAACCGTACCTTGACTGTCAGGACACGGCTTTCACTGCTGGAGAAGCTTTCACTTCAAATGCCACTCTAGCACAGCGCTAACTGCAAAAACAGTTACTTCTTCGATGCTGTCAGACTAGATTAACAATATACATATCAAGACTCGCAAGTTTATATAATGACCATGCCCGCACGGTCAAGCGAGCAGGCGTCACTTCCCGCCATGACGTCAGCACACCACACTACTTTCTTCCTACCTCGTATATGTTACGCGTACGAGAGTCTGTGTCATATGCCTAATACCTGAAGATTAAGATGTGAACACTAATGTTTGACCGCCGAGATAGCGTAGTCAGTATAGCGACTCGCTACGTGCTGGACGGTCCGGGCATCGAATTCCGATGAAGGCGAGATTTTCCGCACCCGTCCAGACCGGCCCTGGGGCCCACCCAGCCTCCTGTACACTGGATATTGGGTCTTTCCGGGGGGGATAAAGCGGCCGGAGCGTACTTACGGTATTATCCTTCCTTAAATATGTAAGCTGTCTCCAAAACCCTGTATACCAGTGTCCGTTATGCAACAAACGCCTACATTTTAACTGGTTGACTTTTTCACATATTTTATTGTGTGCATGCATTGCTAATTCGGTTTTGTGTAGTGTTACTTTAATCTGATTCCCTGATGATGACCCCATAACGGATCGAAATATGTAGGATTGTTCAACGTGATATTGTGATACACAATATCTGGGCGCAATGTAGTGCATTTTGTTGGGCCGATTGTTGTGAGTTGATTTACATGAAGCTTTGCAGTGGGGTTAGCAAGAAACTGACAACATTTACATTTCATCGCTATTGAAATAATACAGATCATGCCGTACTTGATGTAAATCAACCACAATAACCCGCCGGACGATAAATGATACACAACAAAAAACATGGACCTATAAACCATTTATTTCAATCATTTCTTTCGATGTGGTGTTTAAGATTATATTAATTTGTGCGACAGCAAGAGCCGTCATCAGTTTGTGTCCGCAGTGAATACACATCAACACAATTATGTTATGCAAAACAGCAGGGAAGGCCGCTGGAAAATAAAGCAAGAGTAAACTGAACATATCTATATACACTGTACAGTGTCTGTATGGGAAGGGAACTTCGAGTTCAACCCATTAAACCACCACCCACGGGTCAGACAGTAATAGTAGCTTAAGGTTCCACCCCGAAATTCACTTTGAATATCCGAGAAAAACCACAAAATCCGGCCGCTTGTTGGGATTCAAAGTAGTATGTCACGATGCGAGGCAGGTGTGTTGCGTTATGCGACTCCGCCACTGTAATGATTAGCGTAGGTATGCGACATGTCGGTTCCCCATTCTCATGTCCCTTGTTAAGGGGCAACATCGGAACACGTGCCAAATCCGTCGTTGTAGGAAACTTAATCGATTGAAGACTTCGAACGCTTTCGTACCCAACCAACTGCTGCGAGATCAATATAAAACCATCAAAATAAATGGACTCCGCCGGCTTCCGCTGCGGGGACTAGATCTCTGGTTCCCACGTCCGGGGTAAGCAACATCAGCCCACCTTGCAGTAATGTTACAGCACCTGCCCACCAGCACAGCGAGACAGACGTGAGAGTGTTTCCGAAATACATGGCACCACATACGAAACGTATTGTGTGCACGCATACAACAAAGTGGAGTGTGCACACATGGGCTTTGGAAACTTCGCCTTTGAATTATATGACCCATTTTATTTTGGGTAGAAGATGAAAAATGAAGTACAAACCCGTCCACTGAATAGCGTTTACACATAGCTGATACCACTGTTACACATAGCTGATACCACTGTTACACATAGCTGATACCACTGTTACAGATCACTATTTAGATAACAATTTTTTTTTTTCAGTGGCTCGACAGCCCTAGTGAACCTCGGCATCCTCATTGTCGAGGCTTCACAATCACACTCAGACACACCACAGTCAGTAGGACTCCTCTGGACGAGTGATCAGCTCGTCGCAGAGACCTCTACCTAAAAGCACACAACACTCACAAGAGGCAGACATCCTTGCCGCCGGTGGGATTTGAACCCACAACTCCAGCAAGCGAACGGCCTTAGACTGCGCGACCACTGGGATCGGCTTGATAACAATAATTCCAAAAAAAAAACGCTCACATTGCTGTCCTTGTGCTTCCGCACAGCATGCTGCGCTTCTACGTAAGGCTTGGCGCAGGCCTGTAAAATGCACGGTTTGGTACGAGGACCTTACATTCTACCTACCACTATTCCTGCCCACATAGTCAATGAATTTCTGTGTTGGTGTCGCAACGGAGTGAAACCACGAGGATTCACACATGTTGATTTTGGAATTATATAAAGCCATCCCAAGTAAAGTGTGCCTTGTATGTGAACAGCGCGAAGGTAGAAAGAAAGGATTAGCGGCGCACTGCTGCGGGAGCCACTGACAAATTCCACTCTTCCGGGGTAACGTTGTGGGTGCAGGTCTTTCCCTTGATGCAGACAGTAGCGATACACTTTTTGACGGAGAATCCTTCCACGCAGTCGAATGGGCAACGTGCTCTCCAGCTACGATGCTCCGTCTACTGATCCAGGATACTACCCATCATAATCCAGGACTGTCTCTATTCCAGCTCATAGTGTTTGTACTGTCCTGTGTCCTCGTTTTGCTGAAGCGAACGCAAATATGCCTCTTTCGCTAAGGTGCGGATCAGTTATAGAGTTTGTTCTCTCTCTCTCTCTGTCTCTCTCTTTCTCTCCCTCTGTAATTCGATGACCGGAAAATGCATCCGGGTAAAGACAACACGCCGCCACTTCATCGTCGTATGCAAGACTGAACATGATGTGCGTATCAGTCATCTCTGCCAATGTGCATACGCAAATCATGTTTAGCATAAAACAATGACAGCAACGTTGTCACATCGCGTTGCATACTACTAAGCAACGTTAAGTTTAAACATGAGAAGGGAGTTCCGTGCAGGGCACCTTGCAGCCCTGACACTGAAAAAGCATTCGCTCCGTGCTTTTACGTTCAAATGCACCATAGCTCGAAAATAGAAGGTCCAAATGCCATGTTTGCTTAAATGTGTTTTGTTATCTTTTTGTGGATACAACGGCCCAACTAGTGCTGAACTGTGTTTCAACAAAATTCTGTTATTTTGGCAGGGAAATTCAGACGACGAAGTCTTTTGTAATACTGTAATTAGTAAAGCAACGGTGAAGGCATAGAGGCTGAGTACGGGTGTAGTGCTACCCAGTCTGAACCTTGGTGCTAGACGGGGGTAGGCGGTCAGCGCCACTTCACTGCTGCTTCACCTCCGGGAGAAAACCCCGGTATGCACTGTACAGAAGGTTGTGAGCCCCAGTGCCGGTGTGGACGGGTGTGGAAAAGAGACACTATCTTGCCCCCACCGGGGTTTCGAGCCCCGAACCCTCGTGCCTGTAGCGTGTTGCTGTCCCTGACTACGCTACGCCGGCCGATAATAGCCATGTAAGGAATTTTCTAGCTAGATAGTGTAGCTCTGAAGCGGATCTTCACACGTTATGAATGGGAACATGGTAACAAAAGTAGTGTCAGAATTTTCCGCCTGATTTCGCATCGCAGAACAAGAAAATAATAACTCGCTTTATCATGTGAGGCTGGTTGACTGTAGATAATAAATATCGCTTTACCGGTGACAGGGGAGATTCTGTGCTTCGGGCAGTTCAGACGTTACCGTAAAGTTCGTATACGACCCAAGTCACATGCTGCCTTCATTATTCCATTCATTGACTGTCTAATCCCAACGTGGTAGTGTGGCCGACAGTGCCTTTGTGTATGGACTTAGGAAATCAGCGTCATACAAGGTTTTATGGGTGGTGATTACACATATTCATTTAGATCTGGATATTAATTGCGCGATAAAGTCTAGGACAATAAAATGGTCTGCGCGCGCAGTATACTGTGTACAAAGATTTTACAGGCAAACCTCAAGGGCAGACATGGGGGGGGGGGGGGAGGAGTGCGCATGGGCGTATATTACAAGATATTAACAAAACGTAGCTTACAAAACAGGACTGGGTGCAAACTGCTCAGGACAGGCAACAGCGACAGACTCTTTTGAACACAACACAGAAGCTTCATGTTGTATACAAGACGCGAAATTGCTTGACCAGCGAAGAGACTTTCAGTTTTTCAAAGATGATTGTGTTTTACGGAGTTGTCTGGCTATTTAACGACGCTGCGTAAATCGGTGTAACTATGAAAGACAAATGAGAGAAGGAAGACAAGCAAATGAGGTTACAAATAAGAAATGGGAGGAAAGAAACTAAAAGAACGGGAAGTTATTTATACATAAGTTAGACCTCCGGAGAAGCCAGATTCTTTTCGTTTCCAAAGCATCCATACCGTCTCTTATTCAGTAGGTAGCAGAAGTCCTTTAGCCAGGACTAAATCGGCCAAGGGGCGAAGCTGACCACACATTACCAGCTAGCGTCAAGGTTTAGAATCCGTGCAGCTATATCTCCATTCCCAACATATCTCCATGGAGTGGTGTTTAATCAAGCACACGTACAACATTGTCATACATTACACTACGCCTGGTTAGTGCGCTGCCTACGTAATAGTGTGTGTGCGTGCGTGCGCTTGGGGGCTCGTACTTGTACATAACCACATTTTGGACGAACTGATTGACTTTCATGAACTGTAATGTAATTTACGCAACGAATTTAAACAGGGAAGCTATGGCATTATCTGTGGTGAAGCTTAACAGCACGACCACGCTAAATGTTTAGAAGTGATGACGATGACAGACGAAAAACAACAGCTGTGCATGTAAATGTTACGGCTGATACCCTTGTATCCGCATATTTTGCATCCAAACTAAAAAATAAACAAGAATAGGTCGTTTTTTTTTCAGTTTCTTGTTGACATGGAAAATCTTCATGTCATTTATTTTAAAAGTTATAACGAACTCCGTGGAGCAGAATCCCTTTTGATAAGCTAATAGTCTTTAAGCTAGTTAAGAAATTCGTAGCATTTTGGAACCCGAAAATTTATTACCGTCTTCATAACAGGCAGTAACTTGTACCTATCCTGAGCCAGATAAATCCAGTCTATACTCTCGCACCCTATTGAAGATCCATTTTAATACTACCTTCTCATCTACACCTAGGTCTTCCTTGTAGTTTCTTTCCTTCAGGTTTCCGCACCAAAATTCTATTGGAATTTCTGTTCTCCCGTAATTGCACATGCTCCGCCCATCTCATTTTCCTTGACTTAATCACCCTAATACTGTTTAGTGAGGACGGAAAATCATGACGCTTCTCTTTAAGCTCTTTTCTCTAAACATCTAAAGTTAAATGCTTCTCTTCTGTCCGACGTATTCTCTACCCTTTAGGCTGTTTGTTCCATTTCTCTACGTTCTAGGACGGAGAATGATTTTTTTGCCATGTTTATCGCCCCTTACTTTAATCTGTTTTACTCATTACGTTTCCATGCCAATAGTGACTGTAAATTTTCTGTGCAGGGGCGGAGATGGAGCGACCTTGCACCCGAATTCCGGCCGCTTCACTGCATCGCACAGCCGTGTTTCGTGGAATAAGGTAAGAAGGCACAGCCATATTTCCAATCACTCTTATTGTCTGATTCTTTAAGAACATAATGGAATATCAAACTGTCGTACCGCCGAATCTAATTATGTATTCACATTGCGGTCTCCTGTGTTACAACAGAGACAGTCTGGTAGTTGGTACCAGCACCCAAGCACAGCATACCGCCTCGATCCTCAGGGCTGAAGTGAGTGAATTTGGAACCTTCTTCACCAACTACCAGACTACGTGGTGTCTTAACCCAGAAGATCAGGTGCTCGAGATTTCAGATGTCACATGTTACAAGTTACACGATCTTCCATGCGAAGTTTATATTCGCTTAGCTGAACAAGACAGCCTTCTCTAGTAGCGAAACTTAAGGTTCATTACCGAGTTCAAATAATCCCGTAACCTAATCCTGTCCTCAGTCAATTACGTCTGTTAGACGTCTTCAGGTCCTTTTTTAAGTAGTGTCTTCTGTTTAATTTCTGCACAAGAAATTTGTTGGACAATAACTTCATTTGGATTTCTCATTTTCCACGTTGTACCACATACGTCATGCACCCAGTCATTTCAATTAGCCATTTCAGTAGTACTATAAAATAAAAAAAAAAACTCTGAAAATTTTCATTGTGTGGTTTTCAAATTCAATTTTGTCGAACATCGTCAATCTGTGTCCTCACTGAGAGCGACATAACTACGATTCATATACGTACGCCTTCACATCTCTAATATATTATAGCGTTTTATGCCCACTAATGAATCTGGCATCGTTATACCGTGAACAGATGGCACATGGTGGACATCGTGCCACAACCAGACGGCCGTGTTATTGGGCTATGTCGTTAGAATAGGCGCTCCGTAAGTATCACGTTTCTTTGAAAATTTTTGATGCCAAGAGAGATGTTAATACGTACGAGGGTAAATATGCGGGATGGCAACATACACGGCAGAGGGACACGCGGGAGTTACTTCAATAAGTTCTGTACATTACTTTAAGCCATAAAGTGCTGCCTGTGGCCCTCGCCACCACGACACAGCGCGTCCTCAGGTAACACTTAGCATAGATACCCTCGACATATAGAGAGTGTGATCGAGTATCTTGAAAAAGCAGCCGCGAACTGCTGCCAGGCAATGGTCCTGCAACTTCTAGGACGCGAGGACTAACAACAAGTAATAGTAAATGAACTCGTACGTTACATATTTTCACAAAATCTGTAGGTAGTGTAACATTATCGAAAGGAAAGAAAAAATTATACAAAATTTTGGTTATAAGGACTCAAGAAACCAGTTTAACCTTTTAAAGCCTAGCGGTAACTTTACATACGGCCAGGTTTAACATTAAAAAATTCTACGTGGTGCCCACATTGCGTTTGTTTTGTACGGATCTCAGAACAAACAGCAACGTTTGCCTTATAAAACATTAAGAGACTAGTTTTTATAACCGAAGTGGAGAGTGTTTACAGCGCGGTACGCACTGAGTCCTTATATAGAACAGATACGCTTCATCTTTAAAGGGTTAAACCCCAAGGGATAAATGGGTGATTTAAAAGGTGGATGCAGGAAGAATAGAGAATAGAGCGTAAAGATGTAGGTTGGATTCAGCTAGTTTACGAGTCAGATGATTTGCTCTTTTGAACGCTGCGGTGAAGGTTCAGATTCTTTAAGGAGCGAATTTATTGACCAGCTGAGTGTTTTTTCACGAATAGTTTTTATGTTCTGAACAGCACACTGGCCTACAAGTTAAGGTCACGCACTAAGTGTTCCTGTGATTACACGAATTACACACAGCAGAACAGTGCTGCTTGTTGCATTACTCCAGCAGTGCAAGTCTCACACGTTCAACACTTCTCGTTACTTTACAGTCCATAACCACTATAAATACTTTTAAGGCGCCACGAAGAGCTTTCAGACAAAGATAGAAGATTCCTGTCTGCAGCAGAAATGTGAAAGGTAAAATATGGTCATTAAGCACTAAAAATGGGAAATTAGTTTGTCCTTGAAAAACCATCTTGGTGAGCCGAAAGTAAGGAAAGTGAGAAAAAGGCAGTACGTAACGTCACTTTTTCCAGGAAAGAACTTCCAAGATTGGAGGAGTCTGATGCTGATGTAGCTGTGTCATAAACGGCTGTGTTCAGCTATTTGGCACAAGCAGATATTTACTTACGGCTAAATGCATTACAAAGGAATGCTAACGTGTACTCCAGTTCTCCAGATGCGTTCCTTATGAGCCTTGATACCTCATTGGCCATAGGAATCAATCCTGGCAGAAGTAAATCTACTGTTCTGACTTCCCCTGCGGCTGCACTCGCAGTAACGAAATCCATGCACCATACTTCCTTCAGAGAAGTCAACAGCCTGCCAGTTACTCAAGAAACTGTCCACTTTTTATGGATCACGAACGCTCATTACCACTTTCGTACGAGTCCGCTGCCCTTGCCTGTTGTTAGCCAGATGAATTCAGTCCATAACACGATTTTTTGTCAGATTCATTTTTCTCTACCTAAGCGTGGGTCTTCCGAGAAGTCTCTTCCCTTCAGGTTTTCACACTAAAATCTGAATGTTTCTCTCTTCGCTTCCATGTATGCTATATGTCCTTGAATTGCTCTGACAGCGTACGGCGAAGAGGATATCTTGCGATGTTTGTACGCTTTAACCAGTAAGTTAACGTTGTCAGCACTGACCAGAAGCTGACTTTTCCATGCCTTCCTTATGTTCTTTGACATTCCTTAGTTACACGAACTTCAGTATAGGTTCGTTTTGAATATTTTAATCGACCTAATTAGTTCCATGATTAACCGAATTCAGTGAGAATGATGTATAGTGCTGCTCTCCGAATATACATGGTATGTACCGCCAGTATCAACCTCGACAGGTATCCCTTCATTACCTACAGGTGGACATGCATTTCCCACCTTGTAATGCGTTCCTTATCACGTAAAACACCTAACAAATTTATATTAAGTAATCCCATTACAGGCCTGGTCAGGCCCTTAGGGTTCCAGGAGGTTGAGGCTCCAGATTTTTAGACAGTCGGCACGTGAAGGTGGTAAGTTTGTCTGCCGTACGCACCGGCCGCCTTTACCCCCAAGAAAATTTCCTGGTACTCATTTCTGTTAGAGGCTGAGTCGACCCTAGGGCCAGAGTGCGACCCAAAAAATTTATAATAAACGAGAGTCAAAATATTTAAAACCAGTTTTCAGTGGTGCGTGTAGCCCATTACCCAAGTTAGTTCCTAGCGATTTTACATGGCTTCCTCTTAATCGGGTTTAACTTATGTTGACTCAGGTCTTCGACTGGGACAATGACATGTTATTGATTTTCACACCATTAAACATATGTCACTGAGTTACCTGTTCTACACATTTCTCCATGCAGTCTAATCCTCGGTTATAGATGGGGACGAGTTAGCAAATGCATCCCTTATTTTCACTCCCATGTGCGCCATCACAGTGTGTTGTATAGTTACAAGAATACTCATGTGAAATAAGATTAAATTCTTACTTCGACGATGTCGCCCTGTACTTTTTGTTTCTTATATCCCGACGCAGTTAACCTTTTGAAGCCTAGCGGTAACTTTACATACGACCAGGTTTAACATTAAAAAATTCTACGTGGTGCCCACATTGCGTTTATGTGTTTTGTACGGGTCTCAGAACAAACAGAAACTTTTGCCTTATAACACATTAACAGACTGGTTTATATAACCGAAGTGGATAGTGTTTACAGCGCGGTACGCACTGAGTTCTTGTATAAAACAGATACGTTTCATCTTTAAAGGGTTAATGAAGACACGAATTTATATACTGAATTCCAGCACGTTCGTTATGTTATCAGTAAAACCTACATCATCAGCCAATTCGATATATACAGCACAAAGAGGAACAAATCATAGCTAATGATCAGTTTCTTTGCAATGCTAATAGAAATGTACTGTGCAAAGCCCTTTAGGCGCCATTTCTCTTTTTAGCGTGTGTTAAATATTGACTATATTATAAGTATTCAATTTTTATTTATTTGGTGTTTATTTAACAACCCTGTCAGCAGCGAAGGCTGTGTAGCAGTGAATGGAAAGTGAGTACCAAATAATGAGTTGCAGATGATTGAGAAGTACATGGTTGTGGTCTGAATGCGCTAGTGTTCCGGTTGGTTCAAACAGAAAGTTGTAGCCCGTAATGAGATTTATATTTTATATGTTGTGCATGCCGCGAGTTGTTAACGAGGAAGTCGACAAAGTTCGACTTGATCATCCTGCAAAGTAAGGCCAGACTAGAATTTATTTAACCGATACGAATTAAAATTAAATTATCACAACAACACATAATCCCAAGTTTCATTAACGTCCGTTGTATGTTGGTAAACAGGATATTCGGAAGAATGGGCCGACACTTCCTCTTCGTCGTACGCTGTGTGCAAAGACCTATGCAGTTTGTTTTTAGTCCTGTGTTACTTTTTCCTGATCCTTTAACAATCAAATTTAATTATTAACGTTAAATTGTTTTCCTATAAAATATTTGTGCAGGCCTAGAGTGGACTGGAAACTTGTTGAGTTTCGAACAGACTTATACCCTAAAAGCCATTCTTGTATAGAATGCAGCTTAAGCAGCCTGTATATTGAAATCATATTCCTCTAGCGAAGGTACTTCCCAGCCAGCTTCCTTAGTTCGCCTGCAACAGGTGCCCGTCTGCCTGATAACCTGGCCGCTTCGCGCTGCTCGATCCACGTCAGGTCGCAGATGTAACACACAGCCGTGTGATGCGTAACACGCGTAACGCAACCTTCTTTAACCTTACGATCATAGACCCTTATTTTATAGAACTCCACGATAAACAGTCTACCTTGAAACGTTATTCAGCTTCTTAAGAACTGCCCTGCTTTTAAAGAACTCGAAGTTTCATGGCCATATTTACAAAAGCCCGTCATTTGGCTTTGTACTAAACGATTTGACTGTAGTCCACTTATTAACATTATTTTTCTCCAAGATCAGTTTTAAGCCGAGCAGTCTGTGTCCTATCTTCTTTTTTTTTTTTTAATTTTATTAACTTATTTTTCAGAATTGTAATGTCGTAGTCACCAGCCAATTTCAGTGGCTGATTTCGGCTGAAGGGTAAATCACGTAAAACTTTTGATACAATTTCTACAGCATATGTGTTCTTTAAATTTCGGTTTTGGAGGGTTTCGGGGAGCTGTACCCTGGCAGCTCCCCACCCCCCCCTCCCTTGGGTGCACCCCTGCCTAACACTGTCTAAGGCGTAGGCCTGAAGCCGCTTGACTGCTGGGGTCGTCCCTTTTGTTTGTTGTGTGTAGCGGCCTCTGCGAGGAGCTGATCAGTTGTTCAGAGGAGTCCTGCGGTGTGTGTGTGTGTGTCTGTCTGTCTGTCTCTGTATGTATGTATGTATGTATGTATGTGTCTAATTACGTGTGATCTGGAAACCTCAACTGTGAGGCGCCCTACGTCCCCTTTGGGCTGTTCAGCCACAGAAAAAGGCACTAACTGAAGCGTTCCACTTATGTCATCTAGTAGGCTACTTAAGTGCACCAAAATCCTTCACAACTTACTTTACTTAACGTAGGAAATGATTTACACCGAAGTCATTACAAACTTTTTGTACGAGTAATTATAAAGAATACTGAATCTACCGTACTTCTGCACTGGCCTCTCTTGTGAGATATCTTCCTACAGCAGTCGAATAATAACCAGTCAATTTACAGCACAATTACCAAGCAGGCTACTGCAGCGGTAACACCCTCCTCTTGTATTTGGTGCGTCTCCGCTTCGAATCTTTTACAGGAAGGCAGATATCTTGCTTGGTATTTTTAGTTTTGTCAGTCTCCACAAGTAAGTGCCATGTCAGGGTCGCGACAAGTTCACAGAACCTCCCGTTCAACTCCTTTCTAATTCATCATTCACAGTCATCCCACAGGCGACGCTACGTGTAGTCTGATATATGGCCAGCGTAAATCAAACCACAAGTACAGCCTCCTTCAACTTGACGAGTGGGATAAACGTATTTATGGAGTCCTGCTCCTATGTGACGGGCTGTAGGTGTGCCTTTCTTCAAGCAAAGACAGCCAGAGCGTAATGCTAACCACCCAGCTCTGTCTAACGCAAAAACTGAAGAATTCTTTGATACTTTAGATATCTGTGATTCTCAGGACAAAATGGTCGGATTCATTTTGCTTATTGAGACTCAATGAGAAGCAAATAAACAGGCTTTCTTGAGAAGCTGACAGTCGCTGAACTAGTCAGCAAATTCTAAACTTGCAATGAACCCGAAGAGTCATCACCTTGTTGACTTTAACCCGGCAGTGGCCCGCTTATTGGGTCATGGGAAGCCAACGCACACCTTATCGATCCGTTTATTTAAGGTCCGTGTCATATCATTCTCCCGCCTCCGGCGAGATTTCTAAACGGTCTCTGTAACATACAACAGTACGAAACGGACGAACGGAGTACGGGTAGCCTATGCAGTGGTGGGTCCGACTGCAAGTTACATACCTTTTATTCAAAACAAAAGCAGACAAAATAGAAGACACCTCTAATGGGCGTTTGTATTTTAATTACTTACTCTAAACATAATTCATTTGGAAAAACGAAGTATGAAGTACCGGAAACAAGTACTCTGCAACTGGGAGAAATATCAGGCACGTGTGGCGGCGGACTGACTGTCGCTTGGCAGCTGAGGGTGGTGCGGGAGGCCGATCCCCGAGGCCATTGCCCACAGCAGTTCCTCAACTTCTGTTAGCAGGACGGACCTTGCTTGGCTTCGCGTGGCAACTGAGACAAAAAATATTAAAAGGAAACCGGAGCGTCGACCCCCATCTGTTGTTACACAACATGAAAACAAACAGGCTATGCTGCATCCAACCTGTTCTTCCGTCTGGTAAGCGGTCGAATTCTTGACAAGGCTTGCGATCTCCGGAAGTGACAATTGCGTAAGGAAATTTAATTACAGTAGGGTTGTCAATAAAAGTTTTTCGTTTTCTGCAATATTGTGCTACACAGAACACACAGACAACATACTTTAAATTTATAAAGGATATTTTGCTTCAAAACGGTCACCAATAGTTTTTCCCTTTCCGCAGCAGTACACACCAAGAAAGAGGAAACCAAAATACACGCAGTTGATAAGATATATTTACCTTTGCCTTCAAACTTTATTTGGGTGCGTAAATCCACTTCGTGGTATCGCTAAACAAAAAAAAAAACACCATCATTTAATATTAAGAACAGAAAACTAAGAGGGTGGTGTTTCTTCTCTTTGTAGTTGTATATTCCGTTTTAGAGATGCGTCTAATAATGCTAACTGTTCACAATTTCAGATAGTTTATACGAGCAGGGAGTCAAAATTGAATTTCTAACACCTTTTCCCCGTTGCTCATTGATACAAAGTTTCTTCATTATTTGATAGACATCCACACGAGCATATTTCTTTTATATTTCTGCTGAGTTGCGACTTCATTTGTCGTCACTTGTTGTTTGTATCATTGGCAGTGAATTAATACGTATACAATCCATCCACCAAAGTATGAAATGCGAGTAACTAACCAATAACTACAATCTAATAATCTTCCAGATAAATTAGAGGCCTATCGGCTTTCACACAATGATATTCAAAATCTGTCTGCAAAGTTGCAGTTTCTGGGTATTTAGATGAAGGTGTAGAGAACGGAATCGGTCTTCGGTCACATTAAGGCGGGTTAATTCGAGGTTTATTTAACTGGATACATTATATCAGCTTCACTGGTTATTTTTGTTCGAAGGAATCAGCACGAAAGTGGCTGGACTCTGTTTCAAAGTAGCCTACACAACTGTCCCAAAAATTATCAGCAGGAACTAAAAAGGATGCGAATTTTTAGTCGTAATCTTAGTACATAAGGTAGGGACACTCTGTAAAATATATGTCTTTAAGTTCTCGCGGCGACAGAATTCAATAAAATCTTCACGGGCAGCCAGCCGCTTTAAAGTGTAGAATTCCTCCAGTGTTTCTGGGACTGACTCTGTCCCCATATTCACGGTGCCACTGATCACTGGTGCTGCTGTGCAGTGCCTCTACCTGCCTCCGCTTTGGGCTGGGGATAATCTTGAGCCGAAATCAGAGGCAGGTAGAGGCACTGCACAGTAGCACCAGTGATCAGTGGCACCCTGAAGATGCGGACAGAGTCGGTCCCAGAAACGTTGGAGGAATTCTACACTTTAACACGGCTGGCTGCCCGAGAAGATTTTATTGAACTCTGTAAAATGTATGTTTACCTACATAACTGTTACAGAAGACGGCAATTTTCTTTCCGCCAAGTTTACAGAAGCCGAAAAATTCTCCTTGAACAAAGACTTGTAGAATTCGAGTAACAAGGTATGTGGTATCTGTCTTGGTGACCTTGGGCTTAATCAGCTGGAGAGTGACGTGCAACGGATGTTACAACATGTTCCTTCTCAAATGTGGCTCATCAGCCCAGAAAGTGACATTTCCAATTCCGGTGTTAGGCAGTCTGAGAATCGCTCTAACACTAAGACTGCAGATCGGGAACACGACTTTCTTACCGACATTGGCCAGCGTTTTGTGTTGCCCTGTGATGGTATACGAGTAGTGTATATCGTACCTATTTGTCTTCATAAACGGTAGTAAACGTCTACAATTGAGGTGGACCGAGTTGCTCCGACGATGAAAGAGGAGTGACGTTCTGAGACAATGACTGTGAAGATTATTTCGTTTCTGAATTGTAAAGCCGTGTAGTTTGGTAGAATGTTTGGGAGAAAACCTTTGCTTCCATCCGATGGAGGCAGCAAGTATTGCGAGAGGGACCTTCATAGCATGTCGTTTCCGATAAGGTGAACAGCGGCTTATGTGACAACATCGGACCAAGATCACTGTCAGTTACATCCCTGAGCTAAGCAGAGGTTACGTAAAGAGGGACTTCGTGACCTTCACACGTGGCCCTGTACTGCTGTGAACTGTACGAATTTTCGGCGGCTGGGGACACAGTAGCTATGTCGAAATAAGGAGACAAAGAATGCACGCATATTTTGGTGGGGTGATTTTGGAAGACTGATGAAGAGATGGAAAATAATACCTGGCAGAATATTAGAAAGAATTATTTTTAGGATAGAAGGTGGATGGAAGTGATTTAGAATTATTTTTAATGGTGGGCCTACATGTTAGATGCGTTCAGCTTTCTGACTATATCACAGCGTTGTCATAACAGTATATCCTCCCTCTAAACCTTTAACTGGCACTACCTACACGAACAAAAAGGCAGTCTTGCAGAAACAACCCTTCAGCTGGTAAAAATATCGCTGCCTTTTATGGGAACTGGACGTTCATTACCGTGCTCACAGCAACCGTCACTGAGCCCTTCTGTAAACAGGATGAATCCGGTGGACATTTTCCACACCGCTTCTTTAAAGTGTCCATTTTAATACCTCATATTCACGCCGTTCCTTTAATATCCATTTTAGTATTAAGCTTATTCTTCCATTTACGCTGAGATAACCCAAGAGTCAGAAACACAAGACTGGATAGTAACATTAGGTTTACATTATATTCCAAATTACGCCTTTATTTATGTATTTGTTGGGCACTAAATTTTAAAACTTATAGGACTACTAGTTCATACGCTAAGTACAAGCATAATTCACCTCACTGTGTAATAACCTCTATTACACACACTTTATTAGAGCCTGCCCAGCTTAAAGTACATTGCTGAGGACCATTGAGGACGTCTATAAATAGAGTTTACTTAGCACAGTGTACACGCTGACACGTCACTCGGTGTTTACCTCATATGTGATTAAATATTCAGAATTTCACAATTTCCAGGCTGAGACAGTGTAACAGGTTTGTGTAGAAGCTCCACTGGGCGAAACTTGGGCCAACCTGACAGCCACGTAAGTAGACCCGCCCGCAGTACAACAAGCACGTACGAGATATTACAGTGCCTATAACTCACATTTTGCTTTATGTACAAATCCGCAGGCTAGACATTTATGTGCCTTATAAAACTCTGTTCACAACAGCGCGTAAATGACGGTTCTCTGCCCCTATATACAATCAAGAAACACAGATGTAAATTGCTGTTTGTTTATTTGAATGCTCAGTGTTGTTTGTTTAAGATGGATATATCATTGCTACTTGGTCACAATGCAATGAAAATTAAAATGTTATTACCGTATTATTTTATAGCACTTTATTGTGTGTGTTGATTTGTGATGGTGAAGCGTCTTATGGAATGCTGTTTGCATATCCAGTTATTTATAGACCTCTTAACTGCTGAACAAGTAGGTGGCAGCAGCGCTTGACTTGTCTTTGTGAGGTACGCAGCTTCTGTCTCGAATGGGATGTCTGACATCACTGACATTCTTCATGTTTTATTCAGCCACTCCAGGGAAATTTCAGGGCAGAAACATTCTATCGGCCACGCCCGGCTACTATGCGCTTTTCCCTTCAAATAAAATGTTATTTCCATTTCATACGGCACTACTAACATTCCATTTGATAAAACGGTAACAATCCAAGCCTTCTGGGATGTTAAGCTTTGCCCAAGCCTAAATAAATAAGGGTCAAGCAGTCTAAGAAGCCTGGATGGCTTGACTCTGAAGGAACGGCAATACGATCCTTTGGAACGTCGGGAATTATTTATGCAAGGACAAAGCTTAACATCCCAGAAGACTTGAATCTCCAGCAGCACTGCTGTAAGAACCTGAAATCTCGCACAGCTCTATAAGGATTTTGCGTGCTCCTACATAGCACGTAGGCAGTAACGTTGCTGTGGCTGTAAGGCACCCGTTTGTATATTTATCCTACTCTTGCTGTTAGAAAGTATGGGTACTGATGTAGTCAGACTCATTCCGTCTACAGTGTTCGTGTAGCTCATGAACACGCTTGTACGTCCTTAAGAACGTATATTTTATTTATACCCAAGTAAATTAAAGTCTCCCTTCTTGAGTGTATCTGACCGCCGGTTAACTGCCGGCTACCCAATTACTTTTCTGAAAGGCCGTCTCTTTGTGTGCTCACACTAAAGTCTGCCGCTAACAAGGATTAAACCCCCTATTTAATATACACCGGTGGCTTTTGAACGTCACCATCTGCGGTATATTTGTTTAGGCTGGATGTTACTCTGAGGGCCGGCAGATGCCATTATGTCACAAACGACTAGGAAGTGTGCTCCCGTATAGTGCGCATGTTGTCCAAATGTATTTGTTATTTTGCATAACTCAATTGCCTTTACTTTTATATACTGCAGCCACAAATCTCCCGTTACAACTTTGACAGCGTTGCAAATAACACATTATAGAGTCGAAAAACCGTTTTATAATTGTGTAGGGCTTTGACGGTGGTGTACCAGATTTTGAATAATTCCCTCTATGGATGACTTTGTCCATCATTCCCTGTTACAAATAGAAGCACTGCATTTCAGGGATACGCTTGGTTCCTGTTCTTAGGTATTAGGGTTAAACATACACACTTCAAGGTCTAGGAACATGAAGGCGACATGTACCTTCGAAACGTCGGAAACCACTTACCCAGTGACGCAGCGTCACATTTCAGGGGACAGGAATCCTCGAAAATCAAATTTCTTCGACAGAGGTTAGGACACAAGCCAGTTACCAGTTATCGTCAACTATAATTAGTTGCATTGAGTACATTCCAAGATGAAACAGGCGGTAGGTTAGGAGACCCCCATTACACTTTCACTTTATCCATCTGCACGTTTTGAAAATAATACAACATACGCATTACTGGAGTGAAATGAAAAGGGTAAACGGAGAGAATGCAGAAGTCTGTTTGAAAGACATCGTTTACGTAAATATTAGGCAAGTACAAGATCAGATACTCTACATGAAAGTGTAACAAAAATATTAAATGTTTAATTCCCAGTGAAAATACAGACGAATGATCACACCCAGCAGATTGAAGTGAATGACGAAAACATGCGAGTATGTCAGAAAAAAAACATGGAGGAGGATATTTTACTGACATTCCACTATACTTTGTTCGGATTGGGTTTATAGTCTGGAAGTGGAACGTGTAGAACAAGTGGAAACGCAGACAGCAGAGTAGGATTCCTTAGCTCTTACTGGATTTAACTTTAAAAGATAAATTACATCATTGAGAAATAAGAAGAAGGCAGATCAATGCCAGCTTATAAAACAATCACTTGTGAGGCAGACATTCAGAGAGAGTTCGAGAAAACATTACCAATAAGCTAACATCAACATAACGTCTTAATAATGGTAACAGGTATAAAGAAGGACTTAGGGCTAAGTGGACGATAAGCAAGTGTATACAGAAATTTAACTTGAAAACTATGAATGAGAGATATTGGGAGACGTGGGTGTGAACAGGAAGATAGTAGGTTCTTAAGGAAATATGGCGTGACGATGTAAAGTTGAGTGATGTGGTTCAGAACAGGATACCGTGGCGGGCTGCTGTGAAGGCGGTTGACATAGATGACAGAATTTACTGATTACGTCAAGTTTTCGCTCTGCCTGGTCCTGCTTTCTGGTTGGATAGCGTGTTACTGACATACTAGACGTTCAGTTCCCTGATGGCGAGAACACAGATGGTTCTCGAAACGTTGGTTTATTCGCCTTTCAACCACTTGACCCGCCTGGTAGCCTGAGACAGTTTCATTTCAGTCGCGCCTAATATACAATTTCATTCTGCAATTTGTATGGAGGTAATGTGTAAAACCACGATAAGTTTGTCAGGAGAGCGGTCTGTGAGCCAAGATTTTAATCAAACACACTTAGAAGATGGAAATATAGCACATAACCTTTAGAGCTAGAACATATAAATGTGATTGCATTTCCGACGAGTGGGAGAAAATGAACGCGCTTTTAGTTTCCTGAGTGGAATTGTCTAGGCTATCGATACTAAAGCCACGATGTTGACGTTTCTGTGCTTAGTATAGAGCGAGCTTATTTTAGCAGTGACACAGTTTATTCTTCTTTAAGCGTCTAAAGCTAAATGGTTACAATACGTAAGACCATGTTCAAAATCAAAAGCTCTTTAACTTACACACCCGTAAGTGCTGTACTTAAATGAATATTAAATTTACTTGTAATTTAGTAGAGACAACTTACATGTTTTATTGCTGGTATTAGCTACATTCTTCGGCTATATGAGCCATCAAGAAGCTGGTCATTCTTTCTTTCAAAACAGTAGTAAACGCACGGTGCCCATTGTACTACGGTATACACAGACCCCTACCAGAAGTAAACATGGCAATTCTCGATGTCAACAGTAAAACTTGAAAACAAAATTTCCTCGGGTAGCAGAACAACAATTTTTGTCTTTTCCTTAGGTTTAAACCCCAAGTTTCATAGGCATAAAAAGCAACAGGTGAAACTGGGTATCATGTCAGTATCGTGCCATTATTACAGTCCACATGTACATAAAGTTACGAGCACGTGTATCGCGACTTTAACCATACTGCACTTACAGAAATGGTCGAAATGGTGTGCAGTTGACGTACTTTAGCGGCTGAGCAGAAGAGAAATCGAAGACAATTGCGCAGATCCATGACTTTTCACGAAAAGAAGGAAAACGTACGAAGCGAAGGATTTTTTAAGCGTGTGTGTATACGTATATGTATATGTACCTGTACATATATTCAAATCTGAAGGGCACCACGTACCGTTATTCTGAAAAATGGTTTCGAAGACTAAAGAAAAAATCTAAAATATTAGAGGAAAAGCTAAAGGTCAAGGTCTGACCATAACGTGCCTTGCGGCAGAGTGGCGTCTAGAGGTACGCCTGTAGCGCTACTCATTCCTCAACTCGGCGCTAGATCGAGTGGGTCGTTAACCCACGCTCCGGCCGTGTTCGTCCGGGAAGTAACACCGGTACCCATTTGCAAGGAGGCTAGGTGGGGCCCAGGGCCGGTCTGGACGGGTATAGAGAAAATACAATTCCTTACCCCCACCGGTGTTCGAACCCCCGGATCGTCCTGCCCGTACCGAGTCGCTACACCGACTACTCTGTCCCGGCTCCAAAACAGTAGATTGCTCCAAATTACCTAGCCTTCAATTTCGATGTGCCACCTTTATTTCCCCCCCCCCCCCCCCGCCTCGTTTCGAAAGAGTTTGCTTGAATTCTGTAATTATGTTTGAATGTGCTTTAATCCCCTTCTGACAAAAGAAAACGGCAAGACACTTGTCTCGTTTTTGCAGACGCCACCGGAGTTGGGTCTACAGTCACTTTGTTTCTGAAATGATATTATTTGTTTTAAACTAATTGTATGCAAGTATTCGTAATATAATTTTGACTATCAAACAAATATATCTCATACCTAGAGTGCACTTCTCTTTCTTGAAGCCGACCCCATGAATTAGCTTTATACAATTCAGACACGTAGTTACTTCGCCATACATTATGTCCCACCCTTGACCCCCAGAAAGATAATAAAATGCATGATGGCAGGTGCAAAGATAATACCGCACTTAATCAGACACAAGCAGTGCTCACGCATTAATTTCTGTTACTGTAGGTTGGCAGACTCGACAACCATAAAGTCTTCCAATAGAAGTACCCTTTCTCTGTTTCACCGCACTTTGCAACGTCCCCACTCAAGGTGTAGCCACATCTTAACGGATGTCCCTCTGTGGTTACAAGAACGAAGGTTAAAGTTTAGACATACACAAAGTAAGCCTGATAATACAGGTGGCTCAGGTAGCTGAAATCAGCAGGACCCTTGGGATGGCGGGTTTACGTGATGTCAGTGGTGTGAACAGACAGGAGAAATCAGAACCTTGAATACCGAAGAGCTGGGCAGTTTGTACTAACCAGTTTATATTCTTGTTTTCAAGCTGTGTTGCTTGTGCTGCTCGCAGTTTCTCCGCACGAACGTCAGGCTCACTTTAAATTGGCCACTACCGATCCTTCAATGTTTCTCCAAATTCAGCAGCCGTAATTATCATGGCTCCGATCCCAGTGGCCGCGCGGTCTAAGGTGTGGGTCTGCGGCCGTTAGCTTGCTGGGATTACGGGTTCGAATCCCGCCGCGGGAATGGATGTCAGTCTCTTGTGAGTGTTGTGTGTTGTCAGGTAGAGGTCTCTGCATCGGGCTGATCACTCGTCCAGAGGAGTCCTACCGAGTGTGAAGTGTCTGATTGTGATCGTGAAGCCTCGATAGTGAGGAGGCTCTGGCCAACTAGGGGCTGTTGCGCCGTGGAAGAAGCAGAACAAGAACGAGAACTGTCATGCCATTTTGTCTTCAGTGCTGGACGCTACATTACGCCAATTTCCTTCAGAATCAGGGTTTCCATGGAGTCCAAAAATGTTTTCTTAATGGGACTAATTAATTACGTTGACAACACGGCTTTAAAAACCAAGATAAAATCAAGCGACAAACTGAGAAACAGAAAGAAACATATGATTATGTGAAATTGCAATAAGTTTGTGCCCGTCCACACTAAGGCGGAAGGCAGTATCGTCCTTACTGAAGTTGAGCCAGAAGTTAAAGCACAAGTTCCCTTTGCGGCTGTGCTGTCTGTAAATATCGTCATTGAGGGGTTCAGCAAAAGACTGCGTCAGTTCATTGCTCAGTATCGGACACCCACGGCGTCATATTTGCTCCTATTGCTGACGGGAAGGAAGGCAGCACAATTCACGGAGCATCATATAGCGTCTGTGGTTTCGTACTGCACGCTTTCTGGAACACTGCTTCAGGTGGACCCTGTACTTAGAGCTGTGTAATTCAAAACGACTCTTGTGGTCGTTCTAGTCTCCTCTCAAACTTTATGGCACAAAAGAAAAAAATGTTTTATTTAATGACTGTCAGTTGCTAAGATTATACAGGGTATACACAAAAGAATGGTGCGGTTTCAAAAGTTAACAAGAAATTTATTTCTCACCTTACACGGGCACAACGTACACCGTCAGCAGCGGCTACTGTCCAAGTTTCTCATGCGTTAATCACAATCCTTCAATGTGTGCACCCTGGGTCACACGACACACATCCACACGGTAATCAAATTCATCCCGGACTCGGTGTAGCATGTCCGCTGTAATGGTCCGCAGTGCATGCGTTATCCGATCACGAAGTTTCTTGAGGGACATGGGCAATGGTGGTAC